>JAHHUM010000306.1:502920-919812 GCA_036173005.1 Crenichthys baileyi | reverse complement strand
ATACACACACACACATACATACATATACATTTACAGATATAAAGAAGAAGAAAATGGTTGACTTGCAAATTGTGCGTGGTATCGATCTGGCCTCTCTTACCGTTACAGGTATTCATCAGGGAGACAACCATCTCTCTGGCGGTTCTCTAGCACTGACCCAAAGGTAAAGAACCCCAGCAGAACTGAGCAGAACCGGTTGGTAAACACATTTTGATGCCAACAGTCTTGGCATTTTACAGCTCCCACATAAAAGTGTCCCATAGATAAAAAACAAAGTCAAAAACACTACTGCTGTCCTACTGCAAAATGACTGATGACACCTGTCGCTGTCCTGAATAAAGTCACTCCCAAACATTCATTGTTGCCAGATTTCTGCATTGGCCAAGATCAAATTTTTGTATTTTATGGAGCATCGTTAACCGAGAAAAATCTTTTATGGACTTCGGAGTCCTGGAACATCTTAGCATGGACAACAGATGTTCATGCAGATGTCCTATCCATTGCTGAGAATGCAAAGAATCCTACATCTGGGCTGCATCTGAGCAGATAATCAGCAGCAAATTTTAATAGGACTTTTAAAGGGAGAATGTTTCCAAAAGGTGCAGACAAACAACAGAGAAGGCAAACCATCCAGACAAGGTTGAAAACACAGCATTGTCTGTAGAGAGGATATTGTTAGCTGAACCTGAGGTCTAAATCCCTGGAAGCAGCATGGTTAGTCTCAAACAGTCAAAGGAGCAGCAAATATGAAGCTTCGTATTTGCAATTCCACAAAGATTCCATAACCAGCTGGAGAGTCAGCATGTCTCCTTTCCCCCTTTAGCTGAAATTGTTCTTAAAACATCTTTCATTTTTATGTTTCATTTGTAGGGGAAAGCTAATTATCAAAGTTGTAAACTAGCAGTTTACTGCTTGAGAAAGACAGACATATCTGAATATGGTTTAAATGTGAACCAACTGACTTGTGTCACATAACTGTCAGACATTTCTTTAAAGTACTTGATTCTGGCAATGCTGTTTAGTGGTGCATTCAATGATAAAATGCCTGGAATTCTGATTTATCTTTTGTTTTGCTCTCTTTCCAGTTTCTTTTTACAGAAAATGATCAAAAATATGTCATAGGTTTGTTATTTTGTAATTTATTTATTTAAAATTTTACATACTCATTTACAATATTTATGTTTCTTTCTTTATAGGTGAGGCTTACAGGTTTTAGGTAGCTGCTCAAATAAACTAGCCTTACCTTGGACTGTCTAATTTTGGTATTTTATTTTTGTTAAGGAAGAAACTAAAAACAGTGTTTTTCCTGAAGCAACAGAGGTCTGTTATTTGTTTTTTTTTTTTAGCATTTAGCCATTCAAAATCAAAATGTGTCTAAAATATCTCATACTATGAAGTATATAATATACTATTATGCGATATTAAATCGACAGAACATCACAAATTCTAAGCTCAATTAAGCAAAAAAAAAAACAACAAAAGAAAAACATGATCTTTGAATATTTTTACATCTTGTTATAAAACTATTTTTCTGTAAAAAGTAGGCGTACATGTAATGACCTCAGTACATCTTCCCCGTTTTCCATTATCGCTCTCTGGAGTCTGGCACCTAATTGGTGTAAGACCCTGCGGTGGTCGTGGATGGAGACGGATTTAAACCTTCGTCATTCTGACGAGGTCGGTGAAGCGCGCTATCATCACATCGCGGTGCCGCGTCGTCGTTGCCAGTCTTCACCACAGCCTGCGATCAGTGCAGATGCACGGTACCTTCGCCGCATTTCAGTGCTTAAATCAACCTTAAGCATGTCCGGAATCACGGAGAATTCGGACTGTGACGACTGCAACTATCCCGCCCACGGGGGTAACTGCACCGGATCGCGCGTGCACTCCACCATGGATGAGGACGACGAACTTCTGAGATACATCTGGACAGAGTACTTGCACCCCAAGGAGTACGAGTGGGTTCTAATCGTGGCATACATAGTTGTGTTCTTTGTCTCACTGATCGGAAACTCGCTTGGTAAGTGGAATTATATGCTCCACTCTTTGCTCCATTCATGCGTAATGACTGCAAAGATTGCAGAAAGCGTTGAAGCACACCTCTAAACATCCATTCCAACATACAAATGAACTTTTAATTAGAAGGCCAGGAAACTCTAAATCTATGTTGATGAAATCTTAAGGAGCGCCAGTTTTCTTTGATGAGAATTTTATCTGCGCGTCAGGAGATGCAGAGGCATGCAGAGTGCCTGTGAGCCACAGAGCAGCAGAGTGCAGCACAAATAATATGAACATGCCTGTTTAAAGACAGCAGTGTACACATAGCAATACTTATTTGTCACTCTTAGGTTATAGACGGGCTCTTGTTCCGGTTTAAGCATCGATTTAATTTCGATTTGACACCATTATACTATCATTAAAACTCCATCCCCTCCTCTGATTGCCTGTTTTCCTCAGAATCTGAGAAAAGTTCATAGCGTGAGAAGAGGCAATTTTATCATGGAACTCTATGGTCAATGCATTTTGCTGATATACACTGGTGAAGCATAACATTATGACCAGTTTGGGCAACCTGATGTATCATCTACTCTGTACCTCCATGTGCAAAAAGCGCGATATGAGAAAATCTGTTATTCACTTGTCATAAAGTCAAAGCATGATCAAGGTGTATTTGCAATATAATGTGTCCCATTTTGTTCTCGTCTCTGCACATGCATTCAAGGCTTTTTTTGTGCTTATATTTTCAGAAATGATAGGGCATGGAGCTTTACAACTGCATAATTGGCATGCAACAGTAGCTAAATTAAATGCATTTCTTAACATCATCCAAATAATAGCTGTTAATACCATATTGTAAGCCATTAAACAATAGTGAGATGGAAAAGAAGACAGATGTCATTTCACAAGGAGTATTTTATCTTCACTTAATCCTCTCACCAGCTCCTTCTATGCACCAGAAGACTTTCTATACAATTTTAAAGATCAATCTTTGGACAAAACCTAGCTCTTTCTATAGATGCATGTGCATCAGGTCTAAAATGTTATAGCTTATATAATACACTGGTCAAAAAAATAAAGGGAACACTCAAATAACACATCCTAGATCTGAATGAATGAAATAATCTCATTGAATACTTTGTTCTGTACCAAGTTGAATGTGCTGACAACAAAATCACACAAAAATCATCAATGGAAATCAAATTTATTAACCAATGGAGGGCCTGGATTTGGAGTCACACACAAAATTAAAGTGGAAAAACACACTACAGGCTGATCCAACATTGATGTAATGTCCTTAAAAACAAGTCAAAACGAGGCTCAGTATTGTGTGTGGCCTCCATGTGCCTGTATGACCTCCCTACAACGCCTGGGCATGCTCCTGATGAGACGGTGGATGGTCTCCCAAGGGATCTCCTCCCAGACCTGGACTAAAGCACCCGCCAACTCCTGGACAGTCTGTGGTGCAATGTGACGTTGGTGGATGGAGCGAGACATGATGTCCCAGATGTGCTCAATCGGATTCAGGTCTGGGGAATGGGCGGGCCAGTCCATAGCTTCAATGTCATCATCTTGCAGGAACTGCTGACACACTCCAGAACATGAGGTCTAGCATTGTCCTGCATTAGGAGGAACCCAGGGCCAACTGCACCAGCATATGGTCTCACAAGGGGTCTGAGGATCTTATCTCGGTACCTAATGGCAGTCAGGCTACCTCTGGCAAGCACAGCCGTGCGGCCCTCCAGAGATATGCCATCCCACACCATTACTGACCCACTGCCAAACTGGTCATGCTGAAGGATGTTGCAGGCAGCATATCGCTCTCCACAGTGTCTCCAGACTCTGTCACGTCTGTCACATGTGCTCAGTGTAAATCTGCTTTCTTCTGTGAAGAGCACAGGGCGCCAGTGGCGAATTTGCCAATCCTGGTGTTCTCTGGAAAATGCCAAGCGTCCTGCACGGTGTTGGGCTGTGAGCACAACCCCCATTTGTGGATGTTAGGCCGTCATACCATCCTCATGGAGTCGGTTTCTAACCGTTTGTGCAGAAACATGCACATTTGTGGCCTGCTGGAGGTCATTTTGCAGGGCTCTGGCAGTGCTCCTCCTGTTCCTGCTTGCACAAAGGTGGAGATAGCGGTCCTGCTGCTGGGTTGTTGCACTGCTACGGCCTCCTCCACGTCTTCTGGTAGCGCCTCCAGGCTCTGGAGACTACACTGACAGACACAGCAAACCTTCTTGCCACAGCTCACATTGATGTGCCATCCTGGATGAGCTGCACTACCTGAGCCACTTCTGTGGGTTGTAGAGGCCGTCTCATGCTACCACGAGTGTGAAAGCACCACCAACATTCAAAAGTGACCAAAACATCAACCAGAAAGCATAGGTACTGAGAGGTGGTCTGTGGTCCCCACCTGCAGAACCACTCCTTTATCGAGTGTGTCTTGCTAATCGCCAAAGATTTTCCCCTTTTGTCTATTTCATTTGCACAACTGATTGTCAATCAGTGTTGCTTCCTAAGTGGACAGTTTGATTTCACAGAAGTGTGATTTACTTGGAGTTATATTGTGTTGTTTAAGTGTTCCCTTTATTTTTTTGAGCAGTGTATATGGGTGTGATTAGTTTGTGGGCAGTTTCATTTGGACGTTTTGCAAGGCCAGTCACATTTATCAGTTGTCCAGCCAAATGTTGACTTTTTTATATCTGTGTAAAGTGTAATCCATCAGCAAGACATGTACCATTGAATCTCTGATGCATAAATTTCGCTAATTATTCCATAGATTTCTTTTTTCTGATTGAACGACAACTTTAGGGACTACTCACTCAACTGTGTAGACATTCAGTGGACTTACAGTTGTGAATGTCAGTGATGTCAAACACAAATAAGTGTTTTAATGAAATGTCCAACAGAACACAAAGTTTTTCAGCATATTTCATCAGTGTGCCCAGTAGTGTCAGAGCTGACAGCGTGTCATAACATGCCATTATGACATTTCCCTGGTTGCTAAAAAAGTATTGTTAAAGAACAAATGTGAAGGACCAAACTGGTTGATTTAAAAAGATGCACATTGCAGCATATTTATTGAAACATTGAATTTTAAAAATGTTTAAAATTAACTGCAGAGATTTCAAAGCCACACTAGCAAATTCTCTAGGCTTTATTAAACATTGTCCTTTTATTCCCAAACCCCTTTGACCAGTCATGGCATGAGTAAAGCTGTAACTGTAGCACTGTTGAAAGATGGGTTCTTTTTGATGCATCACCTTTTTCACCTTTTTTTTGACTCTATCAATACTCAAAAGTATGGATTTGACAATATAAGTTCTGTAAGAAAAAAAATAAATTCTCACACCTATGAGACTGTTGCTGTCTTAAGTTAATGGCTTAGGATGTAAAAATTGCTCCAGCCTCGTCTTCGAATGCTTTTGACAGTGTGGCATACATAACTTGAAAATTTCTGCAGTAGGAGCATCATATCTCAGAGACGCCATATATACTCTACATATGCGGCACAATAACATTACTTTATCACATGTTATGGTATGCAAACGCTCTGTCTTTACTGATTAACATAAACTCATCTCCAGATGCTGAAGGGTGAAATTTTTGGCTATTGGGGACACACAGACTGTGTATAGTGTATTAAATGTTCATTTTGAAATCAAAGTTTGTAAGACACAACAATGACTACAAATTCTATACGCCCAATCTCGATACACACAGGTACACAATGTATAAATGTTGCATCAGAATCGACACACGTAATTCATAGATAAGAACTCCATGTTCTTTATACAAGGCTAGTTGTAGGGTGTAGAAGCTACAGAATGACAAGTTTTATACTAAGGTGTGGTACCTGAGCACAAGTAGTTTAGGTATGTTTTTTTTACCCAAAATCTAATCATTTCATAATTTCAAAAAAAATGAGGCAGTAACTGTTCACCTTTAATGGGGGAGTGTTTGGTTATATGCATAAATTATATGAGGAAAAAAGAAATTTCGGTTTTCCGCAGTTTGTTTTTCATAGCTAATTTGTTAATTATACTTTCCTTTCCCTAAAATAGTAGCCTTAAGGTGGCCAAGACTGGAAATTAGCATTGAATCAAATGACTGTAGCATCTATATACTCTTCACATATTACGAATTAGAAAAAGATGGACCCAAAATTCAGCCAGACACAGAACTGAAGGATTAAAAAGTTTATTCAGCCACAGGAAAACGTCACTCAGGTTAAACTCCACACAGCTTCCAGGAATCACTGAAGCAGAAAGAAGGATTAGTGACTTGTAGTTTCTCCAAATCTTGCAAGGATCAGAAAAGTCACTAACCTGTTCTTGTCTTGGGTTAAACTTGAAACCCAGAGGGGAAACCTCAGTGGGTAGAAGGCAGGGATCTCCACAGCGCAAGTGAGAGAGACAGGTGACTTTTGGCTGAATAATCCAAGGGCTAGGCTGATTCAATAATCCAGGGACAGAAACAGGGTCAATGATCGGAACAAGAGACGTCAGGCAAGGGGCAGGCAGAGGCATAAATCAGATGCAGGAAACAAGGTCAAAACCAAAATCCAAACAGTCCGACAAGGGGCAGGCAGAGGCAAAAATCCAAGAGGCAAGGCAAGGCCAAAACACCGATCAGTCAGGAAGGAATGCTGGATATCTACTCACATGATGGCTTTCAAAAATCTGGCACCGTCTGCTTGTCAGAGTCAGTATATATCAGGGAAGACACAGGTGCTTGGAATGCCACAGATTGCACTGCACTGCAGCAGTCACCAGGTGCATCTCATCTGCTGATTGCAGCCCTAGAGACAGAGTAGAGCAGACGTGCCAGAATCATAACAATACACTCTTACTCTACCCGCAACAAACAAATTAACTTTTAGCAGGTTAAATTTATTGTATGACTTTGTCACACAGTTTTTGTGCAGCATAGACATTTCATTGCAAAAATATGGGAGTTTCATAAAAAAGTAATGCAATTTGTTAAATAATGTCACCTTTCATAAAAGTTCTAATTATGTACTAATTTTAACTGTAACACAATACAGCAACACAAACAAAGCTGCAAACCTAACTCTACCCTTTAGAACTATTGAGAAATGATGTTTGGTTTTGCTGGAACCACTTTATCTAGTACAGTAACTCTGGTTAGAGAGTAGACGCAGACAAGAAACAGTTCAGGTCCTTTATTCAAATTCCAGGATTGGCAGCATTGAATTGGCTTCATAAAACTGTTATCTCTCATAAAACAACCAGCAGAAACATTCTTTTGGCAGTTATTAACTTACTTTCTTCACAAATGCTTTCTTTGTGGATCACAAATGCAGATATGCTCATACAGAGTTTGATAAACAAGGTTCTGAATATAACTGAATGCAATACTTGTAATGGTGATTTCTAAGATTTATGGCTAGTTTACTATAGTGCTGATCGTAGAGTGTGCACTGGTTAAATGCCTGTATGACCCACAAGTCAATGATGACCAGGCCAGATGATGTTTTATGATTATGTGTTTATGTATGTGTAATGTAGAATATATACCATAAATTCCGGACTACAGAGCGCACCTGATTAAAAGCCGCATGCTCTAATTTTAGAAAGGAAACCAATTTTGTACTTGTACAAGCCGCACCAGATGTTAAGCCGCGGGTGTCCCACATTGTAAAATGACTGGGGCGTGGTTAATTTAGCCACGTTAAAATACTCAAAGATATTACACGTGAGGAATTTTTTACTTAATCCATATGGTAATATAAACAAATTCATATTGCAAATGCTTTTTTTTTTAACAGTGCCTGTAACACGGCTACCTTTAAACATACGTACGTTATCAGCAACACACACATTTCGTTGCTAATGCTTTTTTACTGAACAGTGCATGAACAACATTCCAATATCTCCCAATTGATATACACTGCAGCCTACCAGGTTAAAAGTCATTGATCGCCTTCTTCATCATCTTCCTGCACACTGAAACCATTAAAGTCCTGTTCTTCAGTGTCCGAATTGAACAGCCTCAGGATCTCGTCACTCACTCAAGTGAGAGCCTCTTCGTTGACGCTCTCACTTGAGCGCACCCGGTCTCCTTAATCCCGCAGCAGTCCAGCCTTTTGAAACCCGTTGGTGATTTTCCGTGTTGATGAGGGTGAATATAAATGTCTGATTTACAATACCGGTACTTGAATTGTGAAAGTGCTCTTGATTTAGCACACAAGTTCATTGGACCTCTTTGAACTACTTATCAATTTGATTGGTCTACTGTTACCAGGCAAAATGTTTTTGGCGGCATGAAATAAAACATGCATTAGCCGCACCGTTGTATAGGCCGCAGTGTTCAATGTGTGGGAAAAAAGTAGCGGCTTATAATCCGGAATTTACGGTATATATATTTAAATTGTTAAAGAACTGCCATGTATGAAACAATGATAAACCATTTTCTGATGCATAACTTTACATCTTAAGTTTCCGTCTTTTCTTTTGAACAAAGAAGTTATTCTTCTCTGCATTGTGGTTAAGTTTTGATTTCATTTAAATTAAAAATTTGACAGTTCTAGTGTTTTCGCGGTTTTTATTTACAAGTCTATAGATGGTGATTTATTGTTCGTCCTGTCCTAATGCAAGCGGCGGTTTTTTATGTCTGTGCACGACCTGTGTAAAATCTCCCAGTCTATTAAAATCGAACACACCGATCTCCTTGGCAACCGCTCTGTTTTGGAGGTAAGCGTGCATGCGCTCTCGTAGTGTATGTGAAATCTCTGGTCGTAAGTGGTGTTTTTGAGCTGTACTGTGTTGTAATTCAGCAAAATAACACGAGAACAACTAGTTACTCTCCCTTTGCCTTTAACTGGGGTATTTTGCAGCGAGCAGGCAGACATTAAACGTAGCGGTGCTCGTTTTAAACGCTGGACGTTGACAAAAGCCTCGTCCCCCAGGGGAGAGAAGCAAAGCAAGAGCATTGACTCAACAGCATAGCACGAACAGTTCAGAAACTATTTGGAATGAGGGGAAAATAGCTGTATTTACTAACAGATTAAGTCGTGTTTTAGACTGCCTATTGGTAGCAGATCTGATCTTTGTGTGCTTGTGAGTTTTTTCAGCTGTACCGGTTCTGGATGACGGCTTCATAGCAGACAGCTGTTCTTCCCTCTTCCCGGTACTGCGTAGCGGCACAGAATCTTTTAGTGGTACGCAGTATCGGACCGTACCGGCTCACTTTCACCCCTACATATATTCTATTAAGTAAAAGGAGCTAAAAGAAAATGTCCAGAACAACAAACCTAATTAACAAATCATCTTTATAGAACAGTTTACACAACTCACCAGTCTTGTGGACGCACACTCTCAAAGATACTACACAAACTCTGCTTCTGATGATTCTCACTGCTTTGTTTACATCTGTTCTTAAGATTACTAACAAACTGGCCACACCCCTAATGGCGAGCCTGAAAACTGCATCACAGTCCTGCCTTCAGAACGTAGCTTTACATTGTCATTAAAGGCAAAATAAATGCGAATAAACCAGATTCCAAGTCATAAAGCCAAACACTTTTATATAGAATAGCATGCAAAATTCCTCACAAGTAAACTTGAGAATATGAAATGTTAAACATGACATATCTCGCTTCGCTTGGGTGCTAAATGTCTGCGAACATGTAAACTGTGGGTTTCTCACAGGTGGACTGCAGCTAGCTGGAGTCAGCATGAGAGGTAAAATACCACATTGATGCAAGGTGTAACTTTACATATAAACGATTTCATCCATTTCAAAGAGAACATATTAGACACAGCAACATAACTGACAGACACCATCGGACTTTCAGATAGAAAAGGCTAAAATTACCTAAACTCATCAACTGGATCAGAACCTGCAGATTGCGGAGCTCAACCTCTTTAGTGTTATACATGTTACTGGGCCGACAGCTTAGACGGCGATAATTTAAAAGAGACAGAGCCGTGGTTCATTACACTACAAGTATAAACAAGTAACTTGAAACATAAGCAGGGCAAACTCTCACAATCGTTTGATTCACTGGTAAATCGGAAAAGGCAGGTGCGTTCGCTGACACGTGGACAGCTTCAGTCGTTAAAACAGCTTATCACATCAGGGGGGCCACTGGGGTGGCCCGTGTTATTCCAGGGTGCGCCGTGGCCCCCGCTGCCCCCCCAACGGCACCACTGCTCCTTTGCTCTCAGTCTCTCTTAGTGGTTCTGCTGTTTTCTGACGTGAAGTCTGACTAACTTGACTCTCAACTCGACAGAAATGGGCAAAATCTCTGCAACCAAGCATAGCGTTTGCTGTTTTGGAGGGAAAATTAAACAACTAGGAATCATGGCTCTTTGCCACAGACATCTTGGTCTAAAAAGATGCAGCACACAGCCATTCAGTTCTGGAAAAATGTGCTGAGATTCCTCTTCTCCCGTCTTGAAACAAATAACAGAAAAATCACACAAGATTACTTTAGAGTTTCTGTTGTACCTTCTTGGGTTTTAATTTTGATCAGCAATTCCCTTCCGTTTTTTACTTTTCCTCAGAGCCACAGCTTCCAGCTCTCCCCAAAACCGTTTCCCATCAGTTAATCCGTATACCTGCAAATCCAGTTATTGTTTCTCCCAGTAGATATATCTCATGAATTTATTTTTTCCACCACTCTACAGATCTTTGTTTTACTGAATTTACCAACTACTTTTGCTGAGTTATTACTCTGTTTTTACTTATTGCTGCGTTTTTTTGTGTTTGTTTGTCCTGGAGTGGTGGACATCTGGCTCTGAATTTTGTTGATGTGTTTTTCTGTGATCATCCTATTCAGTTATTTCCACTGTGTCCCCTTGAATGTTTACATTGGTTGTGTCATTAGCTATTCTCTCTCTGTGTCTCAGTCTGACCTCTCCCACAGCTGCAGCATGTTAGTCATCCCTCACCTGTTTTGAGCAATCACCTCCCCAGCATCCCACTCTGTTCCTGAATCATTTGTCAGGTCTTCATACTTGCAATTTGTCCTCATTTAACATCATGATATAAACATGAATGGAATATCTCTGATTAGATCTAGTAACGTTCAGCACACAGAATACATTGTTCAAGCACATTTGTTTTTGCTTCATCACAAACGTCTCAAAACAAAAAAGACTGCAGTGTAAAATATTGCAGAATTTTTGCTGCGTAGACAACTGTGAACCACATACGTTCTACTGGCTAGTTATGCCCTTTTCAATCTAGGTTTGAACTTCAATTTGGTAGTAGAATAAAATCCAACTTCATGTTCCAGTTAAAAGTTTGAAAACCATTGGGTTTTGCCAACTGATCAGTTGCTCAATGAACAGCATAACTTCTATTAGCAACACAAGCTAATACAGATTTGAAACCAGATACCTACAAACAATGCATAAAAACAATGTTCTCATTGTCCAACAGTAAAACTAAACCTTTGTGTTTTTAGGTCAGTTAGGATTAACAAAATTATTTCTGTTTGCTAAATACAAAAACCACTATTTGTTGTGTATTCGGCTTTTAAAGTCTGTGTTCCGTACAATTTCAGTATGCTTCAGTCAAGAAAAAAAAAATTGAATATTTTTTACATTGGTCAGCAGTAAACAAAATCACAATTTATGAGATTTTGAATTTATGTTCTAAAATTAAAAAAGGGGAAAGTATAGAACTGACTTAAAGTATAGGCAGGCATAGTCAATGCCTGGATAGATTATATAACAATATAACCACTTGAAATCAATGTTGATGTTTAGAAATGTTTAAACAAGACTATGTCCATAGTTAAGAATAAAGCATTTCTATATATCACTTAGCAGTTGTTTTAATATTTTGACAACCAAGTATACCAGCTGCACCTGAAGGCACCATGCACAGCTGTTTGTAAAATCCCTCATCAATGGAGATTCCTATCACATTTCATACTATGAACACAGTTTGAACTGATTGGATGCTATAGGTAGCCATGTGAATGTCATCTGATTCCAGTATCTGTGGAGTTTACAATCAGTTGACATTTCAGGTAAGTAATAAAGTTAAGTGCAGAGCGATCTGCCTACCTTATTGCTGTTGAAAAATGCTGACAGTTTTGGTTCAGTCCACCTTTCTTTCTCCACTGTAGCTGCATGAAATACCTTAATGTTTCCAAATAGCAAAGATTAGCGATAGGTGGTGGTCCTCTCTGTTTTGGTCTCACTTCTTACAGTAATGCTACACAACGTTGCATTGTGCACCTAGTTCTGCACCCATGTAAAGAATTGCAAAGAGGACCCACAATTTCAGCTAGACAACAGATAAAAGTTTAAAGGTTTGTTGAAATCTGTAGTCGCAGAACAGCAGGAAGCCATCAGCAGCAGGATCAGGAACCTCTGAGGGCAGACAGATAGGTTAGGGACTGAGCAGAGAACTGGGCAAGGTGATGGTCAGAGAAAAAGCCACTAACCTCAGAATCCATGAGAGAGCAGGGAAGCTGATTTTCAGCTCCTCAGTGTAGTTATCTGGCGACAGCGTGGTGACCTCACAGTGAGGATGAGGGACTGCGAACAAGACTCCTCGGGTTGACTTTATGATCAGATCCAGTGCAGCCACACTAAAGACAGGGTAGGAACCTCAGGTTTACCAACCCAGGGAGTTGGCAGGAATCAGGGCCCAGAAACTGGGTCAAAGCTGGGTAACAGAAAACAGGTGACAGGATCTGAGGACTAGGCTTGAATTGGTTGTTGCAACACAGAAACGAGGACAGACGTTGGGAGGCAGATTCAGGCTGACAGATCCAGGAGTTAAGCAGGAGGCGGTGGTCAGGAGGCAGAAACAAAGTCGAAGTGAGCTGTAGCCAGGATGATGTCCGACCTGAGCAAGGCAGAATAGGAAAATCCAGGGGGCAGAAACGAGATCGAGATCAGGCAGGCAGGGTATGAATGCTGGGCATGTACTTACACAAGCCTTTTGATAATCTGTCGCTGGTTGTCAGCCAGAGAACAGCCTATAAAGCAAGGTTAACAGGTGGGGTGAGTGAGGCATGATTATGGTACTGGCAGAGGAGAGGCAGGTGAAAACGATGATCTGAATTACTTCATCACAGAGAGGATCAGAAGCAGACAAGGGTGGTGCAGACAAATAGACCAGAATCATAACAACCTAAACAATCTGCATGTGTTCAGGTATTAAACAATGTTGTATTATTTCGGTACATGCGTGTACTGAATTGGTGCGAATACATGTATTGTTAGGACCCTAATAAATGAACAATTTAGGAAAGCACCGATGATGTTCTAGCTATTTAGGCTTCTGATTAATGTTATGAATTAACATTTGAGACAAAAAGGGGGTATTCCTGTGGATGTATTTTAACGCTACACCTCAAAACACACTGCTTCCTTGTGTGACATGCTTAAAAAAAAGTCAAATGAAATAAGGCAAGATATCAGGGAGATAACTGTGAAACTCCACAAAGGCTACAGCCATGGGTTAAATTTTGAGATTATAAAAAAGGTGCCATATTTACCGGTTAAAAAAAAAACAAAAAAAAAACTTACATACAGTACAACTAGAAACTTCAGGGTATTGTCCAGCCTTTCTAATGTTAATGAGGGGAATGTCATTAACAACAGTAAGACGAGTCCTGGATTTACGTGGGCTGTAGGGCAGTAGATTGGTGAGCAGAAAGACTAAATCTCAATCTTGGTTACACCAGTTCTATCTAGATAAATTGGCCACGAATTCCAACAAACTATTGTGAGAAGCTTGCGGAAGAATAACCAAAATCTTTAACCAATCGAGCTGTAAAGATAATTTTACCAAACACACAGGAAACATTTAAATTTCAAGAAATAAAGCATAACTTTGCAAATACTAATGGACCGAAAGAAGGAAAAGGTTAGTCCAATTTAATATCAGCGAGTAAAAAAACAAAACAAAAACTGTTGACTTTAGTACAGTGTATGTCAATATCTATAGATACAAATCTTTAAAAGAATAAGTTGTTTTTTATTGCAGCTAACACTAAGTTTTACATGTCAGACAGCTAAATTGGATTTTGAGGTATGGATTGGTGAAAATCAGATTTTCCCACTTAGAATTTTAATTTCAAGGAGACCTTGGAGTTTTGAAAAAAATATGGAATGTCCAATTAAACCACATTATTTAGGCATTCATACTGTGTGGATAATTACCATTTGCTGACAGTTTGGCTGAACAGAACAAACTAAAGCTGTCTGAACTATAGTGTTCTGCTGTTTTAAAATGCCTGTCAGTATGGAAGTATTTAGGTGGGTCATGTAATAAAAAGAATTGCCATCATAAACTGCTTCCTTAATCTCAATAATGACTGAAATTTTAAACTATAAAAATATATATTACAACTGCCTAGCAGAAAAATGCTACAATTTACAGACATTTCAGATATTTTTAAATTTGGTCCCTTTGAAAAAAGTAAGGAGCAGCCAGCATGTTACTCAAACAACACCATGGTCAGAGTGAGCTCTGTTTGGAGAACCAGGCAAAAGGTTTTCTAAAAGTGTTTTGTAAGTGGGTTTCCAGAATTTAAAATAAGAAACCTTTACATTTAAATGGCTTTAAAATAAAGTTGATCACCGATGCCTCTACATGATTTCACTTTTTGCACTCTTAATGACACAATGCATGCTATACTTTGTGCTATAACTTTTTAGAAAAAAAGCAATTTTAGACAAAGGCAATCTACACCAAGAAAATGGGACTACCAAAATGTTAGCCTGGATCAAATGTCAGTTTCATGAATTAAATGTTTCTTGGGCTTTGAGTATATAGGTCATTATTTTGACTGGGACTATAATATCATTTGCATCATGGAGGTCTTCAAGCAGAACTTCATATTTGCTGTGATAAAGTCGAAAAGGAGTTATTGACTCTACCAACCACAGTTGACTGATAAACCAATGATGACAGCTTTTAATAGATTCATTCAGACATGTTGCAAGTTTATTTGGCACTTAAAGCTGTTAAAAAAAAATAATCATTTGGTTTTAAAGCGGATCACCCTTACCACAAGATCAGTTTAAAAACATTCTGACCAAATTTCTTTGAAAAGATGACGTAAGCCATGACTAATCCCACTACATCTACATAGAAAGCCCAGACACCTCAGTCCGTTCTCCCCAGGAGTTCTAATTCAAGATGCAGAAAAATAGGTTGGGGAGGTTTCAGAGTTTGACAACCAAAACCTTGTCTATTTCTTATTTCTTCAAGTGAATTTTTCTGCAACATTTAATGAAATTCACACTTGCTCATGGGTTATTGTATTTATGGCAGCAGCAGAGAGAAAAACCATTAAAACATATCTTAATCCACAGCTGCTGCCAGTGAGTAGCAAGAAAAATTGTCTCCCTCAAAGGGATGAGTCCAGTACTCAGGATTAAATTTTGTTCAATCTGTGTGTGTTCCTGCATGTGAAATCTGACTGCCTTTCTTAGCAGGGAATTGTCCTTGGTTTCAAATCAAACAACATTTTGAGAAATAAAAAGCAACCAGGATCAAGATGTTAATTTGTAATGAAGACAATGACCAAGGAAGGTAATACACTTTGCCACTGGCATTTGCTGTACCGGCACTAAAAAATGTTCGAACTTGAATTTGCATCAGCTGTTTGGGGTCCGATTTCTTTTAGATTTAATTTATGTGTGTTTCAGTAATTTTATAGTTGAGGATTTGGTAAACATAGCTGCCTTCAGAAGCCTTTTGTTTTGTCAGAAAGGCATATTGTTAAAAAACTATACTGCCAAGTATATTCAGATGCATCTTTCCTGAAGATAAGCATAGAACTTTCAGCTTAATAGACTATTAGAAAAGCACATATTACTTTCCAATTATGTTTGTCCATCAGTGTAAATGAATAGATTTTGAATTAAAAGTGAAAATTGTCTGTTAAGGCAAACAATTTGATTAAAGAAAAATCTATGAATTTTTATAGGAATGTATGTTAACAGAAATGAGTCAATAGGGATTATTGAACTGAACGAATTCTCATTCATTCCTCAAAGGACATTTCTCATATTTACATTTTTTTTTTCCATTTCCAATTGTGTTTACACTTGTTGCTAACAAGCGTTATATTCACTTCCTTGACCAAAAGTAGAAGTATATATAGTATCTGAGGTAAAGAATGGTAACGTGATGGATAAGTATTGTTGTAATCATCCTGTCGTCTAGGGGGCATCTTGAATAATTACATGAAGGACCAAGAACTGACAAGCAGACAGGTGTAGCTATCTGCTTTAAAGGAGGGTGTGAAGATCGAGGGGCCGGTGGACAGGTACGCATTAGTGAATTTAGGTTTGTGCTGTCGATCTTTTTTTTAGTTAGATTGATGCTAGATTCTTTAGCTAGATTTATGAGTGGGGCAGCAAATGCAGGTGAGTAGTACAAGTAAGGTTCATTGCCTCCTCTCATGAAGGTGAGCGATCCAGGTGAGTACAATGGCTTTAAAGGGAACCATGAAGTAACAAGAAGGAGTGGTTTTGTAAACAGCAACACACAGAGACAAGGGGTTAATCACTGAAATGCCCATTAAGGAATTGCTCTCCAAGAGATCTTGATTACCATAACAAACAAATCAGGCAACTGGTAAAGTAGAGCACCAATCGTAAATACCTGGGACTTGATTCCTGAGGACATGCAGTTGAAAGTAACGCAGGAATTGTCCCTGCCCACAAAGAGAAGGGAAGCAGTAACAGGGCTTTTAATTTGAATGTGGCAGTGTGAGGTGAACCCTGTGGAGCTAATCTGAAAACACAGATGACGCTTCGCTCTGTTCATCCTCTGTTCAGAGTACAGCACAAAACTAAACCTGGTATAGTGAGACAGGAGGGGAAAAATATGATGAGACCCCATGATTCAAAGAGCCATGTGGAGCTTGTTAAGGAGCTCTGTTTCCACAAAGTTTAACCAGCTTCAATTTACCTGAGCACAGCCCTATGTGCTGAGGTGGGGGCTGCTCTTCACATGTGCTTTGCTCAGCACAATACTCCTGTTGCCAAGTACTCAATACAAATGAATGGGTTTCAGCGCACAGCATGGGCTGGTGCCATATTTCTGTGTGGAAGTCCCTTACTGGAACTGGAGAGAGGTGAAAGAACGCATAGAAAGCCAAATGCAACCAGGATTATGACAGATAAGCACAATTCAAAAATAGAAGTTGACATCTTAAATTAAAATTAACAAAACCAACAAATGTACACACTGTCCCGAACACAAATATGTCACTTAAGAAAAAAAGGTGCTTGAAAAAAAAAAATCCCCATGCAAAATCAACTCAGGAATCAGAATGTGTCATGTAAAAGCTTTATGTACAAGATAGAATAAATAAATAGTATGACTAGGAACGCTTCTGTATTGGAGGTTATGCAGCGTCTGGAGCAAGAGGAGCAGTTATGGAGCGGGGAATAAGAACAAGAATGAATCTTTCGACAGAAAAAGTGAATGGAATGGGTTACTGTTCTGGAGTATGCAGACAGAGTTGAGGGGTTCTGGTGGTGAAAGGAGCAGATGGCGACTTGAGATGCCTGGAGTGGAGCTGCAGTGGATAACCTTGAATTGATTTCTGAGAGAGACCTGTCATGGAAAGGTCTGCTGAAGGGACCTGGGATTACCCTGAGCACCAACAAGAAGGCTTCAACCTGGGAGGCACAGAGGACATGATGGGTAAGCTTGGGTAGAACTAAGAAGAAAACATGAATGACTTTTTTCTGAGAAAAGGCAAAGACCCTCAAAGTGGTTTAACAAGGAAGATGGGGCTTGACTCTACCAAGAACTGATCATCAGGTCTCCCTAACAACTCCCTAAATCCCGAGCAGTTAGATGAAGTAACTACAGACAGGTGTGTTTGCTTCAGGCAGGCAAAACCCCCCAAAGGGAGATCCTCTGGTTAGAAGGGATCTCACCTTTGCAAAAAACTCCAATTTTCCTCAAACCCCCCCCAAACGGATCATGATAGCACCAGTTGTAAACAGGAGAACCTCAGGAGGTCTCAAGAAATTTGACTGCATGAGGTACAGAGAGCATCATCAAGGATGTTGAAGCTTTGAAATAAGTCAGTTTTAGGGTTTGTAACTACAGAGACTCGGTGGGTAATGAGAGCATGTATTTACAAATGCGCGTGTGAGCGCTAAATTGGATATGTACATACATAGAGACAACTGTAGTGACTAGACACTAGTAACGCTCCTAAATTTTTGTCTTGAAGATAATTATTCTGGCATATATTGTAAAGATTTCCACTAATTTTACACACTCAAGGACAAAAAAAACTTCCCCAGGTGCATGATCAATTCTGGTTTCATGGAAACTTTAATTTTTCCTTTTGAATTAAAGATAAAAATTTAAAAAGTTATAACAAGCAACAGCTTAATCTTTCAGATGGTTACTTCTTTGCTAAATGGGTTGAGAAAAGATTAAATTTGTGAGATGGGGCTGTGGACAGATCACCATGAACACTTTTACTGAAAGGGAAATCCACACAATAGCCTTTTTCATTTGGCCTCATGCCATGTAACCATTTTCTGGAGCCTAAACAATAACTGATAACATTGTTGAACAAAATCAGAGACCACAAGCAGACAACCATAGAAGCTGTAGCAACATCTCCTGCAGGGGTTCAAGTTAAAATCATAGGTTCTCCTAAAAAGGTATTTTATAATCAATTTACTGATACCGAAATATGAAACTAATTCCTTTGTAATTTTAAATTTTAAAAAAGGGGGGTTTTTTTTTTAATTTAAAGGGCCACCAAAATTTTTTTTAAATTTTCCCTTCTTTCTGTTTATTCAGTCTTAGTATGTGAGGGTTGGAGCTACTCATCAGGAGACACACAGCTATGCCTATCTAAACTCATACTTAGTGTACCTCACATTGCAGTGTGCAAGGAAACTGGTGCTTGAGATAAGGCGTGTCATTTATCCCCCCCTTTATTTGTTTAAAAAACTTCCCCTGCTTGCTGTTTGGGCTTAGCTGATATTCAATGATGTACTGTACCTCCTTACTCTCCTGTAGTTGATAACAAGAGCGATTATGACACCAACAGCAAATGAACAAGGTTTTGAAAGTACATTTTGCACATTTGCCACAGATTATTGTGAAAATTCATACCACCCACGCTCAGGCATTGGTCTTCTCTCAAAAGTTTAGATGTAAACTTTTAGGAGTTTTCAGCGTGAAAATCAAATTGATTTAGAGTTTTTTAATTGTTTACATTAACCATTCTTTTGACAGGGTAGGAAGGTAGGACAATATACAATTTCAATTATTTTTGAAAACAAACTAGGTGCAAGAATTTGAATATATTGTAATTTCTTTTTGACGAACGTATGGGCTCAAATATGTACGTACACCTACACTAATAGTTGAATGAAGGTCTCTTAGTAAGATTCAAGGAAACCACCTATACTTTGTCGCCATCAATGACATCCTGACATAATACTGGTTTTATAACCATTCTTATTGAAAAATGGTGGACATCCATAAATTTCATTTTTTTCTTGACATGGACACAGCTTTAAGCCACAGTTCAAATAATTAATTAGGGTTAAGGTTGGGACCATTCTGAAAGCTGTATGTTGGCCATCTTTATTCATTTCAAAGCCAGTTTTAATTTGTATTTGGAATCATTGCTCTGTTGGAGCACCCAATTGTGTCCATGTGTCAACTGTTTGACCTAAACTGTGACCGTCAGGCCTAAATGAAATTTAACCACCAGGATGAGACAAAGACAGTGACAAGAAGAATATTTGAATGAGTCAAGGCGAAGTTTTTAACCAAGACCACAGTAAAAGAATTGTCAAGTATGGTGATGTTGGCATCATGCTGTGTTGCTGCTTTGCATAAAATGGTTTTGATAATAAAGACGAGACTTCTTCCAAATTCTTTATATCAAATCAGAAGTTAGATGGTGAAAGTTGCGCACATTAAGGTTTCCAACAGGCAAGGGATCCCAGTAACCTGATCTTAGACTAAATGAAGCCAACTGGCCACAACCATGACCCACATTTTCTTTTATTACATCACTGAGTATATATGTTGTATAGTTATTACAATCTTAAAGAAATGCTTCAAAGTTATCAGTGAGAACCTCCAAATTATATGAGAACTACACATTTTATTATATTTTATATTATATTTGATTTTAGGGGTGAGTGGTGGTCTAGTGGTTAGACAGCAGGGCATTTGAAACCCTAGTTCGAATCCCACAGCCTGCCCACCCTGGGTCCCTGAGCAAGACTCTTAGTCCCTGAATGCTCCCTGGGCGCTGCACAATGGCAGTACACTGCTCCCTAGGGGATGGGTTAAAGACAGAGGATTTTTTCTCCATTGTGAGATCAATAAAGTCTAACTTATTATTATTTTTTTAACTTTTAAACAAAACTTTGACACTTGGTTTGTTTCCAAAATAATGTCATAATTAGACTTCCTCCTACTGTAAGCAATTTGTTGGAAGAAACACAAGAACTCACCCAGATGCACATTTTAGAAAGCTTACCTGCCTCATTAATGTGCCTTGTGATCACGATTACCGTGTATGAAATGCTGTGTATTAAGTGTATACTGGGAGTAGAAATGGAAATGAACCGCTGTAACCTCACCCACTGACATCCTAATTTTCATTTATATTTATTGCCCAATTTTTTATACTAAACTTAATTAACTAAACTATAAATAGGCAAAAATGTAAATCTGTGGTTGGTTAAATGTATTAACAATAAGCAAGTCAGACAGGCTGTGAGGGACTTCTAGCAAACAAAAGAAAGTAAAAAAGATGTTCCTGTTGAATGTTTAAACACTGGACAGGTTTTAAACTAGGTCACAATTAAAACGGGCTTTTCTCGGTAAAATTAGCATATCAAGTAGGTTAACTTTTGCTTTTACAAAGGTTAGTTTTGTTCATGGTTGTTTCTTTTGCTTTGTGATTCTCTCAAATGATGTTTCCAGTGTTTTTCATCAAAGCATGAGAAAGAAAAGAAAATCAATACTGGACCACATTTTGTACAGATTCCCAGAGCACACAAAAGTAGTTTGAAGTGATTTTATTGATGAATAATTTCTCAGAATTTAAACATTGGTCCCCCTCAGGCCATAAAACAGGGCTTCTACTAAAATCAGGTATGAGACAGCAATGCATGTTTGTACTATGGTTTTTAACTTTAGCCAGTGTTGCTGATCACCAAATTAAACTATGCTGTTCAGTTTGAGCTGATAATTTTTTTTTTCTTTACATAGATGAAAAATAATACAATTTGAAATGCCTTACATTGATCTGCCAAGTTCATTAAAAATGACTAAACTAATCTGAATGATAAAGATCTGTATCCACAGGGAAAATCTATTTTAAATCACTTGGCTGAAGAACCTGTTGTTGTTAGGGTGATAAAAACTTTTTCACTGACAAGTCAGCTGAGTTTCTCATTTCCTGCTTTCTACAGTGGTCATACTATTACAAAGCTCCTTTCCGGATTTTGGTCTAGTAATAAAATATAAATAGTTGAATGTAATATGGTGAGTGTTGCAAAAGCTGTAGCATTTTCATCTGACTGTGTTGTGAACTGAGTGCTGAAAACAATTTCTGTAGCAAGGGCACTTGAGAAAAAGATGCACGGAGTAAGATGAACTAAGTTATTTTTATTTCGCATTTATTTTGTTCAGTCAAAATATGTATTTACAGGTGCATCTCAGTTAATAAAAAATAATTTAAAGCATTGTAGCAATATATATTTATATATATATATATGTATATATATATTGATAAAACACAGGGGGGTTTATTTCTGTTGAACCCTTTATAGACTGCCAAAATTACATCAGCCTGCTTCTGTTGAATTGTGAAAACAGTCTTTTTCAAAACCCTTCACAAAATGAGCACAACTCCGTAGATCCTTTGCAAAATAAAACCCTTTTTCTAATAAAGAATATAGACTGCTCCATAAAAACCGTTTGGTCATTATATCAAACACAATTGTATAACGACTCACACATGTTCAATGTGTTCACATGTTCACATGTTCAAAACTGAAAACACATTTTGGTCTATGACTTTTATCATAGTTACTGACAGTGATTTAAATAGAGAAAGTGTGAAAATAAATTCAGCAAACGCTGCACAACACTAATGCTGCAGTTTACTGACAATATTTATTTATTACAGTAGATGGAGGTCAGATAACATGGAAGGGAGAAAAAATATTTAGCAGTTTTATTTCTGCTGTAAGATCACCAAACAACTTTAAAAAGAGATTGTAAAGTCCAATATCAAGTAAACTTGGATTAACTGCAGGTGGGGAAGAAAAAACTGTATTTCAGGCATCATTTATGATATGTGCTGTGTACAATGATGCAGTAAAGTAAGCAATCCACTCTGTCTGGATTTATGTCACAGTCAGCAGCTCTCAGTGAAGTTTCTCTATATGCACCTGATGTTTTTTATGGATTTAGTGTTGACAAGAAGGTTTGGTGAATTTTATAGAGTACTGTCAGGTCAGCATCCCTCAGCATCACTCCATGGTTTTATGATGTGGTCCATTAGTGTTGCACAGATGGCATTTGACTAAGCCATTTCTCTTCTTAATTCGTGCTCTCACAACCTCAAGTCTCTTTCTGACTGTTTACCTACTTCTTGTTCTCCCATGCATTGCTTCTGACTCCATCTATTTCTGTTGATATGTTTTGTCCTTACACCTGACTGGCACATTTAAATTTAGCTCTTAGGTGTTGTGTAAAATAAAAGATAACACAACTGTAAGTCGTATTTGAAACCCTGTGATGATGGGCCGCAATGGATTCTACAGATACTTATGTTATATTTCACAGCCCTATTTTGCAATAGCTATGGATTGTAAATATTTTACATGCCTAAGACTAAATTGGTAATTATGGCTTGACTTTAATTATGGCAAAACTCCAGTCCTCGAGGACTGGTGTCCTGCAACATTTAGATGTGTCTCTGCTTCAACACACCTGAATCAAATAAGTCATTAGTTCTCTGGAGAACCTTATTGCATACTGAGGATGTAATTCAGCCATTTCATGTAGGTGTGGTGGACCTAGGACAAAAGGACAAAAAAATATCCTCTAACCCATGGATTCTTAAAAATCATTTTATGCTTGTGTAGTTTCACAGTTTGAGAGTCCACTTTTTTAGCCCAGACTTTTATTTCTTTATTAAGAACAGTCTTTTCAGACAGGATCTGGGAAGTTATTGGCTTTACTTGTCTTGTAATGCAACAGCATTTAGATGTTGAATCCTTTTAGAGCATTGATTCTCACAGCTTCAATTCAGACACCCATGACAGAAAAGACAGAAGCACAGTGTGTGATAATTACAGAATAAGTACATCTATTAACAATTGAAACTGAAGCCCTTACAAAGTCAATATCTGCAAAACAAAGACATATACTTCCATTCATCACATATCCATTGCAAATGTGAAACTGAAATGGAAAATATCATAAAAATATCATAAAACAGAAAACCGAAAGCTAAACCTATACCATCACTGCAACACCTAATGGAAAAAAAACACAGCTCTACTATTAATTGTTTGAAATAGGTATCTTTTAGAGAGAGATTGGTTGGATATAATTAAAAAAACTTTTTTTAAAAGCTCTGTGACACAGTAACACTTGAGAGTATGCACATTGGCAAATCAGTTTGGCCCTTCAAATTGCATAGGCTTTACATGTTCAGGCAACAGACACCAACACTTTTAACACAGCCTGGGCTGTATATAACTGGCTTGAAAATGCCATTGACGGCATAAAAACATAGTAAATGTTTGTAATGGTGTAGATGGATGGGTAAACGGTTGCATGAAGTTGTTACCTTTAATGTATTTTATAAGGCTGTTTTATGTGATAGAACAAAAAAAGTAATGCATAATTGTAAAGTCAAGGGAAAATAATTCAGGGTTTCGTATTATAAATATAAAAAAAATAAATATAAAATAAAAAAAGTATTGTGCATACCTGTATTGCCCTATATTAACTCTGTCCATAGTTCCATCAACAGAACTCTGTCTCTCCTGAAGAAAAGCGTCCCCCACAGCATGATGCAATTGTTTCCAATGGGCTTCAAAACACTTTCCGAGCTATTAATGTTTTATGCATTGCTTACTACTATGATGCAAACAAATCCTTTTGTTGGTGGGAAATTTAAACTACCAGCTGTATTCAGTCATGATAACTAATGAGGAGTTAATAGGTGTTTAACAACACCTCTTCCTGAACAAGCATGTGGCAAATCGGTTGGATACATTTTTTATTTTGTTTGCATTTTTACACACACCACACACACACACACACACACACACACACACACACACACACACACACACACACACACACACACACACTAACTTCATTAAAACGCAACAGACTGGATAAAAAAATGTTTACATTTGCCTACATACAAAACATGCCATCCATAATGTTTATAAATTAATTTAACTAAATTTATTGTTTGTTGTCAGCATCAAATCTTCAGATTCTAACCCATTCAAAAACAAAGAATTTCCTTCCATTACTGTATACAGTTACAGGTTAAGTTTATAGATTTTTAGGAGGACTTCAGCGACTTACATCATTCCTGAGCCCCCAATTTTCCTAGTATTAATATTTGTTTTATTTATGCATTAAAATAAACAAGCAAAACTGAGCCAGGAATAAATCATACACATTGTTAAAGTTCCAATATGTGTAATAATATAAATTATTATGAGATTAAGATCTTTCCCGTCAATTCTTCTCTTATTTCTGAGTCAGGCAGGTGGACACAGATGTTTTTATGATTGCTTAAGCACAATTTTGACAACAGGGCTCGGAATTTCAAAACACTACACACAATTAGCACAACCACACGCACAATATGCAGAACACCTCAGATCCTGTGCAAAATGAAACACTCTTGTAAAAGCTATATGCACATTTATAAAAACTATATTATGTTACCATATGAAACACACATTTCATAAGGCCCTAATTCTGTTTGAACCAGTTACACACTGCTGTGTTTTACTTAAAACACTTTTAGCAATTCTACCTCTCAGTGATTGGATTACTGTAAACAAAATACAGCAGGGTATATTCACCAAACACAACACAAGATCAGTGATGCAGACTATTAAAATATGATTTATTTCTCTTTATATAACTAAAATCAGTCAACATAGACAATCACAACAAAACATGTCGATTTGGTCACAAGCCTCTTCCATGGCCTGAATGAGGGGCACCTGAGCCTGGGGCCTTCCATTTTGGTTAAAAGCAGGAGAGCTCACCTGCTGCATTGTTGTACTGCTTAAACCTGATTGGTGTGTCTACAATGAAGCAATCATGTGTTTGCACACCTGACGTGTGTGTTTAATCTACTGGCTCATGGGTGTGGTGATTTGTTAGTCGGTACTTTGAAATTGCAAGAAAGAGACATCATGAAATACTTCTGTGTCTAACGTATACAAGTGTGTTTAGTGTTTCGCAAATCAGTGTGCGTATTGTTCTGCAAAAAGTGTGAGGCTGACTTTGTGTTTATAGTGGTGAGAATCTGGTCTAACGTTTTGCTCCTTGAGTGTTAGGTGTTGCTAATTATGTGATTCTTTTGTTTTTAGTGTTTATGCAATCATAACAAACTGTAAGAGTTTGTGAGTAGAGGAGTGTACAGTTTTGGAGAGTGTGCGAGAAAGCTCTGCTCTGCTCTGCTCTGCTGGAGATAGAAGTGGAAAGCAGAATTATGCTGGAAAGGTTAGCTGTAAGAGCTGACTTCTTGCAGAAAATGCGTTGCATGGATATCACTGCAATAAAATTTTAATTTTGCCAGAGCCTAGTTTCCTATCTGCTGCTCACTCCTGTGGAAAGGTAATGGAGATAACTGTGGCACAAGTAATAACTTAAGCTCTCAAAGGCCTTTTTCAGTTTGCATAATGATGAAAAACATTGTTTTGGACTCTTAAAATGAATGCACTGAACCTTGACTGCAAATTTAAAAATGATTTAAATGCTTGAAAATATTTCATGAATTGGTAATTGGTTAAGATTCTAATTTGTGTTGTAGTCTTTAGTTTCTCCCTCCTTTAAACCATAGTTCCAGTTGTTACTGTTTGTGAGTTTGGTTTGGTTGGTATTTTGAATCATTTTTGTGTTTTCTAATTTCTCCACTTCTCTATGTTAATTCTGCTCAGACATGTCCTTCCATTTCCTTGGTTTGCCTGCCTTCATACCTGCAGCCTGTTAGCAATCAACAGCCGCTCCTTGTTCAGCAATTACCACCTCAGCTAAACTTCTGTTTTTCAGCTCTTGGTCAGATCTGCCACTCAACCTCTGTCTTGCTCCTGAGGTTTTCCTAGAGTTTCATCTGTGATTTCTTGTTTTGTTTTTTGCTCTGGACTGAGTTCTTATAGGTTTTTTGAATTTTGTGCAGTATTTAGTAAAAATTATATTTTGTCTGCCCGACTCATTTTGCCATGAACTTTGTGTTTTGGTTCCTGTTTTGTAGATTATTTTAAAGTTGTCTATTATACTCACTTAGGTCTTTCCATATAAGAGCCTTCCTCTGTGTTGAGTTTCTATTTTCTTTTTTGCTTTCTGTTCTCTGTGCAGTTTGGTTTAGATTGCTATGTTGGTATTAATCTTTAGATTTTGTTTAGAGAGATCATTTTCATGTCCTGTTTGGTTTCTCTTGAGTCTCTTTCTGTGTTTACTTGACACCTTCCCTCAGATCCTTGTCACTATTCACAACTCACTATTTAAGCTCCCTGGTTTCATTGTTTATTACTAGATTCTTCCACTGATCTTATCCTGGTTTCAGGTCCTGTTTGCCTCGTGCCATTCTACATGTTGCTTTCATCTTAACAAATTTTCACACGCCATGCATAAAGATTTTCTGTCTGCTTTGCTTCCTCCAATTCAGTATTTCATGACCCTTCTCCGCAGTTGTGTCCTCCACTGCACCAGTTCTTGACATACTGTATGAAAACAGGAAATGTAAATTGTTCATTGAAAATATAATAGATTGGAAAAAAACACATAACATTACATACAATACTATTTCAGAAACGTCTGCACCAACAAAGATGCTCTCACCTGTGATGATAGATGCCTGAAACTTGAAGTTATAGAATGATCTTGCTGGTTAATTAAGCTAAAAAAGATCTAACCACACAAGGCTTTGAAGTGTAATTTCCAGATGGACACTTCAGAATGAGGGATCCTGTCCTAAAGCATGTGAATCCATAAACTCCACATCTAAGTTCCACGCACTATTCAGAATTGGAGCACACAGAAAGTTCCCATCCTGCTTCATTTTCTCACCTTTTGGCCCACACAGCAAATGTTTCAAGATGGCAAGATAGCGCAGAGAAAAATGTGTTCACTTACTGCATTTAAGTGAAAAAAAAAACAGGAACATGTTTTATTTAGAGTTAAAAAAATGTGGTTAGAGAGTGGGAAAATGCATGTTCACTATTGAATAAACAGCTACATACACAGTGGGACTTTTAGGACTGATGTTGGTCAGCATAGATTCAGAACACAAGAGAAGAAAAATAATGTCTTCACAAGAGAGAGGAAGACTTGGCTGAAGGTTAGGGCATGGCAAGGCAAGTTTAATGTATAGGACCTTTCAGTAACAAGACAATTCAAAGTGATTTACATGATGAAAAAAGTCCATTGCAGTGACAATAAACATAAAAAACTACATTGCATTATGAAGAAAATTAAAAAGTTGAGAAAAGTTGGACTACTGGCTGAAACTAAATGTTTCAACTAATAGTTTTAATAGAAACATCATAAGCAACTCTAAACATATGGGTTTTAACATTCATTTAAAAGAACTCAGGGATTCAACATTTTTGCAGTTTTCTGGAAGTCTGTTACAGATTAGTGGAGCATAAGAACTGGATGCTGCTTCTCCATGTTTGGTTCTGGTTCTGTGGATCCAGAGTAGACTTAAACTAGACCTTTAGACCTTCCAGACTATGATCTATATATTTTTCTGCTAAGCCATTCATAACTATAATGAGTATTTTAAGGTCTATTCTCTGAAATACAGGGAGTCATTGTTAGGATTGTAGAACTGGGGTGACGTGTTCTACTTTCTTAGTTTTAGTGAGTTTTAGTTCTGGCTCAGCTGCAGTGGTCTGACTGACTTTTTAGACAGACCTGTTAGGACACTGTTGCAGCAATCAATTTGACTAAAGGTAAATACATCGATGAGTTTTTTGAGATCCTGCTGGGACATTTGTCCTTTAATCCTGGAAATGTTCTTCATCGGATAGAAGAAGTTTTTTTAAGGCCTGGGGAAAACACCTGACCAAAAGGTCAGTCAGTCAGTCAGTCAGTCATTTTCTACCGCTTATTCCATAGTGGGTCGCGGGGGAGCTGGTGCCCATCTCCAGCAGTCTATGGGCGAGAGGCGGGGCCTGACCAAAAGGTTTAATTTATTATTTGAATCAAAACAGATGGTATGGCAGGCTAAACTTTCTTAAAGAAAGGGTAGTAAGGGGCTTAGGGAAAGAAACCAACCTAATACCTAATAAAAGCAGATAGTTGGAGGTGTAGCTTGACCATTTCAGAGAGCAGCAAGCATCACAAAGTGTGCCCCATGTCTCATGTTATTGATTGGACATTTATAGATGTTGGGGACTAAAATATTGAATGTCTCCTTCTGTACATGACCTCCAGCAGTTCCTGGAACTAGAGGCAGACAGAGATTAAATATGAGGACCTTTGAAGTCAATTAGAACAATGTCGCATTCCACCACCTCTAAGCCATTACCACACAGTTTGAAGCCCACCAAAGAACGATGGTTCTTCACCCCAGCTTGAGACTTTTCCTCAGTCCTTTAAATGGCTTCTTTTATGCAAAGAGATGGGAAGTCTGTGATCATCAGCCACATGCACAAATGTCCCTCCATGAGGCTATGGGTGCTAATTGCATCAGCTGCAGATTGTGATAGGTTGATCTTACACTTTAAAAACTGCTTTTTCTCCTTTCTTCTGGACCCTCTTTGTTACTTTGTTTTATACATTTGGAATTCTTGTTTACATGTCAGGATTTTTTGTTCTCTATCAGCAGTTTTAGGTAATTTCTGTTTTCGTATGTACCTCCTACCATATACAATGACATAGAGCAGGGGCCCCCAACTAAAATAGCAGGGGGTCCACTACCTCCATGATCCAAACACCTAGGGGTCCGAACATTTTAAATCAACTGAGAAAAATATTTTCTTTTATTTTTTATTTAACATCTAATTATACTAGAGTTTCGGTTTTTGGTCTTGTCTGTTTCCCCTAACCCCCCCGTCGGTCGTGGGGATGGCCACTCACAATGGGGCCCGGTTTTTGCTGGAGGTTTTTTCCTGTTGAAAGGGGGTTTTCCTCTCCAGGTTTCTTTATGCATGCTCAGATGAGGGATTTTCTCAAAGTCAAGCAAGCGGCGTCCCCCTGTCGCTACTGCTCATCCCAAAAGGGGTGAATGTGCAAGACACTAATCAAAGCAAAAATTTTGGGGGTTTTCCCCAAAAAAATTTTTTTTTAACCCAAATTTTAAAACGCTGAACAGAAAAGTGCAATCCAATTTAAGTATCAAGTTAAAACAAAGGGACAGCGAATGGGACACGAGCTGGGGTTTTTACACTTTGGGATAACGTTTTTTTCTCCCTTGTTGTGCTTGTGGCAGGCAGGGCAATTTGCTTAACATTTTCCTTTATTTCCATCTAAAAGTGTTTCAGCCACAGCTTCCATGCACTCTTTGATCATTTCTGATTCAATAAAAGGGTTTTTGTGTTTTCCTAAAATCCACTGTATTCGCAGTGAACAGTTGTATGTTCGCTGTTGTAATGTAAGAGACTGTGTTAGCAGCCAGCAGTCGGCCATAATGCTCCTAAGTTCTTTATTCTTTCCGTTATGGGAGACCCCGGCAGATAGCATTGGTTTAGATTGGGTTATGTTTGGTGTTTTTTGGGATTCCCAATCTTTTTTAATCCAAAGTCAGAAACTATAAGGCCCGCGGCCCTAGCTGAAAGTGAAAAAAGAAAAGCGTACTTCTGCCCATTTTAAAATGTGGGATTTTCATAGTACACTTTAAGTATTTTTGACATATAACTATGTGGTGCATTACCATCACCAGCTGGTTTGCTGTGTGGACTAGAATGTTGCTGACCCTCACAGCTGCCCGTCTCACCTTTTCTAAAGGCAGACGCAACAGCTGGCAGGAATAAAATTTCTATAGCTACATAGAAAATAAGAAAATGCTTTGCGGTCTGGATAAAACAGTCTCTGTGTCCAGATTCTGACCTGTTTGGGGGATCCCTTACGTAGAGTGTAAATGTTACATGTTCACAATTAGCTTCCAAACAATAAGTATGGTGTAATGTAAGGATAGTGAATCACTAACATGCTGGATAGTTTGTCTTTCATGCAGGGAGTGAAAACCCCCGTATAATTTTAATAAAAAAATTTTTTCAAAAGAGTGGACTTTAAGTGGTTATTCTTTGAGAAGTTAGTTTTTATTAAATTATTTTTATTATTTTGTTGATTTTGCACAGTGCAAGTATGAATATGTGCTTCTTAACCCTAACCCTAAAGTGTTAATAAAAGCTTTAGGTGAAAACACACACACACACACACACACACACACACACATAGATAATGTCTTTCTATCTTTACAAGGACTTTGTAAAAAATATTTCTATGGCTTAACCCTGTCCCTAACCCTAAACCTTGCCTAAACTCAACTCACTTTTCAATCCTAAACCTAACCCCTAACCCCAAAACAACACTTCTTCTTTTGGAGCCCAGGCTTTAGGCCCCATAAGAAGCAATGGGTCCTCACAACGTAGTAAATGTTGGAGAAATGAGCCTTACATTGTAACAAATGCTAAAAAACACACACACACACACACACACGTCAGCCCGTACAATTTTTCATGAATAATTTTTATGATGCTTTTTGTCACATACTGTCAAGCTGAATGAAAAAATGCAACCCCTCACTTCCACACGTTTTTCTGGTAGGAAAAGGTGAAAAAGCTTTCTTTACTAGAGTAACATTGTTTTAATTTGTATCTTGCCCAAATGAGCCAAATGTAGGAGAGAAGGTTTGACTACAGATGCTGTGTGAGTATTTTAAACCTCCCTTTAAACCTCATGTCTAGCATTAGAATAAAGTAACTTTTTGGGGTCAAGCAACAGACTTGGTGAGACAAACAATGTCTTCAGAATAACATTTTGAAAGCGTTATTATGCGGAAGTATTAAAGTTAGCAGGAAAATAGACTGAAAATGTGATGAAAAGTGAGAATTTCACAAGTACTGCATATCCTCTTTACAGAAAGTATTCTGGTGACAGCTGTTTGGAAAAATGTGAAAGCAGATGCCTGTAAGAAACAATACTGGGCAGAAGTGAAGCAGAAATTGAAATGTCTACCTGAATGTTGTCAGAAATGTTGTGTTTTGAATTAAAGTTCTTGTCACATGTGGTTATTCACCACAAGGTGAAAAACAGGCAGGCTAGGCATTAAATCATTCATTAGGGTGATTTCAGGCTCAATTTTACCTGACCTACTCTTCCTCTCTTGATAATTATGCATAATGCATTTATTCAAGAGTTTTGCATTCCATACATAACTTTGTCACTTTTCTGTAGTTTGTGCTCATTTGTTCCTATTTTTCATATTTTCCAGAATGATCATGAGTTACAAGTTTGAACATAGTCGAAAAGAAAACAAAAAAATAATGAAATGTGCACTTTTAAAGTTACTGACAAATGTATAAAATTGCTGTAAATTTCTGACCAAATCCCAACTGTCCATAATGCTTACAGTGGAACAAAAACACAAGCTAATTTATTCAATATCTTCCAAAGATGACTTGGAAAGGGAAAGTAATTGATAATTACTTGTAATGCATCCAACGTTTTGCATGTGGCATTGTTATAAATTGTTGGCCTAGTTCACCATGTGGAGTTACAGTGGCAATTCATCACAAGCAAATCTATGTACAAAATTCATTTTTGTTCCTTAGTTTCTGAGTGTATCAGCTTTATGAAAGTTTTTTAATAAATAAGTGTTGCATGTAAAATAAAACACTGATTACTTAAGAAAGTAAACGATGTAATATTGTTGTTCCTTGGGAGAGTTGGCTGATAAAGAAAAATACTCTAGGATAGCTAACATGTCAAGCAGCTTTCCATTTGGTATAAATAACTTATATGTCCAGCTCCCATATTTGTTTTTTTGTCATACACTGTCAAACACAATCAATGTGCACATGGTCCTATTATGCCCTTTCTGACAATAATTTGCAATATAGACGAAACCCTTGACTCCATCTGTCAGAGATTTCTCTTAATTCTCGAAATACACTGTGTTACCTGGTTCATGGTCACACAGGAGGAATTGGAATGGCTTAGTTTTTGTTTTGTTTGCAGCTTAAGCAAGTCCTGGAGGGATAATCAGCATGCTGTACAAAAAGTTCAAGGTTACTCAAGCATTATAAACAAGATTTGTGTTTTGTGTCACAAATTTATATTGATTGAAGTATATTTTTTAATCATAGCAAGCTCCTTTGATGCAGAGATTAATAAAAAAAAATAATAATAATTGTATGATGTGATTGTACAAGAGGGCAAGAGGATCTTGACCCTTCTATGATATCAGCTGCTCTAAAAGGGGTAAAGATATGTTAAAGGGGTATAAAATAGGGTGAATGGATTTAAGTTAATAGAAAAGAGGACCCTTGACCATGATTCTACCCTAAAATCAGTTCTGCAAACTCTCTTCATAACTACAGGTGACAAAAGTACCTACATTCTTTACTTAAGTAGAAGTACACATACTTGTTTATAGAAGATTGGTAAAATTAAGAGTACTGACTGAACTCTTTTACTTAATTAAAAAGTAAAACGTACATTTCTGAAATGTATTTAAGGATGAAAGTAAAAACTTAATCATCTTCAGTGATACAAATAACTATTTTGATAACTATACAAATCAAAAGAAGTTTTAGGCAAACAAAATAGGATAGGCTTCCTCTTTTGCTCACTACCTGCCATAAAAATACACATCTGTATGTGGTTTGTTCAATTTGACAGAGGACTCTTGAATGCCAGACGTTTGTGGTGTTTAGGTTGGCACACAACACTGCACATTCACCATCAATGATTGTTGGAGCAAACAATGTCGACGAGTTTTCTTAAATAAGGGCGAGTTATCTATTCTGCCGTCGTCTGCAATGTCTCCCAGTTCACCGTCTCCATCCATGTCACTGTTAATGTTTTTCTTCGTTTCTTTTACAGTGCCAGTGGCCTTTATTGTTTATTAATTTTCAAAAGTAGGCAGATAGGAAGTAGGGTGGCGAAAGGGGAAAGACATGCAGCATAGGTCTCCGGGGTCAGGACTCAAACCCAGGACAGCGAGTCGCTACGCGGTGCTCCCTGTTAATATTTTGCTTTGTGTCACAAACCACGCTCCCATCAGGCCCCTTCTCTCCGCGCAGTTGCTATGTGTTGTCATTATTGCTATGTGAGCCAGTTATGAGAAAGAAAAGAGTAGAAAGTACAGATGTTTCTCTTCAAATGCATGGAGTAAAAGTAAAAAGTAATCAGCAAATACTTGTTGGTTAAAAAAAACTAAGCTACAGTGTATCTGCTTCTAATGCGAGGGATTTTTCCAGACAGCAAAGTTATCACAAAAAACTAAACTGTCTCCATTTGGGGAAAAAAAAAGACAATTGTGTCTGGTTTGTTAAGATTTTAGCTTTTCCTATTTTTCTAAACAGAACTGGATAGCCATTGGCATCAGGCAAAAGAGGACGCAGTAACTTAGCAGATGGGGCCGTTGAAGGTCTGCAGAATTTAAACAACAGTAATGTAATAAACCAGACAAAGGACCAGAAAATCAACCAGACAGCACGGAGTACATGATTTATTTTCAAACTGAAAGCCACTAACCTTTTCAGGATCAGTATCAGCACTTCGATCCAGACAGAATGTTCCTTCATGGATGTGAAGGTCTCAGTAACGAGGATGATGTGCAGAGATCAGAAGCCTGGCAGAAGTCAGATGAGGGCGAGGCAAGGCAGGAGAATCCAACGCATAGAAACGTGGTCGTAACGAGAAGATTAAAAGAGGGCAGAGAAAAACAGTTGGAGCTTTCGATTATCTGACAGAGACTCAAAGGCTGGAGAGCACTTAATTAGAGCAGATCACAGGTGAGCGAAATTGTTCTGATTGCAGCAGAGTAGGTGGCAGACTGGTGAACAAACAGATCTAACCATAACAGATAAAGCTACATTTTTACATTGCAAATAAGAAAGGAATTGTATGATGGGACCTTCATTCATAAATGATCTCTTCTACAGCTAAAACAATTAGCATAATAGATGCTATTTGAATCTTGTTGGGGAATTACATCTGTCAGTGAAGGGTCCTCAAGATAATTTTGTAGTCACAACTGGATATCATCTTCAGCTCTGTGAAAAGCAATCATGGATGATGTCATGGCAGCCCTAAAACATAAAAAAAAAAAAAAAAAAACGCAAACTTTCCCCCCCCCCCCCTCAACTATACACCAAAAAGCATACTCAACTTGGGAGTGTGGGACTCACCATTTTTCCCTCTAGGCGAATTCTCCTTAGAATATGTTCATTTATTCCTACCATGACTCACTAATACCAGTGGAACTAAGCAGTGGAAAATTTCAGCTAGAGACAAAGCACAAAGTAAAAAGATTTATTATGGTCTTGGAAACAGGAACACTGGCAACCACCAATCAGAACTCAGGAACCCCTGGAGGCAGAGAAACAAGTTAGTGGCTTGATAAGCTTCTGACAAAGTTGCGAATCCAAACAGCCACTATCCTTCTCGGGGTCCGCGTGAGACAGCGAACGACTCCTCAGCTGGGAGGTGGTCAATCAGAAGCCGGCCCAGAACATCCATACGGGAGTGTCCCACTGACCGGTGTCGGATTGCCGACAGACCCAAACTCACCGACCAGTGAGTTGATGTGGGGGCGAGAACCAGAAAAGCTGGGACAGGCCACTTAACAGGGGACTGGGCGAGGACAGGGAGTCCAGGCAGGAAGGAAAGGCAGGTTGGCTCAGGCAGATAAATCCAGGGGCTGGGCAGAGACTTAAATCCAGGGACAGAAACAGGGTTGAGATCCAGGGCTAGAGACATCCAGCAAGGGCCAGGCAAGAGGGGGAAATCCAAGAAACAAAAACCATGGTCAGAAAATGTGACCAGGCAGGAAGGAACACTGGATATCTACTCACTCTAATGGCTTTCAAAAATCTGGCACCGTCTGCCTGCAGGAGGCCGAATATAATTCCTGGTGCACAGGTGAGTGGCATGACAGCGATTGTGCTGCAGCACAGCTGCAAACAGGTGGAGCAGATGGAGCTGATTGCTGACTGGAGGGCAGAGGAGGAAGCAGGCAGACAGACCATAATCATAACAGGGAGAGGGCAAGTGAGCAGTTTAATGACGTTAAATAAAAATAAATAAATAAATAATAAATAAATAAATACTTGACGATTTTGGAATCTTGGCTGGGCGCATTTTTTAGGTCTTATAAAGAAGACATGTCCAGGAATAAGAGAACATCTGGTCACCCTAGTATAAAACATCAACATAGTCCATGTTAGATGTATTCACAGATTTACATTTAGTGTATTAAAATCGGGCTGCACGGTGGTAGCACTGTGGCCTTGCAGCAAAAAGGTCCGCTTAGTGACTCCTGGCTGGGGGTCTTTCTGCATGGAGTTTGCATGTTCTCTTCGTGCATCCGTGGGTTCTCTCCGGGTCCTCCAGCTTCCTCCCACAGTCCAAAAACATGACTGTTGGTTTATTAGTCTCTCTCAGTTGCCCCTGGATGTGAATGGGTGTCTGCATGGTTGTTTGTCCTGTGTGTTGCCCTGTGACTGGCGACCTGTCCAGAGTGTACCTTGCCTCTTGCCTGTAGACTGCTGGAGATAGGCACCAGCTGCCCCACGACCCAGTATGGAAGAAGCGGGTATAGAAAATGGATGGATGGATGTATTAAAATAGGTATGGAAGAGTATTGTATTAGGAATTCTGACAGCCCTAAAGTGGACTGTTGCGACTCTGAACCTGCCGGTTAACATGCTCTGCTATCAATAAAATACCCTAAATGAACCTCCTTACCAATGTGCCACAATCAGCGGATCCAAAGTAAATAAATAAATGTTGAAATAAAATCTTTCAGTTTTCTGCGCAGCGATTTTTCATTTTACTATATCTACTCTCTCTCATACACACAGAATGCCTTTTTGTTCCTAGTATGCTTTAACTGTATTTTTTTACTTCAGAGTGAGACCCTATGAATGGTGTTATCTGAATAAATAATGCTATAATTAAAAATAAATTAGTACAAATAAAGTATACTAATTGGAAAAAAAAGATTGGGAAATATAAAAAAGCCACATAGAAGAAATAATGGAATAAGATTATTTGTTTTTTGTGTACATGCTCCCTAAATGTGAACGTCTAAGCACGACCTCATGAAAGGATGTCAGCAGCTATAGTTAATACATGCAGGCATCCTTCACAAGGTGCCTCATTAGGTTGATAGGTTGAAGCACTCTGGTCTTTGTACTGGAGATCCTGTAATCCATCCCTAGTGATAATGTTATTTTTTCTTTTGCAAATTTTGGTTGCCTTTGCTGTAGGCTTAAACCTATTTAAATAGTTTACAGTTAGTTTCAGTTACAAAATGGTCACTAGTATGCTGCTTCTTTGAATGGTGAGACGTTTCATTGCAACAGACAGACAGCATGACACCTCATTATGTTTGCATACTGCTGCTAGAGTGGTAGGTCAGAGCAGCCTGCAGCCTCTAACTGACTGCAAAGTGGTGAAAAGTGTTTTACTGTATTTTATGGGACGCATGAAGCACTGAATTCTGTTTCCTTTCCTCTCCATGGTTGAAAAATGTTTGACTAACAGATTATATTGAGATAAAATCATACGAATGTGCACAGTGAGTGCACATAACCATCACTGAAGGCGAAGACTTTAAATTCTTCAGACTGAAAGAAGTGGTCAGACAATGGGAGCAGTCACTCCAAAAGCTCTTTTATACAGGTGCCTCTAATGTAATGAAGCTTCTTGATTTCCAAAACATTTATACAATGGTAATGTTTTGTGACAGCAATATTAATTTCATAGAAATAACACAAAAAAGATTAGTTCAAGAGGGGACATGTTTACTGTAGGAACCCTGAACACACAATACACCTAGGCTAGTAAACTATTTTAGTTGGATTCAAAATATGTTAATTAATGTTGAGATTGCTGCATATTTGCCCATGGCTCATCATGTAGAGGCTGTGTCTCAGTTTATCTGCTGTATCTATTCAAGCTGTTCCAGGCATAAAGCCTTGTGTTTTTGTTTTGGCTGTTTGTCTAGTATAGGCAGAACTTTACCGACTATAATGGTACAGTTATACGGTTCTAATTACAGCTACAATTAACATTCAGCTACCATTTCATCCATTGTGGCCGTAAAGCGGAGCAGACAACAGCTGAAACGTTCAACGATATGAAAGGAAGCCTCAGAATGGCTGCTTTCTCTCTGACAGTTTTTCCTGCTTTGGCTTTCTATACTGCTCTCACCTCAGCTGATCTGTGTTTTCCTATTAAAACACAGATTTTCTACAGTCCTATGTTTTATCATCTATACATTACATAAAAGTCCATGTGTGGTACATGCAAAAAGGAGGGTGAACATTAAAATTTGTCATTCTCCTTGTCTGAAAATAATCTGAAATTATTTTTTATGAACCTGTATTTAGCATGTTTAACTCAGTAGTTATAGATTCAAAACAAATACAAGAAAAACTACAAATGGTCTGCAGATGTTGTTGAGATTATGTCTTACACTGAGAAATAAAATCATCCCTATAAATTGGTACAGATATTTTAAATGAAAACATACTTCCTTCACATACTTTGTATAATTTGAGAAGCTCATAAAGCAAGATCTTGTTATGAAGCATCACATTTTCTCTAGATCAGTTTTTAATTGATGAATATTTTACATCTATGTAAGTAGAAATGCAATTCAATTTTAATTCAAACTCTTTGACTGACAGCATGACTTGTGTGATACTCAGCATTGATAAATATTTAGCATTTCCTGAGATCTTGAATCATTGATGGTGCATCCCTCTCAGTTTGTTTTGCAGTGTGGAAAAATCGTCACATGCGCACAGTGACCAACTACTTCATAGTAAACCTTTCCCTGGCTGATGTACTGGTCACCATCATTTGTCTACCTGCGAGTCTTGTGGTTGACATCACAGAGACATGGTTTTTCGGTGAGACTCTTTGCAAAATTGTCCCCTATCTTCAGGTAAGAGATTAATAAGTTCAGGTACATGTAAAGTAGGTAGACAAATACGTTTGGGAATATTGTGTATTTCAAAGGTTTACTTCTGCTATTTTGATGATTATGGCATACAGGTACTAAAAGTCTCACAATTTAGTAGTCAGAAAATTTGAATATTACATAGGACAAATATATCAATCGTTTTTAATACAGAAATTTCATCTTATGTCAAGGTTATGATAATAATGTTCTCCCACTTCACGTTTTCCTTCCGCTCAAATTGCCATTAATATGGAAATGACTGGCTGTTCAGAGTGCTGTATGTAAACATATCAATGGAAAGTTGAGTGAAAGAAATCGTGCAGTAGAACATTTTTTAAACTCACAGGGATAACCGCAGCCTGGAGGGGATTGTGAAGAGAATCCCATGTAAGAATTTGGCTTAGATTTGCAAGGAGTGTAATGTGGCTGGAGTCCGTGTTTCTAAAGCCTTGCCTGTAACCTTTAGTACTACACTTGGCTGTATGAATATTTAAATATGTTTATATTGTACATTGTAAATATGTACAGGGGCTGGACAATGAAACTGAAACACCTGTCATTTTAGTGTGGGAGGTTTCATGGCTAAATTGGACCAGCCTGGTAGCAAGTCTTCATTGATTGCACAATTGCACACAGTAAGAGCAGAGTGTGAAGGTTCAATTAGCAGGGTAAGAGCACAGTTTTTGCTCAAAATATTGAAATGCACACAACATTATGGGTGACATACCAGTAATTAACTCATCTGCTTCACCTGTCTGCTGCTGCGCTGCTGCGCAATCACTGTCATGCCACACACCTGTGGAGCTGCAGTTATATACAGCCCTCTGACAGGCAGACGGTTGCCAGATTTTCGAAAACATTTTAGTAAGTTATCCAGCGTTCCTTCCTGACTGATCTCGTTTCATATGGACCTTGCATTGCCATACGGATATTCCCTCTTGCTTGCTCCTTGTCTGACGGATTGGATCTTTGGATTTCGACTCCGTTTTCTGCCCTCTGGTTTATGTCTCTGCCTGCCCCTTGTCATGACGCTCTCTAGCCCTGGAAATTCGACCCTGTTCTGTTCCCTGATTTTACGTCTCAGCCTAGCCAATGGTTTATTCACAGCCTGAGTTCGCCTGGCTCTCTAGTCTGCCTGGATTTATTGTCAAGAGGACAATCACAGCTCTCGTGTTCCCTGTCACAGCGTCAGCTGGTTCCCCGGAGGATTTGCTCAGTCGGCAACCGACTTCAGTCTGTTGGACGCTTCTCATTAACTGTCTGGATCTCTTCCTCCTCTGGATTCTGTGCCTCATCACCAGACTGAGAAGGTAGTGGGCTTTATCTAACTCCTTGCAGATCCTGAGTTTTATTCGGCCACTAAATAGTCTCTCTGTTCTCGAGGAGTTCTGGAAGCTGACTGCTGTTCTTCTGCTCTTTGATCTGAGTTCCGAATAAACCTTTTTACTTATCACTTTGTGTTTGCTGAATTTGGGTTCTCTGTCCTAGGTCGTGATACAGCAAAGTTCGTGTGATGTATCAAGAGCCAACGGTATCCAGGGTATTGTCAGCATCACACCAAGAAGGACGAACCACATCCAACAGGGATTAACTGTGGATGCCAAGAGGAAGCTGTCTGAAAGGATTGTTCCGGGTGCTAATCCCGGATTGTATCCAAAAAACATAAAACACAGCTGCCCAAATCACGGCAGAATTAAATGTACACCTCAACTCTCCTGTTTCCACCAGAACTGTCCGTCGGGAGCTCCACAGGGTCAATATACACGGCCGGGCTGCTATAGCCAAACCTTTGGTCACTCATGCCAATGCCAACGTTGGTTTCAATGGTGCAAGGAGCGCAAATTTGGCTGTGGACAATGTGAAACATGTATTGTTCTAGAGTCCACCGGTGAATTGTTGGTATCGGTCTACCCTGGTCCCCCCCGTCCCCTCCCCCTCCCCCCCCTAGTCCTCCCCCCCCAGCTCCCTCTTTCCCCCCCCCCCGCCCTTCTATGTCCCCATGTCCCTCCCCTTTAGAATGCACCCTTACCTAATATCCCACCCACCCTTCACTCCCAATTCTTCCCTTCTTCTACCCAACCTAGTCACTCAATCTAGCCGTTCCTCCCTTTACGTCACCTAGCCCCTTTTCTAAACCCCCCCCATTAAACCCCTCTCACACTTTTATCTCTTACATTTTCCCTCCCTTCCACCTTCCTTACCCCTCCCCCCCCCGCTGCTCATCTAAAACCCATCCTCTTCGCTTGTTGTCCTGCAGTAGACTTTTGTCGACTCCTTCCTTTTTCCCCACATCCGGGAGAGTTACGGTGTGGAGAAGCCCCCCAAACAAGCATACCACCCAGACTGGTTGCATGCGCAGAGTGAAGCATGAGCGTGGATCAGTGACGGTTTGGGCTGCCCCTATCATGCGCATTCCCTTGGTACAATACTTGTGCTAGAATGGGCGCGTCACTGCAAGGGACTACCGAACCATTCTTGAGGACCATGTGCATCCAATGGTTCCAAACCATTGTATCCTGAAGGCGGTGCCGGTATCAGGATGACCAATGCACCAAGTAAACACACAAATAAGACTGGTGAAAGACTTGCGTTTGAGAACATGAAAGTGAAGTGAACATCTCCCATGGCCTGCCACATCACAGAATCTAAATATTATTGAGCCACTGGGGGTTTTGGAGGAGCGAGTCAGGAAACGTTTTCCTCCACCAGTATCACGTAGTGACCTGGCCACTATCCTGCAAGAAGAATGGCTTCAAAATCCCTCTGACTACTGTGGAGGACTTGTATATGTCATCCCAAGACGAATTGACGCTGTATTGGCCGCAAAAGGAGGCCCTACACACGATACTAATAAAATTATTGTGGTCTAAAACCAGGTGTGTTCAGTTTCATTGTCCACACCCCCTGTATGTCATTGAGTGTAAAGACATCACACAATATTTTCTATTAAACCTTGTCCTGTCTGACCATTCTTAATAAACCTTGGAGTTTAATTTAACAGCAGTTACTCCACACCTGAAAGAAAATTCATTATAGTAGATCATTATCAGGACCATGCTGTAACAACCTTTAAAGAAATCTGTTCCACTTTTAATCTCCTCATTATCACTGAAAAGCACAGTGGAGGGCAATAATTCTGTTTCTGCCCCTTCACAAATTGATTCAATACTTCATCATTGCATGGTGCATTAGACAATGCAGCCCCCTTGAAAAAAGAAGGTAATTATTCATAGGAGGCAGCTCCTTGGTTTAATTTAGATCTGCGTACTTTAAAGCACAAGAGTTAGAAAATTGGAGAGAAAATGCGGTTCGACATAACTAAGAGGATTCCAACTTAATCTGGAAACAAAAATAGCCCTACTGTTGTATATAAAAGACACTTTGCCAAGTCAGAACAGCTTATTTATCATCATTAATAGAAGGAAAACGAATAATCTTGGTTTTCTCTTAGGTACAGTTGCTAAACTTACACAGAGGTCAAAGCTAGTTGAGCCATCCATTTCCCTAGGCTCTCAGCAGTTCATGAATTTTTATGGGATTCTTTTAAATAAAATGATTCTATTACAAAAATAAAATCTCTTGACATACTCCCGAAGATGATTACTTCATCCTCAGCAAGTGAGGAACAACATTTTGGAAGTAACTGTAGAACCTGATCGGTGTTGGACTGTTTTGATCCTGTGGAGCTTCCTGAGTTGTCAGAAATAATTAGCTTCATCTAAACTTTCAAACTTGTATGTTAGACCCAGTCCCCAACCAAATTATTTAAGGAAGTGTTCCCTCTGATTACCAGCCCCATTTTAGATATGATTAATCTATCTTTAGTAAATGGATATGTACCACAGGCTTTTTAAGGTAGCTGTAATTAAAACCTTTACTAAAGAAACCTTCACCTGATCAAGATGACTCGAAATCTACAGACCAATATCCAATCTTCCATCCTTATCTAAAATTCTTGAGAAAATAGTTTCTAATCAAATGCGGAGCATTTACGCAGCAATGACCTGTTTGTAAGAGTTTTAGTCAGGCTTCAGAGCTCATCATAGCATGAAACAGCTCTGCTGAAAGTCACTAATGATATTCTTATGGGCCTCAGATAATGGGACTTGGTCTGTACTGGTTCTGTTAGATCTCAGTGGCGCATTTGATACAGTCGATCATAATATTCTCTTAAAAAGGCTGGAATATGCTGTAGGGGATCAGGGGAACAGCGCTGGGGTGTTTAAATCTTATCTGTCTGACAGATTCCCGTTTTTAATGTAAATGATAAATCATCTTTAAACTCCAGGGTAATTGTGGAGTACCACAGGGTTCAGTACTTGGGCCAATTCTCTTTACTATATATAATGCTTCCAATAGGTCAAATTATCAGGCAGCATAGGCTAAATTTCCACTGTTACGCTGATGATACTCAGGCTTACCTTATCCATAAATCCGGATGAAACCCAACCAGTTAGATAGACTAAAGCATGTCTCGAAGGATATAAAAAAATTGGAGGACTTTAAATTTTTTGTTTCTAAATTCAGACAAGACAGAAGTTGTCGTCTTTGGACCAGAGTCTTTAAAAAAAAAGACTGCTAGTCAATCACTTAACCTGATGGCATTAAATTGACCTCGGTAATAAAGTAAAAAAACCTTGGTGTTATTTTTGACCAGGACCATGTTCTTTTAAATCCACCATATTAAACAGGTTTATAGGATTTCCTTCTTTCACCTCCGCGAAACATTGCCAAAAATTAGAAATATCCTGTCCAGGAGTGATGCTGAAAAACTAGTCCATGCATTTGTGACTTCAAGGCTGGACTATTGTAATTCTTTACTATCAGGATGTCCCCAAAATGCAGTTAAAAGCCTTCAGCTGATTCAAAATGCTGCAGCAAGAGTTCTGATGAAAATTAAAAAGAGAGATCATATTTCTCCTATTTTAGCTTACCTTCATTGGGTCCCTGTTAAATCCAGAATAGAATTTACAATTCTCCTCCTCACATACAAAGCCCTTAATCATCTAGCTCCATCATACATCAGAGATCTGATTGTTCCATATGTTCCTAACAGAGCACTTCGTTCTCAGACTGCAGGTTTACAGGTGGTTCCTAGAGTCTCTAGAAGTAGAATGGGAGGCAGATCCTTTAGTTATCAGGCTCCTCTCCTGTGGAACCAGCTCCCGGTTTTGGTCCGTGAGGCGGACACCCTGTCTACTTTTAAGGCTAGGCTTAAAACTTTCCTTTTTGACAAAGCTTATAGTTAGAGTGGCTTAGTTTATCAGGATGGAGTAAGGAGGAGTCAGGTTTACCCTAAACCTGCTCAGTTATGGTTGAGGTGCAAACACACCCTCCATTTCTGCTACCTGTATGACCCCTTCTCTTTCCCAGTGGTTATAATCAGTCTGACAGGGAGAGGTATCCCAATCCTTATGGTTTTTAGTATAACAATGACCATCAGTGGGACCCTTTGTGGGGTGCCTTGAGACGACATGTTGAAAATAAGCGCCGTTTAACTAATCTAAACTGAAACTATCTGTGTAGTTATGCTGCTATAGGCTTAGGCTGCTGGAGGACATAATGACCAATTTCACCTTCTTCGCTACATTCTCACACTACTCTCCAATTTTGCATTATTTGCTGTTATTTCAGCTTTTAACTTTGTTCTCTCTCTTTTCTCTTCCTAGAAGCTACACCTGGCCTGACTCTGTGTCTACCTGTGACACCTTTCTGGAGAGGGGCATCGTCCAAGCTTCTGCTGGCAACAACTTAATGCTCACCCTCTACCGATGATCCACATGGCCCTGTCTTTTAGTGTTTAACCCTTTCTCTCTCCTAGACATGGCAATTGACTGAGCTTTTACTGTAACTAATTATGTGTGCTCTCTTCAGACCCTTGAAAACTGGCTCAGAGTTTATCTGTTCTTTCTTTCTAGGTGAAACAACTAAAGGAGCTACATCCATTAACATTTACTTTCCCTTCCCATAGAAAGTACTCCTGGATCAGTGCTTCTTTGTTCTCTTTGTGTCTCTGCTCTGTTCTCTCTAACCCCCAGTCGGTCGTGGCAGATGGCTGCTCACACTGAGCCTGGTTCTGCTGGAGGTTTCTTCCTGTTGAAAGGGAGTTTTCCTCTCCAGTGTTGCTTCATGCATGCTCAGTATGAGGGATTTCTGCAAAGTCAACGCCAGTGATTGTCCATTGTCTCTACATGCTCATCCAGGAGTAGTGAATGCTGCAAGTCACTGACTGGATGCAATCTGCTGTGTTTCCTTAGACAGAAAAACTTTTTATCCAATTTGAATAAATAACTGAATCTGACTGCACTGTTCAATGGTTAGGACTAATTGGAATGTATGTACCTGACTTTTGTAAAGTGCCTTGAGACAACATGTGTTGTGAATAGGTGCTATATAAATAAAACTGAATTGAATTGAATTGAATTACTTATATCAAGAACCATTTATGCTGGTAAGCTTGAGTACTGGAATGCATACAAGTGAGTTAATGAGAAAATGAGAGACAGCTCCGGAGTGCAAGGGGCTGAAACAATCAGGGACGGTACTCGGTAAATCATGAAAAACAGGAAAATAAGTACCAACAACATAGTAAAACACTAACAGAAATGGCAACTTTGGAATGTAAGATTTAGATTTGATTTAGATATAATACCATGGACATTACTCAGTGTTGATTTCTGAAATAGAAAAAAAAATATTAAATAAAACTGCGGCACTATAATATTATATTTCTTACCACATTGTTTGGCCACATCGATCCATAAATCAAAACCACATTACTTTTTTCACTTTGGAACTGATCAAAGATGGTTTCTGTTTAAAGTTTTCAATGTTAAGTGTTTTCAGTTGGAATTTGTCCTCAAAAGGAAAAACAAACCTTTTGGTTCCAGAGATGAGGACTGGGGTCTGCAGCTCAGACTTGAACTTAAAAGAGTTGAGTTTTGTTTAGGATTACAGTTCTCTTGACCAGGCTTTATCTCATGTAGTTAGAAGTGAAAGTAAGTTGTTGGATCATTTTACTAAATGATTGATGATGTCCCTTCTGAGTTGAGACCTAAACATACTCCGCAAGAACAGAACAACTCGGGATATTTGTGGACTGTGGACTCTTAATAGCTCATAAGAAACCGTCTGCTGTAGCATCATAGTAATGACCATTTGGATGGTTCACTCAAACCGGTCTGTGTACTAAATGACATCGGGTAATTTCAAAACAAAATAAACGTATCCCTCATCCTGTATCTTTATCTCTTGCTTTAAAAATTCCTTAATAAGAAAGACTCTTCTGCATTTTCAATCAAAATGCCATTTATGTTACGTTATTGAAAAATTCTGTATTCTCTCTCATTCACCTCACAGTTTAATTTATTTCGCACCTTGAAATATGAGTACAGCTCAGATTTGTCAACAAAGTGTTTAAACGCAGGTTTATATCCTAGTTTCCTAATAATCTTGCAAAAACTGAAATTAAGGAGAACTCTAGACTTAAAGAGGAGATGATTTCTGCAAAGGAATAACAAAAACTCTTCAAAGTAAAAGCAGTACCTCTTTGATTCATTCAGAAATTCAACATTTACTTTTGATAATTAATTTCTACAAGTTTTATTTATATAACAAACACAAATTTGTATTTAAGTAGGTTATATATCATTTCAAATTAACTTTCCAAACAATTCAGAGAAGGTATCTGTTATTTTTGTCATTTTGAATTACAAGGTAAATATGTTAAATATTCATGTGTTAAACTGGGCCTACCTACAGTATGTTGAATCATACCCTAAAGCAATTCAGTGTTCTGGGTAGAGATGGTATGGATCCAATATGGAAATCTTAATTCCAGTCATACAATACTTGAAGAGATGACTGCTTAGTTGTAATGACTATGTTAGACCAGACAACCAAAATCTGTTGCGGTGTTGAAAAGTGTCACAGAGAACAACTTACCTCTAGTTTACAGGTTTTACAAAAGTGCCAACAGAAGTTAAATGTACCTCTGTTTATATCGAAATCAAATTTCTGCATTGTGATTTCAAGCAAAAACGAGATATAATTTGTCGTCATTACATTTCAAGTGCAGGAAAAGTTCTACATTTAAAGTACCTGAATGTTTTGTTTCTAACTCTTTTCTTTTTTTCGACAGACCATCTCTGTTTCTGTATCGGTTTTGACACTGAGCTGTATTGCTCAAGACCGTTGGTACGCTATATGTCACCCACTAATGTTCAAGAGTACAGCTAAGAGGGCTCGAAAAAGTATTATTGCCATCTGGGTGGTGTCGTGCATCATCATGATACCTCAGGCCATTGTGATGGAGTGCAGCAGCCTGCTGCCTGAACTCACAAACAAGACCCGCCTGTTCACAGTTTGTGATGAACACTGGGGAGGTTAGTTGTTGTTTTTTTCTTTACAGATCTCCAGGAAACATGTAAAACATTTTGTCAGCATCTCTCATTCTCTCCATGAAGCAGAGGGTAAAATGTGACTTAATATTTCAGCAAATCATAGAGCGACCAAGTGTATTTTGATTTGTTGCTTTTATGAAATTGGGCCCAGACACAACAGAGCAGGAGGCAATCAGTGCACTGAAGTGTTGCAGTGTTTGTGCTGTGATAGCAGTGTGCAGAGTTCAGAAAAAAGGAACAGAAGGTGGCTTTAAAAGGTTTTAAGGTGATCCTGTCAGACTGCTTCTGTAATTCCAGCTTTTCAGTGGAAGAGAAGCTTTTTAAACTAACCCGCCAAACTGACAACAGGAAACTGTTGTCTTTTGTTGTTTCTCTTTCTATTAAGGAGCAAGAAATTACTGATGGATCCCTAAACAGAAACAGAAATGAGTTGTTTTTCAGAAATGCTTTTCTAGTCTGTTAATTCACAGTACATATCAAATGAAGTTAATGATTAATTACTTTGCAGTTTCCATTATTATTTAACAGTAAAACACAGAGTTGCAAATTATCTTTAACATAATGATTTATATATACACCACAGTGCGCCAGCCTCTGCTATCCACATACCTTTAATTATAATGTTTTCTGTATTATTATTCAGCAACCTATTATAATTGGTCTGTTAAAATAACTTTGCTTCTGATTATTTTATTATTTCATGTGTTTTTTCCTTTTAAAGCTGAGATCTACCCAAAGGTCTACCACACTGGCTTCTTCATCGTCACATACTTTGCTCCATTATGTCTCATGGTCCTGGCTTATATTCAGATTTTCCACAAGCTGTGGTGCCAACAGGTGTGTATTTTAAAACAATAAAAAATATAATCTATTCATCACAAGTCTTAACAACTTTAACAAAAACGATGCCTGTAAAAAACAGATGTTGGCCTTTCATTCTAAAGCTGCAGGATTATTTCTTAAACCCAAATGCTTGGTTTCTGTTACTGGGTCAGACGATGGGTAACTGACAATCATCATTCTTCAATGACTCTTTAAAATATATTTTGTTGTGCAGTTTAACGATGAATAAAAATTAAAGGGTTAAGTTAATAATTTAAGTTCAGCCTAGAGAATGAGTTGGTATATCTTAGTAAGCTCATGCTAGCTTTGTTCAACATTCACAATTTGACAGTGAATTGGCCACAAAGTAGAAAAATGTATATTGTATATTGTTCACTATTCATGCAAACAAGCTAATCAGCAGCTGTTCCTAATAAAATGGCCAGCTAGTGAATGTTGTGTTAGAGTCATAAAGCAACATGTACTAGCTGGGTTATTGAATTTTTAAAGACTTTAAGTCTAAATGAATGTTATTGAATTAAAATTAACTGCATTAAATACTCATTTCCACCTAATTACAATAAGAAGCCTATACATTTTAGAGCCTGAGTAGATTTTGGCTTTGACTTTCTACTTAAACCCTTCAATATTCAGCGCCTTCATCGTAGCTGAGGGAGACGATTTACATTATAAAGGCACTTATCAGGAAAAACCAGATGGTCTGATTTACATCTGAACTCCTGACATAAAAAAATAAGAAATTTCTTAACTCAGTATATCTTCTTTTTTTTTTACTGAATTGATGTTATCATGGATATGTACCAGGGTAAGAAATTAGCCACAAATATGACACTGAAAAGCCAACAAGTACACCTTCAGTTGCCTTACTAAGCCTCAAATCGTGTGGTTCCTGGTATCACAAGCCAAATATAAATCTTGGATATTATTCTATTATTTTACATGTTAATATCAACTGTCTAAAGTCCCAAATATATAAACACATATTCAATAACAGATTCCTGGAAACACATCAGTGATTCAGAGGAATTGGAAGACGTTCCAGTGTGCTGCTCCGGGTTCAGGAGAGTCTGCGAGGGTGAAGACTGGCACAATTACTGCTGAGATCAAACAAATCAGAGCCAGACGCAAAACAGCTCGCATGCTGATGGTTGTGCTCTTTGTGTTTGCCCTCTGCTACCTACCGATCAGCGTGCTCAATATCATGAAAAGGTAATAACATCTCTTCTCATTTACAACATCAAAAGCAAATAAAAATAGAGAGTGAACCAAAGTAAAGGGGAGTTATACATCACAGTTGTTATTTTACATAATTCCTCTCTCATCTTTTTGATTGATGCAACCTTTTAAACACAAGAAAGGCTGCTTATGTTCACCATACAGTGCATGCAAAAATAAACTTTATACCTAATTTTCTCTTACCTTCTGTACCTCTAGGGTTTTTGGGACTTTTAAGAACACAACCGACAGAGAAACAATATATGCATGGTTCACTTTCTCGCACTGGCTAATATACGCCAACAGTGCAGCAAATCCCATCATCTATAATTTTTTGAGTGGTGAGTTTTTCAGTCTCCCTTGTCTCTTACAGTTCGTTCATAAAAGAGCAGGTTTATCACTGCCCTCTAGTGAACAGTTTTATATCAATAATACCCGTTTCTTCAGCATGCCCATCTATAGTGTGTCAGTAATCAAACTTATACTGTATTTTCTTATTATCTTAATTTCATGTCATCTATTACAGTTTTCTGGTCTTCATACTTACAGTACGTTTAGCTGTTAAACACAAGTGCAGAAATATATATACATTCTTAAGGGGATTATAAAGTTACAGTGACTTGTAAAAGTGTCAAAAACCCTTGAACATTTTCAGATTTCACATTACAAGCACAAACGTCACACAGTTGTAAAGTGGAAGGAAAAGGACAAATCGTTTTCTAAATATTTTATAAATTTAAATCTGAAAGGTGTGGTGTGCATTTTATGTATTAAGCCTCAGAGTCAGTAGAAACATAATAGCAAAAGTACATTGCAGTGGCATAATAATAATAATATTAATATTAACAGGTAATTAAATAATTAAAGAGAATAAAAAATGAATAATTAAAAAGATTATAATAGAAAAATAAATAAAATAAGGAAATAATGATAAAATGATTGAAAAGAAAATGAAAGGAAAATAGGACTGAAAACATAAGTAATAATATTTAGATAGCACAGTCAAAGCCTACTCTAAACAAATAAGTTTTTAATCTTGATTTAAAGTGACTTAGGGTTTCAACACTTCCATAGTTTTCTGGGAGTTTATTCCAGATTGGTGGAGCATAAGAACTAGAAGCTGCTTCTCCATGTTTGGTTCTGGTTCTGGGTATGCAGAGTATATCTGAGCCTTAAGGCCATTAGAGGTCTGGATGGTCGATACACTGACAAGTTTGTTATGTATTTTGGTGCTAAGCCATTCAGTGATTTATAGACTAACATAATTATTTTAAAGTCTATTCTTTGAGATACAGGGAGCCAGTGTAAGAACTTTAGAACCGGGGTGATGTGCTCCACTAGTTTTAGTGAGGACACGGGCAGCAGCGTTCTGACGTTCTTTTAGGCACCCCTGTGAAGACACCGTTGCAGTAATTAATTCTACTAAAGATAAACCCACCAATTAGTTTTTCACGGTCCTGCTGAGACAATAGTCCTTTAATCCTGGAGATGTTCTTTAGGTGATAGAAGGCCGACCTTGTTACTGTCTTTATGTGCCTTTGAAGGTTCAGGTCTGAGTCCATCACTACATCCAGGTTTCGAAAAATAGCTTAAGCTCAGTCAGATTGGATGTAAAGTGTCCGTGAACATCAATTTTCAATTTATATCACAAATTCTCAATTAAATTTAGGTCCACACTTTGACTGTTTTAACACCTGAATATTGTTTCGTCTAAATAGTGTAGCTTTGACTGCATAGTTGGCATCAAATTGAATCAAATTTTGTGCAGCTTCTTGCAGGTTTTCTAGGAATGACTTGTAATTAACTCCATCCCTATTGCCAGTTCTTGCATGAACATTTGCTCTGGGCAAACCCTTCCTTCTGCAACCAGAATATCTTTGGTAGTCAAAAAGATTTACTATATTTTTAAGAAAACTAAGAATCTTCTTTTTATTGCTTTTTTTCATTGATACATTTCAAAAATCAAACCTGTATTTAAAAATAGTATGAAAAATGTTCTTTTTGCATCTGAAACTGGGACTGCAAATAGAAGATTGCTGGAAAATAGATATAATCTGCTGCAGTACATCTTTGCTTTTTAAGCTAAATGTTTTGGACACGGTCCCAGATAAATAAGCAAGTGAAATGAAAAGGAACAAATCCACACCAGATTAAGTACGGACATGTCTGGTGTGTTCCTGCTGTATGTTCTCTAACAAATATCTGAGGCAGAACAGCTGTATTTATATTTAGATTTATTTACACACAGTTGGATTGTATTTACCCTATTTAAGTGACACTTGAAGAGAGTTGGTTTTATTACATTTTTATCTAGGAGTACCACTGTAAATGAGCTACGTACATGTGCCCACTGTGCTTTTAATGCATGTTTTATTTTCCTTCCACCCTACAATCATGCACTTCTGTGTGCTGATCTGTTACATAAAGTCACAATTTTTTTTTTATTTGACGAAAATGTGAAAATGTTAAAGGGGTGTGAATAATTTTGCTACAACAAATAAAACTTAGTGGCCTGATGTTTATGATTACAAGCATACAGGAAATTCATTTAATTCTTTGCCTTTTTTTTCAGGGAAGTTCCGCGAAGAGTTTAAATCTGCATTTTCTTGCATTTGTTGTGAGGAACGGCAAGACGACAATATGAGGACACGGACCAGAGTAAACAGAAAGAGTCGAAAGTCGATGTCAACTCAAGTTAATAATGTAGACAATCTGTCACAGTTATCAGATCAGATTGTGTAGCCTTCTAATCTGGGTAAGAAGTTTATATATCCCATCCTGAGGACATGGGAATCATTAATGCTCACACTGTGGAATGTGCAAACTTCTATTTTTTTTCCAAAGGACTTGCTGCTGCAAAAGATGAGATGTTAGAGTAAAAGATGAGATTTTAATTAACATTTCCAGAGAGTTTTGGAAAAGTATTTTCTGGAGACTTTGTGTTAAAATACTATTAATTTGAAACAGAAATCTTTATACTATAAATCACACAACATGGATGTTCAGTGTCTATGTAGTTTGCTACACACATACATAGATTTATTCTCTTTCTATATTAAAACTATGTTCACTGTATAAATATATTTTGTTTCAGCAATCAATGTATTTATTTGTTTCTACACTAGTGGAGGAGTTGGTGCTGAAAATATAAAGCTGCTCAGAGAACCTTAAAGAGGACATATCATACAAAATCCACTTCTTTAGCCCTTAAATACATTTTGTGTGTTCTTGGAGTCTGTAGGAGTGCAGAAAACTTGAATTTAGTCCCTCCAGGTGCTGCATAGATATCTTTTTATTTTGTTTGGGTCATATTTTTTAATCTGTTCAGTTTTCTTTATTCTCTATTATGTTTTTTAAACTATTACTCCACAGTATTATTGGAGGAACAGCTGAACAAATAGAATACGCCATTTTTATTTCTTGCTGCAATTTTGTAGTCCAAGCTCACGTATGCCAAAGCTGCAAGTGGATAAGTGTAAATGTTTGGTTGTTGGTTGCATCAACACACACAGTTCATTACACTGTCCCCCAGCATCAGAACCTCTTCGAAGTGTAAACAGTGCTCCTTAGTGTAGTTACTTGGGATGTAAGGAGAGGGTGTAAATACAGTAATAACACACCGTTGCGATGCATTCATTTGAAGGTGCGGTTCTGCAGGTTTGTTGTCTTCATTCTCCTCTCGCTCTGAGCAAGACTGGCTTGAATATGTAAGGCTGGATGGACAAGTCTTAAATGTTGACATCTTTTAATTAATTTGAGAATAAGTTTGGGAAGTGCCTCTGTAGCATTTAAAGAGATGCACCAAATGAAGTTGCTGTGAAAAACGTTGTGATCAACGATACCACCAATACCACAATTTGTAAAACACAGTAAACATTCTGGGTTTTAAAACTATGTAAGATGAAGATTTTCTGCTTAATGGAAAGACAGATATTTGTTTGTGTTAATGTTTTTTCGATATGTTGGAAATAGTCATATGCCCCTTTTCCATTATTACCTACTCTATTTGGGTTGGGTCAGTTCAGCTCTACATGGTTTGGTTAGTTTTCCATTAAAATTAAAATTATTTTATTTTATGTGATAGACCAACTCATAGTAGTGTATATAAAAGGGAAGTTATACATGTTTTTCAAACTTTGCTTTAATAAAAAATTTGAAAGGTGTGGCATGTAATTATATAATTACATATTAAATATTCCGGTCATGCATAAAATTATAGGAAAGTTTAAGGTATGTAGTGGTCACTGGAAACATGCGAAGAATGTGCTGTGGTCAGACTTCAATTTTTTGGCATATGCAATATTTTATATATGAAAGCAAACTAACATTGCACTTCACCCCGAACACATCATGCCAATTGTAAACATTTCAGGGTTTTGCCAAAAAGGGCCCTTCCAAAAAATGTAAAAAAAAAAAAGTTCAAAAGCGGGTTAAACCAAAACATAAAACCCAAAAGGGGGAAGCCCAAATAAAACCCTTTTGGGTAGAAAAACTTTTGGGTTTTGATGGAGGGATCTAAACCCTTTGTTTAAAAAACCAGGGAGTTTTATTACCTTCAGAAAAGTAAAATCTTAAAAATTTAAAAAAATAATCATAAAAAATGCTACAAAACTGGGTTTTGAACTTTGGGTTTTTTGGGGAAAAAAATTATACAAAAAATTCTGTAAACCCTTTCTATATATTCCCAGGCAAAAAGGGTTTTTCCCTGTCGGGAAAAACATTTTTTCCAAAACAAAATCTGATGAATGATTTATCATGCAGCTTTTTATTCTTTGAAAAATGTTTAACACAAACTCACTAAATAATGTACTAAACCAAATGAATAGAAATCATAATGACTATTGCATAATCAATGTTATTTATTATTGCAATCATTGCATCTGTTGAAACAAAAAGATGAAAAGATGGGAAAAGCATTTATCAAATAGAGAGAATTAAACTGAATGGAAAAATCAAGTGAAGTGTGTTACAATCAAATAACACAAGGAGGAAACTTTTTTTCCAAGATATGCTTAATTTCTGTTCACTGACTTGTGCTGGACCTTCTTTCTCGTTAGCTCATTAAACTCTTTGATGTTTTTCTTTAAGTGAAAATTGGGGGGGGGGCGACTTATTAAAGGTTTTTTTTTTTTTGGGTTTATTTTTTTGTTGAAATTTTAGTTTGTGTTTTTTAAAAGCTATGTTTTTTTTAATTTTTAAATTTAATTTTTGATTATCGGGTTTGGGAAAATTTATTTTGGGATTTTTTAAATTTACGGCTTTACTTTTTTTGGGCCTTTTTAGAAATTTTGGGAGCTTCATTTCTTTAAACACCTTGCTGCAATTTGTTACTTCTGTAATGCTGTGACTTATTTTTATTTCTCCCTATTGTTTGTAATTTATACATCTCTATTGTGATTGTTAATTTGTTTTATGGCTTTTTAAACCTTTTTTTCTTTCTAGTCCCCCCCCAGGGGTGAAACTCTCGGGTCAAATTTTTTCCCCCAAAAATGGCTTGACCCAAAAAATTTTTTTTTTTTCATTTGGGGAAATTTTCCTGTCGAATCAGATCAGGGTTGACCTTCACCTTGCCTAGTTGTTGCTCCAGCTAGGACTTCATTGTGGTACAATTGTGTACACTACAAAATACAACTCATGATTTCCACTATATTTATCATTAAATGGAACAAGTACAACTTTTAAAAAATCTTTTAAAGTAACCCCAGGGGAAAAAAAATTTACACTATGCCCGCAGCTTTCCCGAGCTCCCCTTACTGTGTTTTATTAAATGATTACTAGTTTAGAATGTTTTTTCTTGTAAAATCAATTTCATAATTGTAGTTTTGCTTTTCAAAAATTGGGCACAAACATGATCACAGCTGCAGAATCTGATTTTGTGTTTTAGAATACTTAAATCACAATGTCATTGTTTTTTCAGTGGGTTTTAGGGGGGAATTGAAATTTGGGGATTTAATTTGTCCCAAATTCCCCAGTCTATATTTTTTAAATATGTTGTAAAAACGTGGCCCGGGTTTTTAAAAAACTCAAAAAAATATCACCTCATTTTCTACCCCTTATTCCCTAGTTTGGGGCGTGGGGGGGGCTGGGGCCCTATCTCCCCAGTCTATGGGCGAGGGGGCGGGGCAAGCACAAACAAACCCTTCACCACTCATTCACCAACAATTTTTAAATGACCAATTTTAAAATAACATTCACCAAAAACTATTTTAAAAGTGACCAATTAAACCTTTAAAAGGGATTTTCTCAGGACTGTGGGGTGGGCCCGGTTTAAACCCCCCGCATGGGACGGGGAGAACATGCAAACTCCATGCAAAAAACCCCCGGCCGGGAAAGAAAACCCCGGATCTTTGCCATAATATATATATAATATATAATTTATAATATATATAATATATATATATATATTAAAATATATTGGACAATGAAAATGAAAACCCGGTTTTTTAAACCCCAATAATTTTTTTTAGTATGTGTAGGGCCTCCTTTTTGGGGGCCAAAACAACGTCAATTCGTCTTGGGAAAGACCCCCTAAAATCCCCGCACAAATGGTTTAAGGGGGATTTTAAAACCATTCTTCTTGCAGGTAGGGGGCCCCGGTCACTAGGTTTTACTGGTGGAGAAAAACCCTTTTTTTGCTTTTCTCCTCCAAAAAACCCCCCAAAATTTGGGTCAAAATAATTTTGATCTGGTGGGCTGTGCAGGGCCCTGGGAGTTTCAACTTCATTTTCATGTTCATCAAACCAATCTTTTAAGTCTTGCCTGTGTTTTATTGGGGGCATTGTCATCCTGGTACACGGGAAACCTCCGCCTTTCCGGATACAATGTTTGAACCCTTTGGGTGCACAAAGGGTTTCCCCAAGAATGGTTTTGGCAGTCTTTGGGAGTGACGCGCCCCTCTAGCACAAGTATTGTAGCCAAGGGGGAAAGCCATGATTTTGGGGAGCCCCAAAAAATCAAATGACCACCCCATGCTTTAAATTTTGGGCATGCAAAATCTGGGGGGTTAAGCTTTTTCTCTCCCGGGTGTGGAGAAAAACAAATAAAAGGGGACTCATCGAGAAAAAAAAAAAAAATTTAAAAATGTTTTTTACATTGTTCCCCCAGCCCAAAATTTTTCCCCTCCTTGCACCTTTAAAAAGGAAAGTTTTTCATTGGGATAGTGACCAAAGGTTTGGCTATAACAGCCCCGGGCCCTGTAAGTGACCCTGTGGACTCCCGACGGAGTTCCCGGTTGGAAAAAAGAGTTTTTAGGTCCATTTAATTCGCCGTATTTGGGCCCGCCGTGGTTTTTTGTTTTTTGGATACAATCTGGGTTTGCAAACCCCAACATCCCTTTTTGACAGCTTCCCCCTTGCGTCCACAGTTTTAAACCTGTTGGATTTTGGGTTTGTCCTTCTTTTGGGGGTATTCCGGGCATTCCCTGGATAAAATGTTGGGTTTTGATACATCACCCAAAACTTTTTTTTCTTGGGCACAAAATGCGCCCAAGACCCCTGCACCCCAAAAATTTGTTTCCCCTTTGAATCTTGGTTTTGTCACCCATAATGTTGCATTTCATATTTTTTTTCAAAACTGTGCTCCCTTAACCCCCGCTAAATTTAACTTGACACTCTTTCTCTTTTCTGGGGCAATGTTCAATCAAAAGAAGACTGGCTACCAGGGGTTTTCCCAAATTTTTCAAAGAAAACCCCCCACCTAAAATGAAGGGTTTTCAAATTTCATTGGGCCCCCCAAACCCGTAGGTGGAAGGGATCCCGGGTGCGAGTATTTTCCTTTATAGTTAATGGAAACTTTGGGTTTAAATCATAGGGGTGAGAAATGTAGAAAAATAAAAGACAACAGGAAAACCTGTAAGAGGCTGCAAAAAAATTTAAACAGAAGCAGAGGTTTACCTTATAGGCCCATTTTAAAAATACAGCCGAAGCTAAACTAAATCCAACTGAGAAATTGAAAATTGCTGTTTATGCAGGCTCTTCATCCAATCTGACTGATTGCACTCCACACTTTTCAGATTTATTGTTAGAAAATGTTTTAAACCTGGAATTTTCTTTAGCTTCACGATAATGCCTTACTTTTGGTCTCGGTTTATAAGGCTTAACTGTTATGATTTGTGGGTTTTTGGGGTTTTGTTGGTCTTATTTCACTATTGAAGTTTTGAATCATGTTTCTGTTTGTTTTTCTGGTCATGCTTTAGTTCTGTCGTCTTGTTCATGTTTTGTCAAGTTTGGTTTTAGGATCTGGTTATGCTTTTGTTTCATTTTTTTCTAGTTTTTGTTAGTTTGTGTTCAAGAGTCTCTGTTTTGCTCCAGCCATGTTTTGTTCTTCTGTCAATTAACGTTATCCGGTTCATCTGCACCTAGTTAATCTGTCTTCTTGTTTCACCTGGTCACACTCCATATATACACACCTGTCCTGTTTATTCTTTGCAGAAACATTTCTCAAATCATGTCTTGTTGCCAAATCATGTCTTGTTTTGTGGATCATGCCAAGCCTGTCCTGCCTGTCAGTTTATTGTTTTGTTCCTGCCTCTTCTGAGAGTGAGTTTTTGTTAATTAAAACCTTCTGTCACCTACCGTCATGCTGCCTGCTCGTCTGCATTCTGGGGTCCCGCATCTCGCAAGCCTTAACATTAACAAAAAACCTTGTTGTTTTTTGATAATGTGTCAAAATGTAAAAAGGTTGAAGGAGTATGAGTAGGTTTGCAATGCAATGTAATTTTAATGGCTTAATCAAGTGAAACAGACAAATGCAAAGATAAATTAATAGGGTTAACAGAAACAACACAGACAGAAGCTTTACAAAAACTCAAAATGAAAACAGAACAATTGATTTTGATAATATTTAGGAAGAGAAACTCTTCAAGTTGCAAAAACAACAAAAGTTGAATGACTTTACTTGGTGAGAAAACACATGGTTTTGTAAGCAACAAAAAGTGTTGAGAATTAAAATGTGAAGAGACGGAAAAAGGAACTAAGTGCAAAAAATGTACATGGTAATCATTAGAGAGCAGTTCAGCAAAAAGTCAGTAACTGATATTCCTCAAAGCTCTTAATAGTGCAGAACTGTGTAAAGAAATTCAGCATGTTGCACCTTAGGGTCTGTTTTTGGGTGACAAGCAGAGGGTTCAGGCTGTAATAAATGTGTTACATCCTGTTGACTCTGTGGGTGGTGAATCACTGCTTAAGCTGCGACTCCACAGAGAGGGATGGATCAGGTGCAGGGAAGTATCAGTCATCCTCACAGCAGCCAACATGCAGCTGATACATCTGGAGGCTGCAGTCGTTCTTGGTGAGTAAACTTCCCAAAAATAGGTTTTGACAAATTGAGAAAACTAACTTTTATTGTCTATATCTGCTATACATTGTTATTTTCCATTTTGAGAAGACCAGCATTTAGTTTTTAGTACATATATAATCAATATAGTTAAGGAACATTATTTAAAAAATTAAAAAATATGATTGCAATTTGTATTTCAGGAGTCGTTTTACTTCAGATACCCAGCATCAGCATCTCTTCTCCAGCATCTGGATGTTTGGCTTCGGTGGAGACCTGCATGTCAGATTTATGCAGCTGTGAGCGGGCTTTTGTTACCGGCAACTGCGAAGGTAAAAATGACAATAACAATAAAATAAAACTAATAATAGCTTTGCAGCTGGATTTTCACAATAAAACAATGCCACTTTTGAAATGAGCTTTGCGATACTGAATTTTAGACCTCTGACTTAAATTTAGCAACAGCCCTTTATTAAATAATTACCTTCTGCAGTTTTACTCACAATGTGTTCAAAACGTTCAAAGGTTTTACCAAGAAAGAAAACACTGTAATGTATTTTAAATTAGCTTTAAAATATGATTTATGAATTTCAGAGAACAATATATTTATGTTAAGGCTCTTATTAGAAAAGTTATTAGTAGGTTATGTCTCAGTTTGTTTGTTATGTTGACTTTTTAACAAAGTAGACAATCCGTAAACTAATAAGGAAAGTTTACATTATTTTGGCTATCCTACTGAGTATCAAAAGACCCTTCTCTACAATCTAAACAAGCCAAAACGCTTCTTAGAAACACGGTAAACAAAACAGGGTAAACAAACAATTCATAAGATTTTAAACATCTAGCTAAAATCTACTGTTTAACCCTTGCTTTTCTTTGGTTAGGTAAAGTATCTCAAAATTATTGACACTGGGAAATTGACAATTGACAATTGACAATTGAAAAACCTTTAATTAATATTTCAGTTATCACAAACTGTTACTGGTCATTTCATTTAATATTTGAAAACCAATAGATGAAACATTATCACTGTGTTCATAAAAGATGTTATCTTTTCATCCCTAATATAAATAAACTGTCATAGTTACTAACATCTCTATTTTTGTCTTGTGTTTTCCACGAGTATACAAAATCTTAAATCTTGAACATTTACTTATTGACCATATCTTCGTTTAATTATTATATATGACATTGTGTAATCGGTTCTGTGTTTTTTTTCAATTGAGGTTAGATCTGAATAATGGTAGACCCTTACAAAGACCAGATGAATAATATGTTAAAACCCATAAACTGACATATTGTGTAAAGCATCTGGCACATGAAGTAGAAAACACATGTTGTACAGAGACCTCGCCAGCTTATGAAATCCCTGTTTATCTACCTTACTCTGCTGTTTGTGATATTCAAGATGACAGGTGCCAAATAAAGGGCTCAGAGGGCTGTAACTTGACCATCCAGACAGCACTGGACCTATTTCCATCAATGCAAGGGTGTGTGTGTACATGGGAGGAGGAGTTTTGTGACTCCATTCAAGCACTGGCCACACAATGCCTCCAAAAGCCAGGTGCTGAGCTCTCATTCATGCTTGGGTTAAGCATTTATGTCTGAAATTATAGTTTTGTTTACCAAAGGTGATGTGATATATGAAAACTGGCTGTTGTATTATGGAATGTGTCCAGGAAAAACACACAGTTCAATAAGCATTTGTTTTTTGCAAACTAATCCTATGTCCTGTTGTTTTAACAGGAATTCAGCAGAGGAGGAACACACGGACTGACTGGAAATCAAGTAATTTAGCAGACATTGGTAAAAGATTATTAATTTACTATGAACCTAATAAAATAGAGGGAAATACAGTGAAATAATTTGTAGTTGACATATTGATTGACCTTCACACCAGATGTCTGTAACAACCTGAATAATAGGCACCATAACTATGATTATCAGACAGTTTTGGACAAGCTTGCTGATATTAATTACATTCATAGAAAAGTCTTTTTTTGCGTACCGACAAATCAGAAATTCTCGTGTCTTTAGAAACTAGCTGTATGCATTGTTCCACACATTCAAAAAAACAAAAAAACAAAAACAATACAAATGTGAGGGATAACAGGGAATAAATGTTGCACATACCTGCTTAAATTAATGAAATGCTTTCAATTTTGGTCCAATCACCACTACAATTAGCTGCCAGTATTGACGTATTGCAATGTTCTGCAGCAAACATTAATTTAGCTTTTTCTTCATCAGTGGAGTCTTGTGCTGTGAGTGGTCATAGAAGTCAGTGTTCCTGAGTGCATTACTTATTGTTTTCATAGACAGACTTTACCTGCTAATTCCACGATTTTCTAGAACTCTCTGCAAATGGTCTTTTGCTCTTGGACATCTCTTCTGATTCTCTGTTAGAGATCTTGCAAAAAGAAACTGTACATGGCTGATTTATAATAAAATAATTTTCTTTCACACTTCTGGATTATAGCTACACAAAGCTCACTGGAAGATTCAGAGATTTGTAAATACATCTCTAACCAGTGCAATCACTTTATTTCCAAGAAGTAGCTTAGGGTGTAATGTTTTAAGACAGTTTTTTTCTATTACCCTGTGTACAGTAGCCCCGCAACTAGCACACACCAAGCTGATGTTCATTTGTTCTTATAGGGAGCAGGACTGCTTTCTGATTACAGAAAAATCGCAAAACTGTTCATGTCAATCTTTGCCTTTTTACCATTCCTTTCCTTCAAGTTTTCAATAGTCATTTCCACTGTCCCTTTATGCCATAAATTTATGGACTAATTTTGTTTGTTTTGTTACCGACATCTAGCGTGAATTTCATATTAGAAAGCCTACGTGAAATATATTTACATTTTTATAACTTATTTTCCTTCCTGTTGGTCGACTGAACATAATATGCTTCTTGCAGTGTATGATGGTTCTGAATCCTGTGTGGACCGAATTGGTCTTTGTGTGAGCGAGTCTGTTTGCAACAGGCACCTCATACCTGTTCTTCAAGCATGCATGGCTGATCACTGTGAGAGTGAAAGGTGTCAACGGGAAATTCAACAGTTCTATGGAGGCATGCCCCAACAGTCTGCCGAAATGCTGGTGATGTGCGAGTGTGATAGTTCAGATCAAAGCTGTCTGCTCATGAAATCCAGTCTGCAGAGTGGAGCATGTGGAGTGGAGACAAGGATCTGCCAAGAAAGGCTCACTCAGTGTGTTCAGGACAGTAACTGCAGGTAGGTTATTCTCCAGTTCTACAGTAAAAAGAGTCTACAATCATTGTGATAAGAGGGATAACTTATGGGTGGAATTCACACCCTGAAAAAAACTTAAAATGAAATTATGTCAGGACAAAATAGATTTATAAGCAGGATTTTATGGATCCTACCATAGGGAACAAATGAAGCAGGTAATAATAATGCTTCAGGTAATGAATTTCGACCATCAGAGGTTAAAGTAAGCCGAGGTTCAAGAGGAAAAAAATCAGCCACTTATAGAGATTGGAATCAATAAGAAATGTCTTTGAATGTTTTTAGCAGGGAAGTTGCTGTCAGAAAGTAGAAAATGAGTGAGATCAAGTGGAATGGTTCATTTGACAACTGGCTATCTGTAATAGGAGTCAAAGGTTATGAGCTCTTTTGTGCAGTACTGGACTAAGTAAGACAAATTTGTTCTGAGTGTGGCGTCGACTGTGTAGCACTTTTACAAACCCCCTCATTTTGCTGTTTATTCCCCTTTCCACAAGTAGATGGCAGTGGCATAACATTAAAGGTTCAGTACTTTGACAAGATCACTAGAAGGAGCTTGGAATGTAATGTTTTCAACAAATGAAAATATTGTTCCTTGCTTGATGCTACTGATGTTGGCAATACAAAACAATTTTGTTGATGTTTTTGTGAACCTTCTTTGATGTGGCAGTAATTTCCAGTTTCGTTAATTTTTGTCCAGAAAAAATATCATATATGTATAATTTGCACGCAGTGGGTCAAATGTAAACAAATATCTTCCTTATTGCAGCTGTCGCACTATTTTGTGCATGTATATTACATGTAAAAACATTTTGTTGCATCATTGTCACTGATCAGATACTCAATATATACTGTAAACGTGGCATTGCTAGGAATTGTATTGTATTGGTTTGGTAATGCATTTTGTATATGAATTGCACCTCTTTGCTTTGTAAAATCCCTTGAGATGATATTGGCTGTGAATTGTTGCTATTAAAGTCAGAATTAGAGTTTCTAAAAAAAAATTTTCATGGCTGCAGATGTAACAAATGAAGATCATTTTGTCAAATACTGTTGACAGCATTTGTAGCAATGACCTGATAATAGCAATATTAAAGATGGACACAGCAGGGGAGTCAGAGCCATTGGGCACACATAATCATAATAAACAACACGCATTAAATGCTGTCAACAGTATTTGATGTTTCACAAAATGATCTTCATTTTTACATCTGCAGCCATGAAATTTTTTTTTTAGAAACTCTAATTCTGACTTTAATAGCAACAATTCACAGCCAATATCATTTCAAGGGATTTTACAAAGCAAAGAGGTGCAATTCATATACAAAATGCATTACCAAACCAATACAATACAATCCTGTCATGTAGATGGATACACTTGTAATTTAATTCCCATTCAATCCTAAGTACAGGGTGAAAAATCAGTCCTAATGTGTCATTGTAAAACTATTTTTAATGGGGCTATTGACATCAAATTCAGATGTTTATTTGCTACAACCCCAGTAATCTATAGAAATATTTCTATACCTTAAGTTATGTATAAAGAAAGCCTTTGCTGAAATGAAAGCTTTAAAACGTCTTCTCTATGGAGAAGTTGCTCAAATGCATTGCCCAGATGGGGCTTTGAGCCATTTTTCAAAAAAATAAATTGTCTTTAAGTCTGGAAAGGTCTGGGGGCTCTCTTCTATGTACCCTGATCTTTTGCTCTTTCCATATGTTTTCAGTTGGATTGAAGTTGGATGATTGCCCCAGCAATTGTAGCAGCTTTGATTTCTTTCTTTGAAAATATTTGAAAGTTTCCTTAGCTGTTTCTTTGGGATTATTGTCTTTCTTAAAAATCCAGCTTGTTTCATTTTCGGATTCTTGTCAAGAATATCTCAGTTAAAAGTTTGCAGTCAACCTTCTGCCTGTTCCCAATACTGAAAGACAACTCCACACAATGATGTTTCCACTTCCAAACTTCACTGTTAGTAAGGCGAGTTTGGTCTGTGATGCCCTTTCTCCTCCAAAGCTGGTGTGTGCAACAACTTCCAAAAAGTTCCATGCTGCTTTTATCAGTGTTTCACAGACTTATCCAAATGTTCTACAGGAAACGTTAAATGAGCTTTAGCTTGTGTTTTTTTAAGCTGTAAAGTCTTGACCTTTGTGCACTGAGCATGAAATTCATAGAAAACTTTACCTGCTAATTCCAGATCTATTCCAAGATCTCTAAAAGTCCTTATTGGCTCTTAGCCAACTCTTAGTCTTTTTACTCTGCTGTCAGAAATCTTGTAAGGAGAACCTACTCCTGGTGATTTTGTAGTAAAATTATGTTCTTTCCAATACAGGAGAATGGCCACAATGGTGCTTGTTGGGCTATTCAGATGTCTAAACATATGAATAGTCCAATAGTAGTACTCTGCAACCACTGATATCAATGTGTGTGTTTTTTTTTCTTTAACAATAAAGTTACAAAGGTCCTAAGAGAGCTTGTTCCTTTTACCCATTATGACATGCTTTCTTTGTGCTAACTTTGGGATGAGACACCGTTTCATAGCCATTGGTTAGGACTAAACCAGCAGATATTTGTTTATACTGATAGGGGCTGGATTACTGTATGAATACCGTCATTGCAGTTCAATTGAGTTTTTTTTCGATTTAAGCTATTTAGTTGACTCTATAATTTTTACAACTTGTTTTCATCCAATGTTCAATACATATTACATGAGATTCCAAACAAATTCAGTTTAAAATGGCAATTGATAGATAATGTCCAATTAAACAATGCAACAGCAGCTTAAACACCAGCAAAGAAAAGCAAACACTGAACACAGTTTAGTTTTAAGTGTTTGACCACCAAAAACTTTCCGTTCCTGTTCCCATTTTTTTTTTAGGTAAGGTTTATTATTTTGTCATTTGGCAATTATAACATGTGAATTCCATCTCTACTAAAACGTTACTTTTTGCAGTTAACAGTATGCAGCAATTTCCTGTATTCTGCCAGTGGAAAAATGGGCAAAAAACCATCTAGTTATAATTATCCCTCAATCATTTGTTAGACCTGGACAATTGTTACGAATGTAGAACACCTATTAAAATATGGTTGCCTTTATAGTTCTTTTTTCTCTCTGTTTCATCAGATACCTCTTAAAAACTCTTCAAGTCAAATGTTGGAACCATGAAGAAACACTGTGCAGTGAAAGAAATCTACAAGAAAATGAATGCTTCACACTAAAGGATCCAGCTCTTATCCTTGGTGCAAATTCTGAATGTAAAAAGGCATTCTTGGCTACTCTGGGCACAGTTCTTCATCATCCTTGCACATGCAAAGGAGTCCACCGTGATCATCTACAGATGTGCAACATGATTCTTGAAGTATTTCATAACAGACTTCACTTCAGTGAGTAGGGTTTTTACCTTTAGGAAGACGTTCAAATCATATTTTTTGGGTAATTGGAAGAATTTTAAAAAACCTTTCTTTTCTTTCTTAGTAAGATTGATGGAAAGCACCGGTGGCCCTTCGAAACCACCTGAAGTCAATAAATCTGAGCAGGTTCATATGAGGTCATACGGTAAAACACCTTTTGAAATTAAATCAACTTTACTAATTTTACATTTTTATACTAAATACCAAAAAAACTTTCAATAAATGGATCAACATTGCTTTTTTTTAGGTTACCTCTTGTATGTTTTTTCAGCATTTTTTCTTGCTGGAGTTGTCATACTATCGCCTCTGCTTTTTCTCAGTAAGATATGGTAGGTCTGTTATTATTCCTAAGTTCATAAAATAAATCTGATGTTTATCTGTTGTTGCAACAACAATAATTGTTTTTCATTATTCTGTCTTTTAGGTTGAAAAGGAGAAATCAAACAAAACTTAACAACGGCAAGAAGGCAAATCATGCCGTTTTATAATGAAATATACACATCATGTTTTTATTTTCTGTTTAGCTTGAAAATTTATGTGGTTCAGTTTATTAAATGGCTTTTATTCACTTGTATGCTTAACGTTTTTGTGATGATTAATGGATCATAAGCTTTAAAAGTTGAATGTATATATAAATGCGGTGTCATTAGTATCATTTAGCAATTAAGTTCACAAAAAGTTAATCAAACTGGAAGAAATCAACATCTGACTTGTAGCTAGTCCCTGATGACCAGTTTTGGAAACGTTACTTGAAAAAAGTACCTAGTTATAGTTACTTCTCCCAAAAAGTAAGTGAGTTAGTAACTCAGGTACTGCACTATCAAAGTAACTAGTTACTAGGCATAGTAACTACTTAGTTACTTTCTAGAATCTAAAATGATGTTACAAGTTACTGACCAGAAAAGTCAAGCCTTTTCTGTTTGCACTGTTTAGGATAGTCGGAGCTGGCGCTGCCCGCAGCAGGGCTCAGGTTGTTAGCCAGAAGTGTTGTGGAAGGGTGAGACGATGCGAGGTGCTTCATAAGGTTGCAGTTTCTGGTCCCAGACGTGGATAATGTCTTTGTTCCCGGACATAACTTGCAAATCACATGCACATTTTTGCCTTTAACTTCAGCGAACGTGAAATATTGCCTATACTTCCAACTTTCGAACTCTGTTTTTGAATTTACAAGACTTCCCTCCATCGTCATCATGTTTCTCTTTTGCTGTTGGTTTACTCTGTCTGCGGTGAAAACCCGCCTTCCTGATGCTTTCTCAGCCAATAGGCGTCACGCATGCCGCAATTTGGCCATGGTCCCTTCCACCACTCCGGCTTTTTTCTTGAAGAACTTTAAAAAATATGGTGCCCGAGAACTGACTTCGGGGAAAAAAAAATATATAGTGTGCGCACTAATTACTAATTCGTTCCCACAAAATACTAATTTGTGCCCACGAAGTACTGATTCGTTCCCACGAAGTAGGCATCAAGAGACCTGTGTTGCAGGAGATGTGTAACTCATAAGTGATGAAGCTCAATGTATTATGGGTGTGTAAATGTGTATGTGTGCACACCTTCAGTGGCGCTGTGCACTGTCAGACTGGGACCACGAAGAAGAGTTCAGAGAGAGAAGAATAGTGTGCTTGCGGTTGTGTGTTTTGGTAGTATGCACGACGGCGACTGGAGAGGAAGTTCAGCTGGCCATGGTACATTTAACGTGCGATCAGTGTGCAGTACAGTTATTAAAAACTCCGCTGCTTCAGCAATCCAGTCCCTTCATTATTATAGAAGTCACACTCTGTGACATGCAAGTACAGGGAATTAACCATTGAACAACCATTTCGGCCCAGGAGGAAGCATCTGCCCTGTGTTTCCCGACCACGGTCAGGAAACGTAAGCAGGAAGGGTTAACACCTGGCTCTCAATATTCAATTAAATGCCTCTCACTAATGAGAATTCCTTGCGATGCCAGGCTTTTCAGAATCTCTTTGTAGCTCCTCCAAAGCCTAAAATAAAACTCGATCAGACTATCCCTATCCATCTAGTTATTGTTGTGTTCCTCTGTATGTTTAAAAAAGTGCACTGCTGCTATTTTAGTATTGTTAACGCATGTTATACCTATGTCGTGGGAACAAATTTGTATTTTGTACACATATTATGTATATTTCGTGGGCACAAATTAATATTTTGTGGGCACAAATTAGTATTTTGTGGGAACAAATTAGTAATTCGTGCGCACGCTATATATTCCCCCCCCCCGTTCATTCCCGGGCGCCATAAAAAAACTCACTGCAGCTGCGGGAGAAAAGCAGATCTCTCCACAGCAGCAGACTGTCCTCTTCTTAAACAACGCTTATTGAGTTGTAGTAACGCATGGCGTTGGATTGTAAACATCATAACGGCGTTACAGAAATGAGAAAAGTAATTAGTTAGATTACTCCATTACTGAAAAAGTAACGCAGTTACTAAAAGCGTTATTTTGTAACTCCGTTACTCCCAACACTGCAGATGACTCATATTTTTCTGAGGACTTTTAATTAGCAATACAATCTTTCACTAGACATCTGAAAAGGATGTATGGTATTGTAAGATTTACAGGTATAATTTAGCCCTCAGGGCTGGTTAGTGACAGCTCAGAAGAGACAGACACTAAAACACATAAGCAGGAATATGTTAATGACAGAAATAATTGACTTTATTGTTCAAAGGGCAATCTATGAGTTTATATTTTGCTTCCAGAGATTTAGATTGACTGTGTTGATATTTTCTGATAATTTTATTATATTGCTACATTTCAAAAGTGGTAATTACACAGTTTTGAGAGAGATTTTATCACATAACAAACCCAAAGTGCTGAAGTAAAATTATTTGAAAATGTTCAGTGATGTTATTTAGTGCTGAATAAAGTTGGAGACATTTCTATAAAACGTTTATTCATTTTGGAGTTATTTAACTTTACATTATCTAGTGTATACATTTACTTGAATACACCATGGAGTTAAAATGGCTGTCAAAATCTGTGTAAAATGCAGCAGTTAATGAAATACATCCTGACTGCAAACTCAGTTGAACCAAAGTTTCCCTTGACAATGTCTGGGACCGACCCATTTTAAATTAGCTTCTTGGCCCCTGCGTCACATAGCCACTTTGCGGACCAAAGAGTTTCATTTTGGCCTTATCTGATCAGAGCACCCCCTTGCACATGGCTGTCAGGTCTGCAAACTGCAGAGGGGACTTTTGGCTTTTTCTTTCAACAATTTAACAGTCTCATTCATAAAGGCCAGATTTGCGGAATAGATTCTCCCTCCTGAGCTGTGGTTTTCTGCAGCTCCTCCAGAGTTACCATGGGCCTCTTGACTGCTTGACTGTTTAATGTTCTCCTTGTGAGGCCTTTCAAATTCCGTGGATGGCCGTGTCTTTATCGGTTTGCAGTTGTGCCATCCATTTTCAGATAAGGAATTGAACAGTGCTCTGTGATATGTCAGAAGCTTGGGATATTCTTTTATAACCTAACCCTGCTCTAAACATCTCCTTGGCTTTATTCCTGACCTCTCTGGTGTGTTTGAGAATTATGCAAATGTCGATATGTAAAATAAAATGTAACACTATATATCAATTTCCTTAGACTTAAAAAACTATGAACTATTTTGCATTGTTCTATCACAAACATTCTTAATGATATGCACTGACGTTTTGTTTGTTGTGTGATAAATTCTACCAGGCACTGTAATTACACTCTGGGTGGAATAAAGGAAATCCACCATAAATTCAAGTTCGTTTGCCTAATTCTAATTTATTTTTAAAAATATTGTATTTGTTGTTGTGTGCATCATTTTTGAAACCTGAAGACAGAACAGTTCAAATGTATGATAAAAGCACAGTTAAAATGACCCTAATTTGCACGATGAGTGATTGTAAATTTCAAACCAGCACTGTCTACACCTCCTTTTTTTACTGCTTCAAACCACAGAAGAAACAATTATTTACTGTTGGAGCTTCTCCTCTTCTTTTATGTGACGTTTACACAGAATACACATCCACTGTTGTGATTTCTTTGAATCGATGTCAAATTAAAATTCAGAGTCCTTTTTAATACAATTTTTTAATCATGTTTTGCAAATACAGTAGTGGTAGGGTAAGACAGAAAGAGGCAAATATAAACAACAATTAACTTTAACCTCTATTATGATCACAGTCATTTAAACCAGGATTCAAAAAGATTAAATACAAAAACAATTAAGGAGCTCTGCTTCCATCATCTTGAGCAAGGTTGATGGCAAAACTTTGGCTAGTTTAGGTTGTAGCTGCAGAATAGGAGCAGGTAGAAGAAATGAATTGCCACAAACTGCTTCCAAGTAATGGTACCACATGTACCTCACTAATGCCAGTTGACGAATATTCCACACACACATTTAGTACAATTGGAAGCACTTTCCCACCATGCAGCAGTTGGACTTCAGCCTAATTTTGTCAAATTTTATTAAGTTGCATAAGGAATAATTAAATACATATATACCATTTATGCTATATTCAAATAAACAATACCTACAACAGATATAAATTAACAAAATTTAATTTAGAATATGCTTGAGAGCAAAGATAATTTTTTTATATCACTGTATATAAATTCCAGCAGTAAGAGGTTATGGGTTTAATATGTATTTGGGAGGCACTCATATCAATCTGAGTACCATAAAGCACAGACGTATTTTGATTCTTTATAAGGCCAGTGAGTTGCAAAGTAATCAAAGTTGAAATGAGCTGAAAAGGTATTGCATAAATTGAAATGTTTTCATTTATTTTGCAGCTCAATTTAAAAACCCAGATATGTCCTGCTCTTGATTTTTAAATACAAAATAAAAAAAGAAAACAGAGCTGGCTCAATAGGTGTATGCTGCTACTAATTCTGTATACAACTGTCCTGTTAATATTCCGAGCCAGGTTGAAAAACATAACAGGGTTAAAGTTCATAAAATACCTCTCTTATAAACTACTTTTAAAACTGACGTTGCCAGACTGTAAGATGCTAGAAGTCCACTTTGCTTTTAGCTCATCTTTAATTAGCTTAACTTCACTGAAACACATTCAGTCTGTTCATAAAAAATGTAAAAGTCTTAAATACATATTTACTACAAGCAAAATATTAACTGCTTGGGACATTTCAACAGAAACTAATTTCAAATATTTTGAACTATCACTTCAAAGAATTTATTGTTGGCACACTGGTTAACTTTAAATTTAGCTGTGATGAATTCAGAATGAACAAATGACCAAGCACGGTCCATTCAAAAGTAAGTTTAGCAGTGCTTCAAAATGGTGCCCCAAATCAAACTTTACCTAGGATGATCTAAAAACTTGGACTGCCTCTGAACACCATAAAGATCCTACCACTCAGACTGAACCACAAGCTATTAATCTCGAGAAAAAAGGCAGATACAAAAATTATGTTTTTTAGATGATAACCAAGAAACAATAAATTAAAAGACAAAGAATCAGAGAACAGACCTGAAAATAAAAAAGATAGGGTACACACTTTAAAAAGAAACTGTTGTATAAACTGGTAGAGCATCATCAAAGTGTCCTGCTTCGTGCCTGAGAAACCTTGGAGCTTGTCCCGCGACCTAAAGCGTTGCATATAAAGTCACCAGCTTCTATGACTCTGTCAAGGTTCACACCCTGAGAAACAGATAGAGCATGCAAGAGATATCTTTTTTGATCTTTCTAACACTCAAGGCCGGACAAAAACTTAAATAAATAAATACAGGTTCGGTCGAGTCGTAACAAAACATTAAACTGTAATAAAAATATTTCACCACCAGGGGTAGGGATTGTTAAAGAGTTTGAGGGAGCATTTGCGCAGTGCCTTGTTCTTGAATAAGTTGTGTAAAGCCATTGATATCAGAAAAACAACTTTTACACAGCAGCATATTTGCAGAGCAATCAGTTTATGTAAATATGGTCTGAAAGATTGTATGAGTTTGGGTTCTGTGGGATTACTGAGACATGAAATACAGCAGGTCTGCCAAAACTGTAAAGACAAACTTACAGTTTCAATGCCCATGCCCTGGAGCATGTAAAGAACATCCTCTGTTGAAGCGTTGCCAGATGAACCCTGTGCGTAGGGGCAACCACCGAGGCCTGCTACTGCAGAGTCCACCACAGAGACTCCCATCTGTGATGACAAACAACAGGAACATTCAGCACCTCCGAGCAAGCTTCACATATTTAATCCAGGAACAACCTTGTTCTGTTTGATTGTTCTGTCGGCTGCCCTGTGCCTTGCCAAGCCAGCGGTCATGTTTTACGGCTGCTCCAGAGAACTGTGGGCTCTGCTCCTGAAGATGAGTGGGCAAAGAAAAGTCCCACAGTATGGCTTAGTCATCTTCTCCGCCAGTGTTCATTGCCACCACCACAGAATTATGGTCTTTTTCGTAAGAGAGGAATATTAAAAATACTGATCAGAACATTTTATGTGTTACTGATCCTCCTCATGTTTTTACAGAACTATTCTGTCCACAACCATGGGGATTCTCTTTCTTGCCACAGCGGGAAGAATTTTTTTCCTCTTTAAACCATCCTGACATCCAGACTTGTCAAAGTAACATTTCTCCATAAATGAAAACTTGAAACAGACCAATCATTGTTGCAGTCTAGAGTGAGCCTGTTCAGGTAAAGCGATTTGAAAAATACACATCTTAAACTTTTTGATTTCCATTGCTAAACTATGTTGAAATACTTCATTATATTTTATTGAAATTGTATGTGACCGACCAACATAAAGTAATGCATAATTAAGAAGGAAAAAATATATACATGGTAAAAGTCTGAAAAGTGTGGCTTTGTAACTTTGTCACTATTTTGTTCTTTTTTCTTTGCAAAAAAGCTCAAGCTCAGACAGGTTTGATGGAGAAGATCTATGAAGAGCTATTTTCTAGCTATAATGTCTTCCCACATCATCCAAATTAAATTCGTGAATAGGCTTCGATCTAAACCTTTAATTTTTACCCCTGGCTGATGTGGTCCTGCTGGAAGGTAAAAAGCTCATCCCAAAGTCAACAATTTTCTTTCAGGATTGTCCTGTATTTAACTCCATCTATCCTTCCGTCAACTCTGAGCAGCTTCCCTGTTTCTGCTGAAGAAAAGCATCCCCACAGCACGATGCTGCTACTGTACCACTATGTTTCACCATGGGTAGAGTATGATTGGGGTCATGTGCAGTATTCACACACACAAATTTGCATTTAAGTTAAAAGTTTAATTTTGGTCTCATCTGATCACAGCACTTTCTTCCACATGTTTGCTGTGTTCCCTACATGAGTTGTGGTAACTGAAAATAGGATTTCTGTTGGCTTTCTCGTTGCTATTCCATGAAGGCCAGATATTTACAGTGCATGACTTATAGCTGACCAGTCAACAGATTTCCCCACCCAATCTATGGATCTCTACAGCTTCCCCAGAGTTACCATGGACCTCCTGACTGCCTCTTTTTTAATGCTCTCTTTGTAGGTTTGAAACTTTACCATGCTATTTCCAATTTTAGATGATGGTTTAGATACTGCTCTGAAAGATCTTCCAGAGGGTTAGAAAATATCCACAACTTTATGCAACATTTCCTTCATGATGTTGTTTGTTCTGTAATGCTCTCTAATAAACATCTAAGGCCTTCACAGGAGAGTTGTATTTATGCAGAGATTAAACTCCATATGGGTGGACTCTCTAAAAGGCAGTCGCTTGCACTATATTTTATTCAGGGATTTCAAAGTAAAGGTCCTAGATATAAGAACATGTCACACTTTTCAAATTTTGACTTTCAGAACAATTTGAAAAATATTTGTCTGTTTATTTTAACTTCACAACTATGCACTACTTCAAAATAAAATTCCAATAAAATACATAGAACCTGTGGCTGTGACATGACTAACATAAATATTTTAAGGGGTATGAATAGTTTTACAGGCCATTCTATACTGAAGTATCTGGGAGCCCACTATTTTTGTTCATCAAATGTTTATTACCAGCTAACTGTTTTAAATATGAACTTTCAGTACTCGAATATAAACTATTTAATGTACACATAAACTGAATGGTGCATTTTTAGTTGTCAGACACCTTAAATATTTTTAAATATCTAAAAAGAATGTTTTTTATTTCTTTGACTTAATGTTTTGTCATTAAAACTAATGGAAAAACATAAATAACTTTTCTTAAATGTTATATGTATTCTAAGTACAATCATACATATAACAACAGACAAAACTATGCTGTTTTTATGAAAATGCACTGAGTCACCATGAGTTTACTGTTTGTTTTCACACCAAAAGACGCCAAAGCCAGACCTTCTGTTTTCAGTCAGTCTCAGGATGTTTTCCACATGTCCCTGGGACTGTCATGAGAATATTAAAGTTGTTTTCCAGCTTCCGTGTCAGAGCCAGATGTCGGAGGATCCTACAGTGAGACTAAATTAACACAGTGGTCCTCTCAGTGGCAGTTGGGTCATGTGGGGCTTCCCCCTGCAGAGCTCTACCTCTATTTTAGAACAATGCAGCTAATTGGCTGGTTTTCCTGCAGACAAGAACCTGCTTCTTTCAGGGTTTGTCTGAGCCAGCAGTAATTGCTGTTTGTGTTGGCAAAGGGAGAGGAGGAGGTGTACATTACCCGTGCACCAGATTTCCAGACCTTGGTGAAAGCCAGAGGAGGATACTTTTCAAGGCAGATCTTTTTTTTTTCTCTGTAGTATAAACACAGAGTTGTAATCTTCCATGCCAATCGTCCTGCTCTAAGCTGCCACCACTGTAAGGTTACAAGCCTTTAGCATGAATGTACCCCCTCCGCAGCTTCTCCTGTACCTCTAATCATGCAGGAACTGGTGGTCAGTGCTTAAGTTTTTCAATCCTCAGTTAGGTCTACAGTGCTCAGAAACTAGATGTGTGCTCAGCATTAAAAAGTCATGTCCACCAAGCTGTGGCTATATAAAAACAATGCATTCCTGGATAAATACAAGGTACCTTTTCAAACTAGAATGATTTGGGATAAGCCTGTTGACATTCGGAAGTCCGAGTGGATGAGGCAGTAAGAGGGACATACTCCCAATTTGGTATAAAACCTGCATCAGAGAGAGGGTGTGCATTTAAAACGGGATATGAAACTGTGATACATAAACTAAGGAGCTAAAACTAAACTGATAGATATCCAACAGTGGCATTGATGGCGCCTAGTTCCAGGAATACAAAAAAAAAAGGTTGCAACAACAAAGCAGACCCGAGAACACTGAAAGACAAAAACGATGATATGAACGGTAAATGGTAAATGGTCTGCACTTGTATAGTTCTTTATCAAGTCTGACGACACCAAAGCATTTTACACTACAATCGGTCATCCATCCATTCATACACTGACAGTGGTAGGCTACATTGTAGGCACGGCTGCCCTGGGGCAGACTGACAGAAGTGGGGCTGCCATACATTTGGCGCCACCGTGCCCCCTGACCACCATTAGCAGGCAAGGGGGTGGAAGTGTCCTGCCCAAGGACACAATGACTGAGACAAACAGAGCGATATACCAAAGAAGCCCACAACTTATCACTTTAGTTTACAATTTCTTTGTCAATAAAAAATTAAGACAATATAAGGCAATTTATTTTTCATGCAATCCATTTTATGGATTTAATGTTTCCAGAACAAATAATGTCCTCAACCCAAATACAAAACGTCTAAAGTGAAATTCTGGGTCTTTCAAAGCTGCTTAAAAGTTTACGTAAAATTATGCAGTTGAAAAAATTATTAAATCCTGTCAGTTTCATTATTTTTTAATTTAATGTGGAGTCTGTCAAAATAAAAAACTGTAAAAAAACAATGTTGCCATCTCAATGAACCTTTCCAGCCTAAATACACAGTTTGGGAACTAAATGTGGCAATTTACAGTATTGTGCAAAAGTTTTAGGCAGGTGAAAAATGCTGTAAACAAAGAATCCTTTCAATAATGGAAGTGTTAATCATTTATTTTCATCAATCAACAAAATGCAGTGAATGAAGAAAAGAGAAATATAAATCAAATCAATATTTCGTGTGACCACCCTTTGGCTTCAAAACAGCATCAATTCTTCTAGGTACACTTGCACACAGTTTTTGAAGTGAACTTGGCTGGAGGATTGTTTCAAACATCTTGAAGAATTAACCACAGATCTTCTGTGGATGAAGGCTTTCTCACATCCTTCTGTCTCCTTATGTAATCCCAGACACACTCGATGATGTTGAGATCAGGGCTCTGTGGGAGCCATACCATCACTTCCAGTAAGTCTTGTTCTTCTTTACACTGAAGATAATTCTTAATCACTTGGGTTCACTCACTTAGCATTTCGTAAATTGATAAAAATAAACAATCATCATTTATATTTCAGAAAGCCTTCTTTGTTTACAGCATTTTTTCACACCTGCCTAAAATGTTTGCACAGTACTGTATATGTTTGTTGTATGGGCGTATAAGCATCCTAAACTTAGCCTAAAACGTAACCATAAATCTGTAAACACTGTCAGCAGCAGCAGGACTATAATTGTAAGTGTCTAGTAATATATATCTTTAGGAGCTAATTTTTAAGCTATGCATGTTTCAGGCTGACGTGCTGTCAGAACATCATATTTTTTTGATGTTTTTCATGTTAATCAGTCTTTGAGCAACATATCATGGCTATTCAGCAGAAACTCTGTTTGGGATAATAAGTATAGTACTTGAAATATGAAATACAGTGTTTAACTTTACTTTACTGTAAAGCGGCTGGATAGTCAAGCATATATGCATGGCATTTATTTCCTAACTTTAATAAAACACCAAACAAGGACTCAGCATGACTTTGGCATTGGTGACATCATAAATACTGCATGTAATTATTAATTTATCACAATTTCTGTTTTGCATATACATTATATTGCTAAAAGTATTCACCTAGCCTTCCAAATCATTTAATCCAAGTGTTCAATTTAATCAGTTCCACAGCCTCCGGTTGTTAAAATTGTCTACAAAGGCATGCAGACTGCTTCCACAAACATTAGTTGAAAGAATGGGTTGTACCATGATAGGATGTCACCTGTGTAATAAGTCGACTGTTGGTGGCATTGTAACAAAGTGGAAGGGATTGTGAACAAAAGCAACTAACCCACAAAGTGAAAAATCACAGATTTGTCAAAGCAGATACTGCAGCACAAAGTGCACAAAGGTCTGCAAACTTCGTAATCGTAATGATGCCTCGTCCATTGATTACTTGCCTTTAGAGCTTCAAGTAGTTGATTTCCATGGTCAAACATCTGCATCCAAGCCTCACATCACCAAGTACAATGCAAAGCATCAGATGCAGTGATGTAAAACACCCCCTACACTGGACTCTACTCCACTGGAAGAACTTGATTGGCCTGCACAGAGTCTTGACCTCAATCCAAAAGATGAAACACCTTTGTGAAGAATTAGAGCAAAAACAGGCATTTTTGTCCAACATCAGAGTCTGACCTCACAAATGCTCTTCTCGAACAATGGTCAAAAATTCCCAGAAACACATTAAATCTTGTGGAAACTTTCCCAAAAGAGTCAAAGCTGTTATGGTAACATTATTTTAAATTATGTGGATTAAGAATTGGAAGTCACTCATGTGTGAGGCAGATAAGCAAATACTTTTAGCAATAATGTGTAATTTGCATGCTTTACTGTTAGGTGGCCTTGAGTGTTCTGAATGGTGCCTATAAATAAAACACACTATTATAAGGGTCATAGTCAAAGTCAGTTCAAGGGCTTTGATAAAAAATATCACTTTACCAAATTCTAAAATCTTTTAAATCTAAGTGTAAATACCAAAGATCATGCAAAGATTATGCGATTAGAAACAAATATGAAACTTTGGTATAGTTTAGCAGTTTTGATAAACTGGGTTTGAAAGACTTTATCATTATTGTTTAGACTTTGTGATTTTTTTTAACTGCAGAATGTTGCAAAAATGATTTTTAATGGGATTTAACTTAAAAAAATATTTTCAAATGCTCCACTGCCAGGAGGCAACAAATAACCCTCTGATAATCTGACCACTGCCTTCTTTTATACAAAATGTTATAAATGTGCATGACATCATCAACAAATGAGGCCAGCAGCAAGTTGCTCTGATGCCACATATTATTGTTAGCCATCCTCTAAAGCAGGGGTGTCCTGCAGGTTTTAGATGTGTCCTCGCTCCAACACAGCTGATTCAAACCTTACCTTCTTAGCATGCCACTTAACTCTGCAGTGGCCTGCTATGGAACCAATAATTTGATTCTGGTGGGTTTAATCTGGGCAACTATATAATATGCAGGACACCAGCCCTTGAGGACTGAGGACACCACTGCAAGAGAACATATTGTATACACCAGATGCAGTAGTACACACTACACCAAAATTACAGGAAAAAAAATTCCATGCCAAGCCTGTGAAATCTAAGCACATACATTGTCATTGTGTGACCTGCCGCAGTAGGTTGCAGACAAAACTCCCCATCGACCTCCTGAAAAAAAAGAAGTTACAAAGACTGAGGAATGTCTTTATCAGGAACAAAAGAGGTGACTCAGGGCTGACAGCACTGGGGGAATTCATTTCTCTCTCGGTTGGTGGTGTGGAGTTCTGGCACACAGTAATGAAAAACTATGATAAAATCTTTCATTTCCTTCTTGTTTATGGGTGAGCAAATGGTAGGCTAAATATCCCCGGCTGCTATTATTTTCTGTGGGTATGCCGCAGCTGTGATGAATCACACCGAGCATGACCCGCAGAAGAATTTTACAGACTCATGGTGCTCTTTCACTCCACTGTAAAATATAACTTTACAACTTTAGAAATGTTTGCCATTTAAAACCGTGTTGAACTTTTCTATGGTCAAGCTTGGAACTTATATTGACTACAAAATCAACAGTAAATTTGATATTATATTTCAGCATTTAGGCATTTGATTATGCAGAGACATGTACATTTTGATCAGTGCAACCCAAAAAAAAGAAGTTGATTTAAAAACTTTTGGGTTTGAGGCTGCAGCACTATTCACAACATTCTCAGCACCAAGCAAATGAAAGGATCATTTTCCAGAGGCTTTAAGCACAGCATTGTCAGAGAGTTCAACAGCCAAGCGACAGACGAGTTAGGAGCCCCCCAGGGCCCTTCCATCCACCTAGCTCACAGTTGCTTTGTCCAACAGACACCGAATAGGTGAGCCTTTGTCCTGACCCCCTCACATCTGTTGACCCACCCAGCCCCCAATGAGCTTCCTGTTGTGCAGTGACAATGTGCTCCATAGAACTGATACAGCCATATTTTAGTTACCTCTGTTTTATGTCTGGATGCATGTCAGGTTTGCACTTGCTGCAGGCAAAGTGGTAAAAAACACTGAAATGATGCCTCACCCATTGATTACAATTATGCTTTTGTGATTTATGAGCACATTACTGTAAGTGTTCTCTATTGTAAAGTTTATTTTGAAGGTATGGTGTACTGGAACTCTCGGATTTAATTTAAAGTACTGCATTTTCTCATCTGAATGTTCATGAGTCATATTTAACAAACGATACATTTTTGAAAAGGACTTGCATTATTCAGGTAAAAATTCCATACTTTTACAGACTCAACTTTTCACAGCTCCTGGTCCTTTGCATTCACTTTAAAAGGACATACAGAAGGAGGAGATGGAAAACATGGAAGGAACAACCGAGGAACAGAGCTAGGACACAAGGAATAATAAGAAAAAAGGAATGACAGAAAGAAGGAAGGACAGAAGGGACATAAGCAGGACAAAGGGAATGAAGAAAGAAAGAAAGGACAGGAAAGACACAACATCTAAAGTCAGAAAATGCATCTAAAGTCAGTTGGTTAACAGTGGCTGTTCAAGTCATCTGTAACCTCCCATAAAACGCTAAAGGTTTATTCTAATATCTGGAAGAAATTCTTAAATATGTGTCATAGCAAATAAAGCAAAAGCTAAAACACTTTTGCAGAAGCAAGATTGGCCAATGCAATACTTTTAGACTTTCAGTCAGTCAGTCAGTCATCTTCTATACCGCTTTTTCCATAGTGGGTCACAGGGAAGCTGGTGCCTATCTCCAGCAGTCTACGGGCGGGAGGCGGGGTACACCCTGGACAGGTTGCCAGTCCATCACAGACTTTAAGACTTTCTTCAAACTTAATCACTTCAAATATTAATTATAACAAATTGTAGATCACTTTTACAAAAAATGTCAATCCACATTAAAGGGCAGAACGTTTTTCGGACTACACATCCAACATGTTAATTTGTGACTCCAATTCAAAAGCCACAAATGATCTATTACAACAAAAAGCCATAACATTCTTCTGACTGCTCAATCTTAGTCTAACTCACTAAAACTGCAGAAAATGACATACTAATGCTGGTTGCCGAGCCTGAGTGGTAAGCTGCCAGAATATTTTTCTGTATATGTGGCTTATGGAAGTATGGGTGCGCTCCATCCTGTGTCAGACCTGTGTTAATGTTTTTCTCCACCATCAAATGTTCTTGACTTTGTTTCATTGACATATTAAACTCTTCTATTGAGCTGTACTGTAATTATTGACTATTCACGGGAGAAAAGCTCAATAAATCGCACTATACTAAGTAAGTTTGGGAATCGAAGCAGCTTTGTAGATTATTTTGCTGATATTTTTACTCCAGTAAAGACATAGAGTTGACAGTGGAAGCTTTTTTAAACTATTATTACCTTTTAAAATCCAATGTGCAAACCACCACATCATTTCCAACCCATAATTTCTGTCAGCAGTCTGTGTTCAAGTTCAGCAGCTCTGAAGCTGACAGGGATATAAATATAGACATAAATAAATTAATTTGAGGGTTATATGTAGTTTTTGACCTTGTGGATATTAATTTAATTGAACGGATGTACACATTTTACAGCAGTATAGCTGTAAGTGCCAGCATGGTTCATTCATATTAGCTAATACAACCACATGACCAAAATCAACACTAAACATTTGGGTAAACATGCTCTAGATTGACAAATATTGATAGATATTTACATTTAGATGTCAGTGCCAATATCACCTTCAATGGAGCATCTAACTACAAATATAATATTTGTTGTATAATGCTCCAAAGTGGGGTCTAGGCTTTAACTGAAACCCTTAGAGTTAAAGTGTAATAGTAAACATTATAAGCAGAAATATAGTACTTCTGAGACATTACTCTCCATGCCATATATCAGGAGACCTTACCTGAAGAGCAGTAAGGATGTTGGGAAGCGCTTGACCATAAGTGTCATAGCAGTGGACTGCAAGAGCATTGACAGGTACATCCTTCATCACCTTCTGCAACATCTTGAACATGGAGCCAGGCGTACCAACACCAATAGTATCTCCCAAGGAAATCTCATAACAGCCCATTTCATATAACTTTTTTGCTACCTAAAGAAGGGTGGAAAAGTGGTCAAATATTCTCACAAGAAGATAATTGTAAAGAGAATCAATAATTCAAAGAGCAGCATGTTAGGTTTGATTTGGTTCATTCCCATAACATACTATAGAAAGGAATTTCTTTATTGGGCTGGCAAATTTGTATATTTAATAAACAACCGTTAGACTACAAGGAACATGCTGGCAAGTAAGCAATAAGTTATTTTAACCAGTGGTGGTTAACTCATAAAGTAATTTCATAAGGAAGGTGTGTGTAAAGAAATTATCTGAAAAATGTAAATACAGTTTTACCTCAGCAACCTTTGAGGGCTCGACATGTCTCTCGTGGGGGCACCCGAGGGCACAAGAAACGTACCTGAAACAGGAAAAAGTTTACTTATCTAAGCTTAAACTGTCAAAAAAAGCTAAACAACCTCTACTAAACACTGACTTCAATTCAAGATAACATGAAAAACCTCAGAAGATGATGTTTATTTGGTTCCAAAGACTCAGTGTTGCCTCTGCTGGGAAAGACTCATGGTCTGTTTGGACTTGTGGCTTAGGCATAGTTCAAAATAAGCTGGTTACCATCTGGAACTGTGCTATCTTGTTTTTTCTTCTTTAAGGAAACTGTTTTTCTGTCGTTCATGGTAAATCTGGTTGTAGGTGACAAACATTTAGAGTACAAACCCACGAACAGGGATTTGTCGATCTTTGGCAGTCCTAATGACTTCCTCAAACCGCAGCATGCTTTCAGCGATTGAACAGTTGATATTTTTTCTGCTGAAGGTTTCAGACGCGGACCCAAACACAGCCACTTCAGTGGCACCAGCTGCAACCTTTGAACATCAAAGAACATTATTTTCAAAATTTTGTTTCACAGTCATATTTTTGTATAGAGCAAGCAAAACACAAAATAAATGATGCGCATGAATAAATAAAGCATACTAAGTGAGATCAAATTGCATTTTTTACTATACATAGCACAAATCACCACACTAAAGTGACAATAAAAGCTTACGGCATCCTGAAAACCTTGCATGTTAGGAGTCAAAACAGGGTATCGCACATGAGGCACTCTCTGGATTCCTTGGAGGACATCGGTATGGTCTGCCATCTGTTTATAGGCAGAAAAACATGTGAAGAAGTATCATAATCGTTTATATTATGGTCTGATCATGTTTTAAGAAATACAGACCTGAACAGATCATACGTTTCATGTGAAATTTCGAGGAACAAAACATTTTTTTCAATAAATAAATTAAGTGCAATTTATGTTATGAAATGAGAGGACAGACAGACCACAAAGACCACAGACTATAAAAACCATCAGTGGACCAAACCACAGGAACACATTTTTCTCAATACATATGCAGGAAGAAATAGTCCCTAATAAATCACTCAGCACTCTCTTGTGCACAAAAAGAACTATTACCTGCGGCACCCACTTTGAAGAGACAAAGCTGGTGGCCTCAATCACTGACAGGCCTGTTGTTGAGAGCATGTCTATCAGCTGGATTTTCACCCTTGTTGGAACAATTTCCTGGGGAACAATAAAACTGAAACAGGTCACTCAGGGTTGTTTTTTCAAAAACATGAGTTGTTTTATAAAAGTCACAGAAATGCTATTTATTTTACAGTTTGAAATGAAGAACCTTAGCCTTGTTAAATATTTGGTAACGCATATATTTCACCTAACAGGATTTTGAGATAAAACTAAAACTAATCCACAATATTCAAAACTCATGTTTAATGAGGCAGTGATAAATGTAGAGCATGCTAAACACCGTAAGCTCTTTTCATTATGCAAATGTAACACATATGCTTCCACTGTAGGCTACTCATAAAAAAACAGGATTCTTCAGGGGTGGTCATGTGTAATAATAGCAAACAGTCACACCCAAAAATATAAATAAGGTTTGTGACCAACATGTCAAAGTATACCTTTTCATTTTGAAGTCCATCTCTTGGCCCAACTTCAACAATTTTGACAAACTCTGGATACTCATGATCAGAAATGATCTGTAGAAACACCAGAGAAGAACAGAAATGAGACTAAAGCAAAATATCACTCAGCACAATAATGAAACCTTGTACAATCACCCATGGAATGGAATGCCCCAGGGCATGTTATTCGGAACATTAATGACTTTATATCTCAAAGCCACATGAAATATGAGAGACTAAACACCAGCCTGTCATCTGGTTGTAAAAGAAACTCAGGAGGTATGTCATCAAGACAGGCAAAAGAAAAAGGGATAGTGTAACTCCATTCAAACCACAACGAATATTCTGATAATTAATACCAGAGTTTTTTTTCTGGTCTGAGCCTCTTTAGCACACGTTGGATTTAAAGGAAACCTTCAAAACAATGTCTTAAAACATGTTGAGCAACTGTGTTGGTTGGTTAATGTATTTGATTCATTTTCTCCAAGACAAAGTAGAGAAACAAAACAAAGTAAAATACATGACAGCTTATAATCTGTTAAAATGCTAAAATGGTTGCAGTAGGGATCATTTCTATGGGAAATTCATTTTCAAACCAACGCTTTTAATTTCAAATTACACAAATACAAATTCAGTCAGAGCAATTCAAATTCAGTTTCTGATGGCACAAGTTTCTTCCCATATTTCACTAAGTCTAAAGCTGTCGTGCTTGAGTTTTTTTTTTAGGTTTTTCTCTGATCATGATTACATTTTCCATGATTGAGGTGACAAAGATCCTCCAAAAATGGGTATGACGTTGTTTTACAAAATACAAATAGCTTTGCAAATCACAAATACCATACAAAATATTAATTTAGCTTCTGTATTGTAAAAAGCAGTTCTAGAAAAAAATCGAATTGCTTGTGGATTTTTATTCTTTTTTTTATTCGAACCTTTATTCGAAACAAAATACATTATTAACAATGGGGGGAAAGTATTAGCAGGAAGAATAGGAAGATTAAGCTGCCTGATAAGTTCATACGTGACATACAGGTGCATCTAGAAAAAAAAAATTCATGAAAAACTGAATTGTTTTTGCCAACTCCTTTCAAAAAGTGAAATTTATATTTTATATAGATTCTTTACACATATATCAATATATTTCAAGCCCTTTTTTCTTTAAATATCAATGATTATGGCTCATAGGTAATGAAAACTCAAAATTAATTGTCTCAGAAAATTTGAATATTACATACAATCAATAAGAAAGGATAGCTTAAATAGAAATTGCAAGCTTCTGAAAAGCATGTTCATTTCTATGCTCTCAATACTTGGTTGGGACTCCGTTTGCATGAATAACTGCATCAATGCAATGTGGCATAGAGCCAATCAGTTTATTGTTGTCCTGAGGTGTAACAAAAGCCCAGGTCGCTTTAGGTCAGGCCAGTTTGTGGTCTAATGAAACACAAGTACACCATGGTCAATGAATCAGCTTTTATTACTATTGGCAGTGTGGCCAAGTCAAGTCGAAAAATTAAGTCAGCCTCTTCATGAAGCTTGTCGGTAGAAGGAAGCATGAATTTCTCTAAAATTTCCTGGTAGATGGCTTTGTTGATTGTGGACTTCAGAAAACACAGTGGACCAACACTAGCAGATGACATGGCACCGCAAATCATCACTGACCGTGGAAACTTGACGCTGGACTTAAAACAACATGGGTTCTGTGCCTCCAAACTCTTATTCCACAGTTTGGGACTTTGATTTCCAGTGGGTTCAGTCTTTACTTTCATCTGCTCACCTTTGGAACACTGATCAACAGTTCACTTTCTGGTTCCGTAGTGCCTTGACACGAGGAATGCATTTGTAGCCCATGTATAGGATTCGTCTGTGCGTAGCAGTTTTTGATGCACTGACTCCACCCTCAGTCCTCCTTGTGAAGCTCCCCCAAAATCATAAATTGGATTTTTCTTCACAATCTTCTCAAGACTGATGCACCTTTTGCTACCACACGTTTTACTTCCAGTCGACATTCTATTAATAAGCTTGGCTACAGTACTCTGTGAACAACCTGCTCCTTTAGCAGTGACCATTTTTGGCTTACTCTACTTGTTGAGGGAGTCAATAACTTCTGAACATCTGTCAACTCAGCTGTCTTCCCCATTATTGTGTAGCCTACTGACCCAGACTGAAAGACCATTTAGAGGCTCAGGAAACCTTGGCAGGTGTTTTGAGTTAGTTAGCTGATTATTAGTTTTTTTTTACTAAACAGACTGGATTACTCATCCACCAGATGCTGTGTGTGAATCGCCTTTTCAATGTTGTAAGTCAAAAAACAGTGGCAACAGTTGGTAACTGTTGTGATGCTAACTACTATTAGCAATACAAACCAGTTACAATGTATATTTCACTATTTTCTGCATTTAACAGTGGAGGAAAACATAGACAAACACATAGAAATACTGTCCCGACCCACATATTGTATTGTCCCTTTATATCAGACTAGTTTATTGAGACAAACCATCAAAAGTGCTAACATTCTTTTGCTATACTTTTATGCACAGTAGCCATATTGAATGTGAAGTCTCTGGGAACTGCTCTGGAAAATCTGTTTTCCAAGTCAAATTTCCAAGTTCAGGGGCTGTTTATTTAATTTTTCCAACTTAAAATGTCAGTCAGTCAGTCATTTTCTACCGCTTATTCCATAGTGGGTCGCATAGAAGCTGGTGCCTATCTCCAGCAGTCTATGGGCGAGAGGCGGGGTACACCCTGTACAGGTCGCCACACAAACAACCATGCACACACTCATTCATACACCTAAGGGCAATTTTAGAGTGACCAATTAACCTAACAAGCATGTCTTTGGACTCTGGGAGGAAGCCGGAGTACCCAGTGAGAACCCACGCATGCACGGGGGAGAACATGCAAACTCCATGCAGAAAGACCCTCGGCCAGGAATCGAACCCAGGACCTTCTTGCTACAAGGTAACAGTGCTAACTTAAAATGTGTACATTTGAATTTCTGAGTACAAATTAGATGCACCAAGACTATGTTTAGATAGATAAAGATCACTTATGGTAATTTTGCTTACCAGTACACAATAAATGATAGTCAAAATGGCACCAGTTTAAGCATTAACTAAATGTAAACTATGTAAGTGGCCATAAAACAAGAAAACATGAACAAAAATGATCAGTTCAGTTGTTTGTGGCTATCATGTAGGCAGCTTCAGCACTGTGATGAGTGGCTACTGTGTGGCCTTTCTGTAATGAGGAAGTTATGTGACAGAGCATGTGCAGCAGATTAAAAACAAAAACAAGGAAAAAATGATACCCACCTTCTCTTCCTGTAGCCAGCTTCTGAGCCAAGGGTAGTCCTCGATGATTTGCTTATAGCTCAGGCAGTGCTTCACTGTAGTGGGTACGTTACCCATCAGACTGACTGCTGCTCAGCTCCTCAGGGAAAAGAAAACGCACCAGAACAAATTGCTGTGCTACATCTGCGTACTAATCTGGGCCTATATGGTGATGTCCGTGCTGCATGGGAAGATGACATTAGAGGAAGGCTGCTGACTGGGTGGGGAGTGATTCAGCAATTGTCATGGCAACCATATCTCTGGCAGGAAGAGTAGGTGCAAAGGAGGGAGGGTGGCTGTCATAAAAGAGAAATCGAGTGGGAAAAAGAAGGAAGAAAAAACCAGAAACAAATAAGGAAAACAAAAAAGACCAAAGAATAGAAAAGTGGAAAGGATAAAAGAAAACAAAAGAGACAGAGGTATATTTTGTTAATAACTAAGAAAAATTAAAAAACGTTCTGCCATACAAAAAAGACGAATAAAGCATTTCAAAGCATTCGGTATAAGGTGACTTATTCACACTCGACATGTGTTTATGTTAAGTTAACAAGATGAGAGACGTTCTGTTCCCTGTTCTGCTTAGAGCTGAAGGCTTCAGGGAAACAGCCTACTTAGATTGATCTCATGTGACCTAAATCATTGAAGGCTTTCGTTGCCAGACCTGCCACTGCTGCCAATGTCAACTGCATGGTGTAATAAAACCCCTTGTTAAGGTGGATCAACATTTACCAGAGAAAGGGTCTTTCTGAACCCAGATGTTAACAATAGAGAGGCTTAATGAAGCCCTCCCATTCAACCATCGCAGCACATTAAACTGTGCTATGATGGCGAGAGACCTGCTTCTTTCTCTCATGGGGAGGAAACTCATGGGATCAGTTTTAAAAAAGGAGGGATTTGGGACTTCAAGGTTAGGCGATATCAGTTGCCAGAAACCCTTTTGATTGTTGCCTTTAATCCCTTATTTGGGCTATTTTAGGGTGCCGAGAAAAAAGTGCAGCAATTTTAAGGGGATTTTGATCTGACCAGATCTTTTATTTGTTCATCTGGCTGAATTATGTGTTTATTTTTAGTGTAATGTCAATCTTTGAAAACCTGAACTGGAAATAAAAAAAAACACTACTTTACAGATTCATTCAAAATTATATGTGTTATAATCAATACAATAGCAATCAGCGTTTATATTGTTTATCAATTTTAGTCAATTATTTATTAAATGTGTCCTAACCCTTTCTTTTAGAGTTGTACAGCATTACTAGTGTTTTCACTTACGGAAAAAAAGTTTCAGTGTGGGTTTGGTAGGCAGACTGTCTTCAGAACTAAATTAAAGGCTTTTTGTAAATCAACAAAGATCAGCACTGACTTATTTGACCATCCCTTAAGTTATGCTACAACAAAAGTTGGCTCCCATATGATCGCCTTCTCACCTCACTGTCAAAACTTCATCTCCCTTCTCAATTGACCTCTGTTGTTCTCTAAAATAATAACAAAAATATAAATGTCATTAGCTTTGTACTCTTCTTTTTCCCAAAACTGCCATACCTGATTTAGTGCTTTAATATACCAGTGTCCCTGTCCAGTCTTTTCTACCTCCAGTCAGTCAATGTAAGACTCTCTGGAGTCACGTAATAGCTGGAATCTTTTAATGGTAAGTAATTATTTTCTTTCCTGTGTCACCTTATGCAGACTCAGGACTGCAAGTTATTTAAACCAAATTATCAAGTAAATTTGTGTCATATATAAACTGAATTTGACTTGATTAGTGTGAATAGAGCTGAAATGAATGAAAAGGAATCTAAATGAATCGTGCTGAATTTAACTGCAGTAAATCAACTTGAGTTAAAGTTAATTGAAACTAAACTAGACTGAAATGAATCCATTTTACTTGAACTTAACTACATCACACTGTTACACTGAATTTACTTCAACTGAATAAAAAAAAACAATCAAACCAATAAGACTGAGCTGAATTTACTTCAATAGAACTAAATTAAATTAAACTTAATCAAATTAATATAAATTAATTGAACCGAACATAACTGAACTGATCTTAATGTCTTGGTTACACAACAGGATTTTTATGCAGATTTTTGACCTGATCTTTCCTTTGCCCGATCATGCCCTGACATTTCCCCAATTAGCGTGATGGCTCCAAAGATAATCTTATAAGATATTCTTGCTGTGTGTGGTGTGTTAACAGTGATCTAGTGTACTTGGAAGGACGACCTAAAATCTGGGATATTCAACATGTTGGACTGTCTTGGCTCGATATCCTACCGTGTTGGGTGTTCCCCCAGGAGAAATGAGCACACAGCCTGTTTAATGTGACATGTAGCCAATCAGAAAGCGTGCTGATGGAAACACTGATCGTTTGATCACGAGAGGATTTGCGAGATTTCCTTCCTGACATCTGAACATTTGTAAGTGAAATCTATTTGTGTGTGGTGTGTGGTGTGTTCTGGTTGCCGTGTGGCTGTACACCACACACTGTAGGACCAAACATCTACAATTTTTTGTATCGTCATGTGTGGGGTCCCGCAGGGTTTCAAAATCAACCAACAATTTTTAAATCTTGCTGTGTGAACCAGGCATTAGTGTGCTGAAATAAATAGAATTACATAAAAATTTAAAAGCAAACTGACTTAACTAATTTAATTTAAATGAATTGCACTGAAAACAAATCAAACTGAAATGAAATTAATTACTTTGAATAGACATAAACCAAATTAAAATAAATTTAATTTATTAACATGAACTGAACAGAATTGAAGCGAACCCAATAAAGGAAATTAATCCATATGTTTCAATAGAATTTAATTTAACAGAATAATTGAACTGAACTAAATCTAGTCAAACCGAATTAAATTGACTTGAAATAATTCAATATAGTGAAACTAAACTTAATTAACTTAACTGACCTAAACTAAGATAAACTTAATTAAATTGAGTACAATGGAAATGACCTGCCCACACTGCCAATGATTTTAACCTAATCCAATAAAGAATTACTAAACTGAATTTGCAAACAGAATGAAAGACTGAACTAAGACTGAACAACCCATTACAAACATTGACATATTTACACTGACCAGTGGGAACCTAGGGGGACTGAAATCAGTAGTTGGTTTCTCTGGTTTTTATCCAAAGACAGATTACCTAACTTATTCTACATTTAAAAAGAAAGTAAAACAAGTTTTTAAAAGGATGTAACAGAGTGCATCAAGAAGTCATAAAAGTACAAATACCTGTTTTTAAAAATAGGTGAGGTCATGTCGAAACTCCCAGACTGTAATCTACCCAAAGAGGAAATGTTTGGACTCTTCAGGAGAAAGATTTTGCTGTCCCAGTGACACTTTTTGTGAATAATAACTTCATTAATCACTTAAGTAACATTTGACATTTTCTTCTTTCAGTGAAACATAGTAATACTGATTGATGGTGACAGAAACCAGCTGCAGAAGATCACTTTAAAGAATTGGCCTTCAGGGTTCTTCCTGCTTTAAGGGATAAATCTAATGCAGGTGAGTACACTGTTTAGCTTGGCATTTGAGTTAAAGATGATTTGTCATTTTACAAAGAATAGTTTTAGGAAGCAGTTAATCTGACAACAAAAAAGTATTTAAAAGTAGACTAGGTAATTTGTTTTCTCAAGTTTTCCATAAACAGTATTAATTTTACACTTTAGTAAAAAGATCTGGCATCAATTGGGTGGGAGTAAATTATGAATCTTATCATGCTTCTAAAAAAACAAACCAAAAAAAGTAAAATAAAAAACAACAAAAAACAATAAGAAACAAAGAGACTGCCTATGCTCAAATGATTTTCTTTTGCAATAAAACAGATGTGAGAAATTACTTTATGGAGGACAGGTTTCGGCAAGGCATGAACTATGTTTTAAGGTCTGATATTTACTGAAAATGTAGAGGTAACCAGAGTAAGTCAGTTTTCATCTCCCATCCGTTTTCAATTTCCACATCATAGATTTAACTGAGCTGTAACAACATGTGAGTCCTGGACCCAAGTGAATTGCACATCATTATCACCCTGAAAGTAGCTGTTACGACACAGTTTTTGGAGAAAATGAAAGGATTTGCTGTAACCAGTTAGTGGTTCACTCCTACAGAAACTAAACCATTTTAATTATATGTGATTGAAAAAAACAATTGGTTGACAAGAATGAATGTATATAAGTACATTTTTAGTTTTCATTCATTAGATTTAAGTCATCATATTCAAATAACCATTAACGTACAAAAAAATGTAACGGCTATAAACAAATAGAAGCCTCTTTCAGGAAGGCAACTCTGAGTCAACTTTCTACAACTCCCCTTGGAGACAGCATGTGCAGTAAAGATTATCATGGCTGTAATCACAGCACAGAGCATCCCAGCCACTGATTGATGTACTAGCTCTGTGTCCACATGAGAGTAGAAAGGAGTCTTGCATCAATGTCTCCTGCTTTGCAAGTGCATGTTGAAATAACACTGTGGGTCTAATCCTGTCACAACAGTATTTCTAAACAGATGATTTTTATCCTGTTGCAAATATAACATTAGTGTGATTTTGTCACTGATATGGTCGAGCAGATGTTTCTGCAGATTTTACATTTCATGACGAAGGAATTAACAGCTGGATCCACCTGGATCAAAGACTTCCTTTAGTGTGTACTTAGCCTTGATGGGACACATTTAATTTCAATTCAAAATTTAAAGCCACCAGAGCATGCATGAACAGGGTCAAATCCTACTTTATTGCATGTTTAATATGTATTCATTATTAAATGACAAAGCGCAAAACTATAATAAGAAAACAAATCGTTAAGCAATTGTTCATGCATGCCATAGGTAAAATATAAATGGAAACATGGAGTGCTGTGACAAAGTGTGACTGAAAAAAAGCATAAGTCATAAAATTATTAATGTCTAAAGATTTATCAAATAATTAAATAAATACATCATTAAAATAATTCTATTTTATTTACTAAAGCATAGAGTTAAGCCCAAAATTATTTCTCAGCAAATTCCTTGATTTTCTAAGATTTTAGAAAATGAGACAGGCATTTAATAATTATCTATACATATTGTGTCATGGTGAGGTTGGTTCTCTGATAACAAGCAAAAGAGAACTTACAGGGAAACCACAGGAAGCTCAGGAAATGTGGCACAGGTAGGGTAACAGGCGAGTAAGGCAGGGGTTCCCAACCTTTTTTGACTTGTGTACCGCCTAAGCTATTTTGTTATACTAAGGGTACCCCCTCAGTGAAACATGCAGAATAAGACAAAATGTAAAACAACTGATTATTACATGAAAATTATTTTATTTAATCTTCTTAACTTGAACATTTAGTTCTTAGACATTTTATTCTTTCAGGTCAAATTAAACATAAAAATAACTCTGTTGCTGTGAACGTAAGTAACTAAACTAAATAAATACAAAATCAACATAAATAATAAACTTGCCTTTGTTATAACAAAAACTGGAGCTCTTTTGAATAAGTCCCAAATAAACAGACATTTAAACTTAAAAAATCTGGAACGGAACACTAAACAAAAATAATACTCAGGCTCATTATATCGGTTTTACTATGCTTTAATGAGACATCTGGGCTTGTTTGTGTTTGATAAGCTTTAATAGATCTGGAGACAGAGTGGAAATATCTGTTACTTTTCTCTCATCTTGCTGGTGAACAGCAATGACATGCCTGCTCTAGTCTTTCCCAGCTGTAGTTGTCTTTTGGTTGATAAAAGCTTGGTATATTTTGCACCTGGGTCCGAATAAAGCATCACACATCCAAGAATTATCCCTACTAACTGATGATATTTACCTGTAATCTTGGAAATAAAATGTTAAATGTTTCCATGTACCCAATGTGCTCACGTAACAAGAGGGGTATGAGTACCCCCGGTCGTGAATCACTGGTGTAACACAAAGAAACCAGTGAGGAACAGTGAAAAACCACGAGTTTAAATACTAAGGCATGGGGGGAAAATGGCAAAGGAACCAGGTGAGGTAATCAGATGAGATGGGGAATAGCTGTGGCAGAATGAAAGCAGGGATACAGGGAAGGAGACTAATTAACACTAAACTAGACTAAAAGAAAACTATAAAGCAAGGGCGGAAAGACTAATACTGAAGAAAGAAATTAAACCTAAAGAAATGAACAAGAAATGGCAAGACCTTACCGGTCTTGCCATTTCTTGGTGTCGGCAACACCTTACCAACACCAATAAATCCAAAATAATGACTTGTGTCAAGACCATAATAACAATGATAAAGGACTCAGAACTGATCAAAATGAAATCTAAAACTCAAACACCCAAGGATCATATAATAATCAAAATGAAACAAGAAGCAAATAAAGAATTTAAAGAATTTAACAATTATTTAAATGCGTCAAAATGTATAATTAGTTGAATACATAATTTACCAGATGGTAAGGCCATGTATAATTCTGTCGGTTAATAAATATTTTGTCATGGGATGCAGGGATCAAAGCGGCAACAGGACGGCAGCAGGCGCATGGTGGATGGATATATTTTAATTGGTTTAAATTTCACCTTTAAGCCTCTTTAGTCATTTAGTTTTATGTCCTGGATGTAACTTCCATAGGTTGGCAACAAAACGAGATGACCAACCTGTAAATAAAGAAGTGATCAAGCGTGGTAGCATATAATTTTAAGACCTTTTATTGCTTAATGACCTTAATGCTTTATTAGTTATTAAGGGAAATATGTTTCACAAAAGATGGCATGCAAAGGAGAGAAAGTGGGAAAACAACAATTGTAAATCTGCTTTATAGGGCTTGCAAAATAATGAAATATGATTCTTGTGTTTTTATTGAATTGATTCAGGAGTTCAAATCTTAACCCATGCATTTAAATGCAATTTTAATGCCAAATGAAAAGGAAACAGTTTGAAAAGATAGAGACTGTTTGAATCCACAGGTGCTAGCACTAATGTTAATAGGAAGCGACAGGTCGGTTCATAAATACTCCGTTGTAGCTTAGAGAGCCTTGAACTCTCCCCCCTCTGTGCACATATGAATAACAAGCAAGTATAAACGCGTTTCTCCGCCACCCTCTGTGAGGACACATTCCTTGCTGTCCTAACGCAGCCTTGTCATACCAAACAACATGTAAAAATGTGACCCATTTGGTCTCGTTTTGGAGAAGCATTGATTGAGCTGTACGGAAGTCATAGCCCACCCACAGAAAGCGAATAAGGAGAACCATATGTGGTGAAATGAATTGGGTAAACTGCACAACATTTTTATTAGATACAATTTCACTTGCAATGTGGATGGACTGGAAGGTGACACTTTGAAAATAAACTTTTCAACGGAAACAAAGGGATCCCTGGTTAACACTGGAAAAGCCAATAAAACACTGCATTCACTAAACTAAATAAACAATAACTTATAGTTTTGTCCCTACAAATATGATCTTAATACACATAACCTCTTTCATATAGGTTGACAAAACACGGGGCTAATAGGAAATTTTTTAATTAGTCAGTCATTAAATGAATGATGCACTCTGATAAGATGCTTTCAGTCTGTTTATTTGTGCATAGTCCAACTGTCCTCTTAAGGCCTGAAAAGCTCAATTAATTCCCACTGCAAATATTACCTTTCTGAAAATTGGTTTATAAAAGGAAAGTCTACAAATAATTAAAATGCTCTCTAAACAAGTTAAAGAATGTTTCCAAAAATATTTAAACTGGAAAATGGGACATAAAGACATGCGTAACATAGCTGTCATTACTATACTTCTTACATTAATGTGTGCTTTAAAAAATGTCAGCTCCTCTGATTTTTTTTTTTTTTTTTTTTGCTGAATTGACTACAACATGACTCAGCAAGGCTTTACTCTGCTTTACTGTTTAAGAGAGAGAAAAAAAGAAAATGTGTCATTCATACTCGTAATCTCTGGTTCTCATATCGTGCAGAACATCAGAGTTGCCTCCGGAACAGCTGTCGTCTTTGTTGGAGGTCTGACAAGATTAGTTGCTGCTATATCATCATTTTTGTGTCGAATTAGCCGAATATTGTCAATCCACTGCTGCTGGAGATGGTTCAAATTATATAAAAAACAACTTGAATCATCCAGCAATTGTGGCTTTTGACAGACAGCCAGGTCCAGAAGGGTCAGTGCTCTAAGGCTGCCTAAATGAAAGTGCATGTTTTTAGCAGCTGTTGACATGGATGTGTCTGTTTTCTTAATCACTCAATAAGAATAAACATGCTTGTGAAAGAAAATAAATGTTATCAGCACTTTATGTTTATGCAGTGCCTTGCAAAAGTATTCACACCCCTTGAACATTTACATATTCTGTCATGTTCCAACCCCCAATGTGAATGTATTTTAATTGGATTTTATTTGATTGGCCAACAAAGTAATGCATGACTCTGAAGCACGAGAAAAAGGATGCATGGTGTTCAAAATCTTTTATAAATAAAAAATCAGTAAAGTGTGGCTGTGCGCTTGCATTCAGACCCCTTAACTTGGATTCCCCTAAATACAATTCAGAGCAAACATCTGCCTTTAGAAGTGAATTTGAAGAAAGAGAAACAAATCAACTCTCTCCCATTGTTTCAGCATTTTGCAAATAGAACTAATTCTGGTTATTTTAACTGACCTAACACAAAAAAAGATTTGAATGATTTAATGTGAGACTATTAGGAAAAAATGGTCATGTGTCTTTTTAAAATGTTTATGTACATTTCTGGTTTCAGCAAAGTTCAGGATTGCTTTTCATAGACACTCACTGCATTCAGTACAACTGAGCTTGAGCTTTTTGCAAAGAACAGTTAGCAACAGAATCAGTCTCCAGATGTGCAATGCTGATAGACGTACCCCAAAAAATGTGCAGCTGTATCTGCAGTAAAACGTGATTGTATAAAGTATTGAGTCAGGGTGCAATGTCGTCAGGGGATTTTGGGCTTGTGCTTATGCCCAGCACTCATTGGGCCACTGAGTTCAGGTACACCCTGGACAGACTGTCAGTCCATCACAAGGCAACACAGAGACACAGAGAACAAAAAAAAAACATGCATGTACACACTCACTCCTAGGGATAATATAAAGTAGCCAATTACGCTAACATGCATGTTTTGGACTGTGGGAGGAAGCTGCAAGAACAGAAAAAAAACCCATACATACACGGGCAAAAGATACAAACTCCATCTGGAAAAATCTCAGGCTGGGATTCAAAACCCTAAACCTTAGTGCTCCAAGGCATTATGTTTCTTTTTCCTTTAACTTCACAATCATGCCCTAATTTGATCTATCACAAATCAAGTCCTTATAAATACATGGAACTTTGTATGTTTTAACATGACAAAATGTATAGGTGTTCAATGGGTGTGAATACATTTGCAGGGTACTTCACAAATCAAACAACTTTTGGGGTATTAAAGATTTATATGTTAAAAAAATGGATAAAGACAAAGAAAACACTTTGTATTAAATAAAAATTTCAGGGTTGTGACCTTTTCCAGCATGTTTGAGTTACCCACTGACTAGATGAATGCAAAGGCACTGCTGATTGACTGCAGCTTGTTATTGAGCAGCAGGATCACAATATTAATTTGCACTATGTATTTGCATTGTTTACCCTTTTTTAATGTGAGCAGGAGGTCAAAGTCATGAAGGTTGGTTCCTGTTGATACAGATATTTATTCACAGCACAACATATTTTATGACACAGAAGAAACGTAGCTGAATGAAGGAATCCATTAATTAAAACAGTAGATGAGATTCTTAAGTGCGAGTAGTAATCATGCCAGGCAACAGGCTGCAGGAATGCAAATCATGCCTCAAGCCAAAGGTTTAAGCTAGCAGGTGGCCTCTTCTATTCACCTAATGTCAACACTTCTTTTAGATGGAGCCCACATAACATCTGGGCAGGTCAGCCACTGCTTTTAATTAAGTGAAATACAGTTACTCAATGTTCTGCCATGTTAGAGAAAAAAATAAAAACTGGGAAGTAGTGGAAAGGAAAAAAACTTGACAGTACATATTCTGTGCTCAGTGAAGGTCAGCACAGTTGTGTAAATAAATATTAAACCTTCAGCTAATGCCTACATTTCCAGGATCATTGGAAATCCCACTGTAATCAGAATACTCCTCTGGAAGTAACACAATCCCTTGGCCCATTTTTCAGGAAGTTATGCTTATCCTGAATGAAAGGAAAATGCAATAACCCTCACTCAATTTTGGTCAGAGGTTAGTCTAAGCTCTCAACAGATTGGAAAATACAAAATATACATTTTTACAAATTCATTTAAGCAGATGTGCAAAATGGACATTGCATAATTACTGATGGAGGAATGATGAAAAGTGTTATTGGCACAACAGCACACCTATTAAGACATGGCTGTTCACCTAAACTTAACATTAACTTTTTGACCAGCAAGGAGACCATAAATGCGGAAGCAGCCAAAAAGCTCTATTGTTGATCTGGATGTGCTCCAGAGATCCAAAGCTGAGGTGGAAAAACAGGACAACTACTGCACAAATTAGTAAGATAAAAACCACTGGTGAAAGAAAGAAAAAAGAAGCCATTTAAAGTTTGCCACAATCTAGTTACAGTAGGGACGTGAGTAAAATAAGATCTTCTGGTCAAATATGGCCAGATTTGAACCTTTTGCCCTAAATGTAAAAATGTCTAAACACATCAGCTCTAGCATGAAACATTGGGAGCATTGTGTTGTTGGAATGGATTTTCTTACACAGGGGCAAAAAAGCTGGTCAGAGTTGATGGCAAAATGGATGGAGCTAAATACAGTGGATTCTTGGAAGAAGGTCGGTTGGAGGCTGCAAAAAAACTGAAACTGGGTTGGATATAAATTAATTAGTTTAGATCACAACATATTTATGTTTAAGAGTGGCCCAGTTAAAGTCCAGCCCAACAACTGAGAATCTATAACAAGACTTCCAAATTCATGTTCAAAGACTTATCCAACCTGACTGAATCTGAATGTGGAAAGCTAGTAGGAATATACCAAAAAAAAAAAAAACCTGCAGCTGATAATGCAGCAATGTATGTCGTACTTCAGATTTAAGACTTTGAAAACCATGTATCGTTTTCTTTCCACTTTACAATTACACACCACTTTGTGTTGGTCTATCACATAGCGTCCCAATGAAATACATTCAAGTTTATAATTGCAATCGGACAAAATGAAAAAAGTTTCAAGGATGTCAAAACTTTTGCAAGGCACTGTGGGTGTTGAGATCACATTCTACTTTTTTACCATTTGCCCTCTACAACCAGGATTACTACTCTGTAGGAAAATGTCGGCAGTTTATATTATGCCTGTTAAACATTTATAAATCTGGGACGGTAGTTCAGCAACAGAGTGCAAAACAGTGGTAGAGCTCCAAAAAGAATACAAAGAGTACAAGATGAGTTTGACAAGGTCTGGACATGTTACATCTGGTAGAGGTGTAAAGAGGGCTTTTCTTTCAGGGCTCCTTTTGTGAACGTTTATCAGGTTTAGGTTGATAAATTAAGTGAGGAGAACTGTAGAGTCAATAAAAGCAAGATAAAAATGTTTCTAGTGGAACATTTATTAAAAATACAAAACATTCTATCATTAACTTATTCTACCTAAACAAAAGCTAGAATTAGTGTGGAGTTAAGATTGTGGTAGCTATGAAGACGTTCACAGAAAAATGACAATGTTTAGATGGGGAGGGTTACATAAACAGAAATAGGTTAAAATAGAATAGAAAATGTGTGTTTCTCAATGAAAGGAAACCAATCTCTTTATGATGCACATTTGTTAAAATACTTTTCTACATTTCTATAACATTTCTATAACAAACTGCTTGAAAATAGGTTTGAGCAGTTTGCTTTAAAATAATGATGAACATTTTAAACCAGTTTTATTTATAGCGTTCAGCTTGTGATATTTATGCAAAAAGGATCAGACTGAGCTCAAACCCTTGTTAATGAAATTTATATCAGCCACACCATTTTGTATGTTTTACGAATGTATTACTGATCCATCTGACACACAATTTATCACAGAAGTAAATTTTCTCATTAAATATTTACAGCACACTTTCTTGAAAAGAACAAGGCAACATTGTCATTATGACTCCAGTGAAGTGTTTGAGCATAGAAGAAATAAAGATAGAAGTATATGCCAGCGGACACACAAGTGAAATGATAATGCGTGTAAAATCAAATCAACATTTTGTACTTATCACTTAAATATTACAGTTTTCAGTGCTATTCTGTTAAAGGGAAATAAATTAATCAATAATGCTTTATATACATAATACTGTACATCAGATCACACCTGCAGCAGATGTGTTTTCCAGCAGTTTCCATTTCAGGCTCCATATATTCAACTGCCTCAAAACTAATGGCACCCACAAGATCTAACAACCATATTTCTGTATTTTTTCAGAATAACGTTGGAGCTGTCATCAAAGTAAAGCACTGATATTGCGTTGAGCTTGGTTGGGGCGCAGCACGGCTTTGGCACGTTGTCAGGAAACATTAAATGAACCTATAAATGAGAGGTATATGAATTTTTAATGATAAGAATATTGTCAGGCTAAACACATGTACAATGCACTTCAAAAAACACTCACCAGGGTTTGAACGATAGCATGATTTGTTGCATTCATTTGAGCATTAAGTGGAAAAGAGCATTCTCCGTCACAATAAAAAGCAGCATAGCCCTCCGGTGCAATGATCCAATCCTTGGCAAAAAAAATCCAACAGTTACCTTCTCTAGTTTATAGCCTGGATTTGCCTCTCCATATTCTTGTGATTTAATGTTACCATCATGTGGTGATTGTGTCAATATTTTTACAGGAGATTTAAAATGCTAGTGTCTTACCTGCCACCCCAAGTCTCGAAAGCTGACATAAAGCTCATGCTTTTTGCAGGCTTGTTTCTGTTCGCTGGTGTTATAGTCTAAGGAAAAAAGATGAAGACAACAAAAGAAATTGAATTAATAAAAGAATACATTATAAACCCATCACACTATCGGCTTTGTATTTCAATAGCATAGGAGGATACTCTGCCTTGGACAAATAATGCTTCAACATGGCCTTTTTATACATCTTTTCTTCTAGTATAGACAATTTGATCTCATGCCAAAAACTTCCACGGCCTGTGCCTCACCAATCTGTCGTATGTACCAAACATACAGTTGAAACCAGAAATATACATACTTTTTTTTTTAAAGGAACAGAACTGTTTTCCCCCCACAGTCTTACATTAAACCAGTAAAATCTTTTCTTGTGCTAGGTCAGTTAGAATAACCGAAAAAATGTTTTATATGCAAAACGCCAGAGCAATTAGAGAGTTGTTTTTTTTTTTTTTTCACTTTCCTGAAATTTGTAAGTTTATAAACATTTTCTTTGTATTTGGTAGAATGGCTTTTTAAACTATATGACTTTCGAGTTTCTTTGTTACTACTTTGGAGGCATACTTGGTGTCATTGTTAGTTTGGAAGACCTATTTGTGCTTTAACCTTCTGTCTGATGTTGCTTAAATATTGTCATGCAATGTTGTTTCCTCAGGATACCATTAATTTGTGCACCAGTCCATCCTGCAGAAAAGCACCCCCACAGTATGATGCTGCTACCTCTGTGCCTCATAACTGGTGTTCTATGTGTTCTCAGGCTTGCATGCTTACCCTTTAACATCCAAATGTAAGAAGGGTCATTATGGCCAAACACTTTAACTCTAGTTCCATCAGTCCACAGGACTTTTTTACATAAAGTAAGGTCTTTCTCATTCAGTACATTTGAAAGTTTTTATGCTGGGTTGTTCTGTGTGCAATTCTGTCTAATTTAATGTTACAGCAGTTACCCAATAATAACATTATTAATTCTCATGCTATGCTGTGCAGACGCCTTATCTGCACTAAGAAAGATTTGCTCACCTCAGCATGCCAAAGCTTTGAGTGGTGCCAGCTAATTGCAGCCTGACCTACTTTTCGATTAATTCAGGTAATACTTATTTGAACACTTAGGGGCACTAAAAGAGAATCATTAAAAAAGTAATGTACCCTTTCCTGATGCAGTGAAACACTGTGAATTATGCACCGTTCATCCCAGTACGAACACAGTATATACAATGGGGACATATCAAAAGCACTGCAAATGGTTAAAACTTGACAAGACTTGACATCATGTAAAATGTGCTTCATTTCCATGTTTAGATCGACTCAATGCATTTTTCAATAACTTAACAGATATGGTAAGATAGGAAACACTGACAACAGAAGACAGACAGAAAATTATAAATGTTCATGTTGTTATTGTAGGACTGATGAGACTCATTAATCTGTATAACAGGCAAATCAATTGTGGATAGCAATAAATTAAGTTATGAGTGCCCAGTATTATTAAGTATTCACTTGAAATGAATTATGAATTGTTGAATTTAATGCAAGACTGTGAATAATAGAAACTGAAGCATCATATGTTTTTTTATTAAATGCAATTAATGTACATAAGGATGGATAAATTAGTTTTGGAGTAACAGATATTTTTAGACTCTTGAGTGAAACATAATAGAAAGTATTTTTGCCAACAAACTGAAGCTATATGCATTACCTCAACAGGACTGTTTTTGCTGCCATGTTCATTACATTTATGTAAAAGTAACACAACACAAACACAAATGAGCTAGTGCTAGTGACATCTGGAGAACTTCTTTTACCTCCCTTCTCATTGTGTGTGGTAGTAAGATAAACTTGGGTCCTCGTCCAGCCTTGTTTGTCACAGTTCCAAATGTTTAATATACACTATATAGCCAAAAGTATAAAAGTCTGTCTATTTTTACATGTACATGAACTTTGATGAGATCCTTTAACTGTTCTGTAAACATCTTCCACAAGGTTTAGGAGTGTGTTCATAGTTAGTTAAAACCAGAATTGCAGCCTCTACTCTAATTCATCTTAAAGGTGTTCAAGAAGGTTGAGGTCAGGACTCTGTGCAGGCCAGTCAAGTCTCTTTACACCAAACATTTTATACATGCTGCCATGGAAGGGATTGGAACACTGGAATTCATTGATTTGATGGTGTGACCCAACACCTTTGGCAAGAAAGTGTAGCTATGAATGTAGGATGGGGGATAAATATAGGTAAGTAGCTATATGTCTTGTAGTCCTATACAGACATTTGAAGATCAACATACATCTGCATTGAATGGCATATTGTCTTGTATTTCCCATTGTGAAGGGTGAAGAGTCACATTATAATTATATGTTGTAACTATAAGTAATATATTATTAATTAAAAGTTCCAAGACACTCTGATCAGCCTAAAGCATAAATTTAACAAATGCTTACTTACTTGTACTTTTTAATTATGTATGGCCCTTGTGATTTTGGTAAATAGAATTTTTTTTTAAAGTAATTTTCCCCCCTAATGAATAAATGCACGGATTATATATTTACCAAACTTTAAAAATGAAAGTTTGCATATTTTGGGAAGTTTTAGTTTGAGATTATGTTATTGCAATAAAAGATTCATTTATTTTAATGTTTTTAAACATCTTTACCGAGATTATCAATTATTGTATACAAGAAAGAAATCATAAAACAATTAACATAACTGCATTCTCAGCACACACCTCCAGGTTTTGGCATCCTTGATGATTCTTGTTGATTAGTAGATTTATTGCGATTGTGGTTCTTTTTCTTCCCACCAGCAGCTCTCACTGAGCGGAGCAGTACTCCACTGGCCTTAAAGAAAGCAACGACGAATGGCTGTTTGGACTGCGGCCCGTTCCTCCCGACGATTCCAGCAGATTTTATGTTGATACTCCGTTCTTTATAAAACAATAAAAAGTAAATAAAACTTTAATACCTCTTTCATGGTGAGTCTTAAATAATATGCTCTACGATATTTGAGGTGTTGATCGGGATATTGGTATTTTGTGTGTTTTTCTAAGAGACTTAATTCTACTTTCTTTTATCATAATACTTTTTCTTTAATATCAAAGACTGACATACAGTAGAATGGATCAGAAGATAAAAATCAACCTTTTTCTTCTCTCTTAAGTAAATCTGTGGCATATGCAAAGATCATTTGTCATAGAATGCTGCTAAACATATCATTTAAAGAAAAAACTAAGTGCTTCACTTACCATCCATGGTTTCCACACAAAGCTGAAGACCAAAATTTTGTTGCGGGTTCATCACCCAATGGTTACTGGTGGCTGTTATATCAAAGACAAGCCAGCCCCCATTAGATGCCTGCACCTTTTTGGAGTCGAGCAAGAATGTCTCTGCATCTCTGAAAGTACAAAATAGCAAAACAAGCATCTATGTAAATTAAACAAAAACAACTCAACCACTTTTGGTGGAAAAATTAAATCGTGATTCTCAAGCATTTCTTTTCAAATGTCTGCCAGTAAAAAACAAACTAGTTTGAGACGCATGAAAAAAATACAGTTTTGCAGCTATTGTTGCAAAGCTGTATGCTGTAAGAAATTGCAGTTTTGTCGTAAAATCTGTGCCAACCCTGAAGCCATTTGATGAACAAAACATTTCAAGGGCTATGAATCATGTCAATTAGCTTTTCTGTATTTTTACCATAAGCTTGACACAAGGCAACAATTAGCCCTCACTTCAAAAAATCATAACTGAAGAAAACCTCCATAGTTTTCATTCAGTTCCTTTCAAGTGGCTGATCGGATAAGGCAGCAGCTGTTAGTTTTTTGCTGTTTAATGGAGCTGTTTGGAGACATTTGAGGTTTTCCATGTGGTCTCAATCGTTTTGAAACTAATCATCTGTTTATAGAAAGGTGAAATAAAACTCAAGATTAATTATTTTGAGGGACTAAGCACTGAACTTCCTCTTTAAAGGGCAAACAAAATTTAATTCACTTTGTGCTGTAATTTGAACTGTTACAGTGAAATAGTACTGATCCAATGACCATATTTTTGAGGTAACATATTCTCTGCATTCTTTATGGAGTGGTTAGAAACACTAATCAGATGAGAAAAATGATGTTGCTGGAGATGAATGTAAAGTGGTGACCCTTAACTTTGACGCAAATATTTCCCCATGTGCTAAACTGAACTCATAATTTATTTTTCTTTACAAACAATTGTGTTCAGAAGCAAAGTTCAGAGTTAATGGAAGATGTTTGATATGCGACATGAAGAGACTTTGGGTTACTGTGATTCGACAGAAAGTTAAGGTGCTGTCACCTTAAAAATGTCCTCGGTAAGCTCCTTCATTGTTCTTTGTTTAATCATGTGAACGGGGATGGTGGTTTGGTTATTTTACCAAGATTATAATGATGTTAGTGAATATATAACCTGTGTTACCTGATGCCAGGAAGCTTTGTATATTGTTTTGAGAAAAGGAATACCTGCAGTTAGAGATCCAGCATCTTCAGGGCTATTTTCAACCTCTATGGTTTTTGTATATTTTTGACATGTCACAACTCATTTTAAATGATTACCATTTTGTAAAACCACTCTAAAATGTAAATAAGGTTAAGGATACAGTCTAAATGATTTCTTCTAGCCTTTAATAATTAGAAAAATATAGCATTTATAGCATTTCTGGCTTGTCAAGGCCAATCAAGCTGGAAATAAAAATAAAACGAATGTCCTACTTCTTTCTCATTTATATGGCAAGTAATAAAAGCTTCAGATACAATTTCAGATTTGGTTTTGAGGTAGAGTTCTCGGAGGGTTAATGTGCTTTTATAGAATATAAACTTAAGGAATAATGGACCCTGGGACCCTGGGGAAAAATGGACCAAGTTCAGCTTAGAAGCAGTTTATTTTTCCAGCAGTGACTGCTGGAACAATAAACTGCTACCCTACCCATCCACCCCTATATGTAAATAGATATATATAAATAAAATTATATGACATTACAAAAGAACAGGACTTAAGTTGTACTCGTACTCATTCCTGCTTGTGAACACTAATCAAAATGAGCAATTCTTGGTGAAAACATGTGTAAAAACATGAACTGAGCCCTCTTCACCTTTAAAATGGCCACTGACTTGAAACTTTTCAACGCCCCAGAGGGCCACATATCTTCCCTTCAATCATTCAAACACATTTTTAGCAAGCAAATGTGGGCCCACTTTTAAGCACACCCTTGTGTATTCAGCTATGCCATGCTTTAAACTTCCGGAATATTTTTAAGACAGGCAGGTGGTGGGCAAAACAGTGATCATGGGCTCTCCCAAGGGATCGCCCCGACCCCCCTAATGTGATCCCTAGTGCTTTGGCTTGAGACACAGCCAGCTCGGTAGGCAATACAAGACAAGTGATAAGTGATGGACCTTCCGAGCTATTTAAGTGCTCGACTTGCTAATGGGGCTCGCTTTATCCAAGAACTATATTTACAAAGGCAGACACAGGGCCAATGAAGGAGAGCAGAGTTTCAGATAGAAAGACATTTGTTGGTAGTGAAAAGGACAACAGCTGAATAAGGTTTAGCCTTTTGTGAATGTAAAATAATGTTGGTATTTAACTTTTGGATAGAAGCTGTTATATTGTTACCAGATATTTGAAACCTTCAACCGCTTAAAGTTTGAGAAAAGAGCTAAGAACCTGAAAATTCAAAAATGTTTTACAAAACAAATAAAAATGTTAAAACATCACCTTGTCGCAAGGGTCAAAATATATCCCAATTATTTTGCATCATAACTGATATGAGGTATTTTTAGTCCTGAAAAGTGGATTTTCCCAAGCAAGAAGATACAGATGAAGCCAAATTTTAAAATACATTGTATTAAAAGCCACAACCATTTTTAGATCAGTTAGGATTACCTAAATTATTCCCATTTGCTAAATGCCAAAAAACAAAGAAATCAGGTAAGACACAGTATGAGGAAGAGAACTGTGGACCTCCACAATTCTGGATTAGCCTTGGGCACAAGATACACCCAAGACAGATACATAAACAATTATGTAATAATTACATGTAACATTCAAGAGGAAAATGGGTTCTGTCCCAGAGATTAACGTGTTAATGTGAGAAAATTGTATATTTATCCCAAACAAAAGCTTCACAAGGTCTTTACCTTGTGAAGATGCTGGCCTAAGAAAAGTGTCATTATCCACATGCTGAAAGGCCACACAGAGAGAAGTAATTGTTTCAAAAACAACCTAAAAATACATGTTATAGATTGCAAATGCACTTAGGGACAAAATACCCTGTGGTCTGGTGAAACTAAAATTAAAGTATTTGGTGACAATAAAATTGTTACATTTTGATGGAAAGAGAGGTCAAGCCTGAGAACACCATCGCAATGGTGAAGTACAACATCATGTTGTGTGGTTGTTTTCCTTCAGGGACTGCTGCAGGTCAAAAAATAGATAGCTTCATGGGGAAAGAACATTACGTGGACATAATGAAGTAACATCTCAAGACCAGAAAGCCAGAAAGTTAAAGCTAGGGCACAAATGGGTCTTCCAAATGTGGTAATAATCATATCACCAAAATAGGTTAGAAAGTGGCTTAAGGACAGCAAAGTTAGTGTTCTGGAGCAGCCATCATAATGCCCTGATCTCAGTCCTATAGGCAACTTGTGAGCATAGCTTAAAAAGGTTTGTCTGAGCAACAAACTTGACACAGTTACACAAGTTCTGTCAGGAGGAATGGGACAAAACTCCACTACTGAGAGGAACTTGTGGATGGATACCCCAAAATATTAAACCCAAGTCATACGGCTTAAAACCAATGCTATCAAGACTAAGGAAATTTATGTAAACATCTTAATTTGAAGTGTTTTACTGTTGAAAATCAAAGTGACGGTTCAAAAACTGAAAATTTTAGCCATAAAATGCTATTTCTTTTCACATATAACATAATTAATTAATTATTAGAAAGGCAGTTGGGCACCAATATTATGGATTTATCTGGACTTCCCTTATTTTGTGTTTCATAATTGATACTGTACATTAGATGTTTATGGTCCCAACCAAAAAGACAAAACACATGACACACACAGTGTTTCTAATGAAGGTTTTCAATAAAGTGCAAAACTCTGTTGACGTGGCATGATCACTAAAAAATACGTTTAAAAAAATTCTCCATTTGTCGCTATAAGATTATTCCGGTCAGACTATTAGAATAACCCCCTGGAATACAATCACAATTGCATTGCAGAAATTGCTTTAGCTTTTAATTTTAAGCTAGGTGAGAAATACTAAAAACAAGTTACTTTTGAAAAGCACGCTTGTAAATATACCAAGTTTCAATTCAACAGTGGCTTCGATGTGAGTGTTTTTTGCTGATTTAAACTTACTTGTTTTGATATTCTTTGATGACTTGATATATGGACACCTTCAGGGTGATATTGTTGTAGCGAGCATGACTGCGGTCCTTATAAATCCTAAATTCTGCCGCGGTCACTGCCTCTCCATCTGGGATCTGAGTCAGGTCAAAACGGAACTCCTTGTAGTGTCTTCTCTGGTGAGAAAAATCTTTATCTTTCTCCACTGGGAAAAGACAATATTTTATGATGAACTTCTTTATTACTGCCAACTAAATCACAACAGAAAATTTGAGTTCACCTCCTGAACTGAACTGCTTCTTGTGTTGCATGACAGCATGAATTGCAGGGGAGAAAAAAAGAATATTTATCACATCTTCTTTTACATTCAAGGTCTTACCCAAACATTTTGAGTACCAACAAAAGCACTTTCCAGTTCATTAAATCAGTCAACTGAATACAGGTAGCAGTTCCCAGACAGGCCCTCTACTGTGTGCCTTACTGCATTCTCCGGTCATGATGAATGGGCTGTCAGTTAAGAAAAACAGGCTGATTTCAATTAAAGACACTTTCCGCTGCTGCAGAGCAGAAAGAAAAGAACAGACAGGATTCTTCAGAGCCCAAGTGAGTGTCTGCTCTGACCTCATTTCTGACCTGCATCTCACCTCTACTAAAAATCCCCTAAGGAGTTGTTCATGATTTTAAAATAAAATGAAATAGCCCTTGTTGAAAGGGATTTTGATTAATTTTTTCTCACACAATAAACAGATAACGAGTGGCTTGACAGAGTGACCTGAGCTGTCTCATATCCCTACCTGGTGCTGAAATGAGAAACGTAGCTGAGGTCAGCAGACTTCCTGAGACTGCTGGTGATATCATGCGAGGTGTTTGCTTGATATTTTATCAAGACAGAGCGCCTGTGGTTACTTAGCACAACCAAGTCAGAGGTCAGGCTTGACTTTAAACCACTGAGTGGCTTCTATTAAATTAGCCACAGGCTGTAATCTGAAGCAGAAGTGCCACTGAGACGAAAAAGCTTTCAACTTTCAAATGATAGAAACCTAAATAACTTCCCTCCATGCTAAGACTAAGCAGCGTGCAAACCTTTCCCCATTAATTAAAATCACCAGAATGATTGGGGCAAATCTTCAATCCTTTTTGTGAATGCTACTCAATAATAATTAAATTCATATATTCTGCATGCACTATTTAATAGTATCAAAGTACTCCAATGTTTTAAAAGTTACCATTTCATGTTCCCTTATACCACTCCTACAGTTTAAAGTGCTCTTAATGAGATGTTCAGGAAACTGCTGGGGGGACCGGAATTTGTTTGGGCTGTTTGGTGCAATGGTGACCCTCCCCTACTTGTTGTAACTTCTTACAGTTCTTCCTCACTCGCTAGAAAGGCAAATTTGGCTTTGTGGAGATATTTGCAGTCACAAAAAGGGACAGTCATTGTTTGGAAATCAAAGACTGTCACTAATCACCTGTCATGTTGTTTTTAAACTACAATTGTTAAGCTATAAACTGCATGTCTGTTAAGCTGCTGACTGCAGGCTAGGTACCAAAGCAGTTAACATGAATAATATCAGCTTTATAGATTTAAAGTGTTACTCTATTAAGCACAGAATGGCAAGAAAATATAATACTTGATGCAATAAGCATCTTAGCTATTTCTGCTTAAGTATATTTGTTAAAATTATAAATACGTGTTATATTTAGCATTGTTGAAGTCATAATAATCAATATTTGTATTTATTTTAGCAGGAGTAGGACTAATTGTTGTTTTTCTGTTTTAAATAAAAACAGTTAGATCATGTTTATACATTCTAGCTTTTTTTGTAAATACAATCAGTTAGAATCCAATTGCAGCCCTGTTGCAGTATTAAACTGCATAAAAAGAGCACCTAGATGTTTTTAAAACAGTTGAGGTCAGCCGCTGTATTGAGCGTACTGTAATAAAGACAAGAGCCTCTTTGAGAAATTTACTGAAAGTCCCCCAGAACGAGAGCAGAACTTTCAAGGCTGACAGTGTACATGCCCGAGTAGAGTAAGTGGAAACAGATGGCCTCAGACCAAGGTGAGGAATTATCATTTCAGGGCACACACTTTTCTTTTTATATTTTTTTCTCTGTTTCATTTAAAATATAATTTTCTACCATGGGATGCAAGCATTATGTTACACAATAAGAAGCTTATAGGTTTCTAGGGATTTTTTAAAACCTTTCTTTATATGTTCTGACTTGCTACTTTGAGTAAATTACCATGTGCTTAAATTCTCCTTACAGGGTGACAAATACATCTCAGTAATGGTTGTGGAGCTCTGTAACAATGACAGAACCTCACATGCAGGCATCTGTCAACATCAGCCCCTCTCTTTCTTTTTTAACAACAGGAAATAATTGAGACCAATTTTCTCAAGGTCAGACAGTTATCTGATAAGCTGCTCTGAACCACTGGGTTAAGGGTTGCAGCTACCGGACAAAGTCATTATACAAATCAAGCGCTATTTTCATTGAAAGGTGCACGAATGAAAAAGGGTGAGAAAAGTTAGACTGGATTGTGTTAAACACATCAACCACCAAGGCTGCAATATAAGTGGTGCTTACAAAAAAAATCTTTGGAGCTTTACATTAAAATGAATGAATTTCAGAGCAAGTATGATGGACACTCATTTATAGTAGAAGGGAATTTTCTAATTTATTAGGGTTTTATGTCACCTGTTTCCAGTTCAAGTAGTTTATACACCAGTTTGTTTTGGCAGACTCGCAAAAGGATTCTAGGAAATGCAACAAAACTGTTAGTATCAATTTGTTAAAATAAAGATGGATGGGAAGATTTTCTCCAGGTTTTATATTAACATTATTTTATTCTTTAAGAGCCTATTAAATGATAGAAAATCATGTAATGTTAAAGTTAAGATTATTTTTAAAGCGTTTTATGTGGCCTGTTTTTAGTGCAAGTTGTTTATATTCTAGTTTATTTTGACAGAAACAGATCAGAGATGCAATCCAATATTAGTACTGAGGTATAGGTTCTTATGATTTTACCTTCATTGATAATTTGAATTAAAACTAAAAACTAAATTTAAACGTTTGTTGGAAGTTCTCATTTTTGTTAGTCATTACTAAGTTTTTTAATTGATTAATTACTGCATGGGCCAGTCACACACTCACCTAAATTGACAAAGCTCATAACCATATCAGCATCATTGAGGAAATTGGTGTCGTGCGCCGTGGTTAGTGCAGGACTGTGCCCCAGCAGAGGGGCCGCTCTGTAGGGCTGCGACACACGGGAGTACCCGACATGGTGCGGGCTGTAGTAACTTTTCTTGGAGTGCCCTTGAGCCTTGGCACTGAAGCTCTTCCCTGCGCTACGATTCAACGCCGCCACCCCCTCCTCCTCCTCAAAGGCCATGGCGTTGTAGAGGTCGAGCATGAAGAGCGGCGCGGAGGACGCCTGTTTCCCGGGAGAGAAGGGCCTCGGGCGGTGAGGCAAGCCCAGGATGGAAAGGATCTCTCTCTGGATCTCCCTGCGCTCATGATTGCGCAACCTCCTGTAAATAAAGCTGGAGTGCACATGGTTGTCAGTGAGAGCGCACTGAGCGCAGTAAAGAAAACTCAGACTGCTCCATGCAAGTGCGAAAAGTGCGCGGTTCAGAGTATAAAGCGCCGTCATCCTGGCAAATAGCTCTCTTAGAGATGTGAGGATGAACTACATTGCATTCTCTGAGGAAAAGACAAAAAAATCTTTAAAAGTCTGCCAATACGCATTCATAGACTTTCCATAAAAAATAGAGCAGCCACAAGTTTCACGGCGTCAAGTCAGGAGCCTGTGTGGTATACGTCTGCAAGAAAAATCGGCGCTCCTGTCCTGTGTGAGAACTTTCTCTGGCAGTAGGCCCTTTTACTCCTCCGAGGTCTATCCAGAGTCTCCGAATATTTATGAAGCGGTGACCCCGTCCCTCACCTTCCTCCACATGAAAAAAAGAGGTAGGTACGCCCAGGATGTCAGAAATTATAAGTTTCCAAGTGGATGAAATGCGGTGAACTGTGTCAAAAATAAGGAGAGAGAAACACTCGACTCATGCCCCGGCTCGTATATAATATATATATTTATATATGTTTCATGAGAATGTACACTAACTGGGGCTATAGTTGCCCTTTGGGTCCATCCCACACTTGGCTCTTGTTTTCGCATCCTCCTCTAGCGACCGCAGTAAATCAGCCTGAGTCCCATGATAAATGTGGCGGGTTCGGAGTGTAAAAGGAGACACTTGAAATCTGAGAGCCTAGTCTTAACGAGTGAAAGAGTAATGACAGAGCCTTTTAATCACCTCAACTTATTGAACCCAGCGTGTTAATAGTTGAGTGGTCCGGCTGCATTCGCTGCTTTTGATCCTACTGTAAGTACTTTAGACGTGGAGGAAGTAAAAAGAAAAAAAAAAACTGCCAGTCTTTTGTAGTTGTAGTTGTCTAACAAAGGTACATAATAAAGTTCATTAATTTGGTGAACTGTACATCCACTACCGACCTAAATACTACAGTGCAGCTTCAAATGTATTTTATTTTTTGCAAGCAAAAGTATCTCTGCAGTTAAAAGCCTCAGTAGCGTAATTAAACAACCACTTACAGGAAAAAGCACAATAGCGACAAAATAAGACAGAAAAATAAAGCTTTTAGGTGGAGAAAAGGGTTTAATTCATCGGTTGAGCTGTTACCCTATAATGTCATCTAGTGGACAGTTAAAGTACTGTTATTAATCCTGCAGTCTCTACGCTATTTACAATGCCCTGCAAAGGTATTCATATCCCTTGAGCTGTTTCAAATTTTGATGTATTGCATAGGGATTTTGTTTGATAGATCAACACAATTTACAAAAAACTGTAAAATAGGAGGAAAATGAAACCTGATTTTCAATTTATTTTACAACTAAAAATCTAAAAAGTGTGTTGTGCACATATATTCAGCCCCCTTTAATCTGATACACCTAAATAAAACCACGATTTATATAGTGCAAGCTGTAAGTCGTCCAGACCTCTAATTTGGTCCTTATAGAAGAGTATCAAGAAGAAAGCCATTTTTGACAGATATAAGCCACACAGTAGGGGACGGAGCAAACATCTTAAACACCCTTCATGCAAAATGGTTAGCGTGTGGTAGAACACTAACACTGCATATCACTCTGAACACATGCTGGAGGTTGCATCATGCTTTGGGGTGTTTTTGTTTCAATAGGGAATGGGACACTAATCAGAGTTGATAGGAAGATGGATGGAGCCAAATGAAGGACAATTGTGAAAGACAACAAATTAGACTGCAGAATACTTGAAACTGGGGCAGAGGTTCACTGTTTCTGCAGGATGACAGAAAACATACAGACACATCCGCAATGGGATTGTTTAGATCAAAACATATTCAGTCAAAGACATGTTCAATTTCAAGTGAGAATTTGTAGCAAGGCTGAAACAAATGATGTGCCCCAGATGCTTTTCTTTCTATCTGAGCTGGAGCAAAAAACAAGCAAAACGATTAGTCTCTAGATATGCACAGCTGGTAGAGACATACCATAAAGACTTGCAGCTGTAACCACAGTAAAAGGTGGTGCCATACCAAACTTCCTTTTTTACTTGATAAAAAAAATCTAAAACCTTGTATTGTTAAGTATTCCATTTCACAATCATGCCACACTTTGTGTTGGTACATAAAATCCCAATAACATTTTTTGGAGTTTGTGGTTGAAACATGACAAAATCCAAAAAGTTCAAAGGGTATGAATATAAGGCACTGTAGTCAACACCTTCTAAAGCACTTGGGTTCACCCAGTTTCCTGACGTAAGTGTCCAAAGTGAAAATGCCACATGGTGAGTGTTTTGTTTTCACCTTGTCCACCAGTCACACTTCATCCTTTTAGATGCTTCAGTAGATATAACATCCTTGTTATGGATAAGATTCGTAATGCATTATTATGCTAAAATACAACTGTATCTGTGTGTGTAAGCACAGAATAAGTAGTTTAGATGTGAAACAAATTTATTTCTATTTAAGTTGTTTTCAAATTTTAATTCTAGTTTTTAAAAAATGACACAAAACATACAAAGGTCACAAAATATTAACATTACAAAAGTGAAGTGTTAAAGATGTGTCACTGCTCCAATGCACATATATGACTCTTCCATAAATAACAACAACAAAATACCTAATACAAAATTTAAAACTGAACCTCGGGAGTTTAGAGACAGTAAAATGTCAGAAATGCCACATTTTTACATGACAAATCTTTCAAACATTTCCATCCTAAATATGAAGAGTAGACATTTTAAAAACATATCATTGTTGTGGGGGGCAGTGCTATTTTATCTCAGGTTATACACAAAGTAGCTGCTTAAAATGGTAAAAAAAAAATGCTCACAGGAGATCATGATCAGTAAGACAAAATTAAAACATCCCAGTTTTACAGAAAATGTATGCTGATATTAACAACAACACATGTAATTGTTGTAAAAAATGTAGTTTCAAACATGAAGTAGCACCCACTGACTGTGCAGTGAAGTTGGTAGAGAGCATCATTCACTGACGCAACACCAGGGGGCACTATTGGGAAGTGTACCAGCCACATGACAAACAAGATTTCAAGGTTCTCAGATGGAGGTATTCAAAGGAGCCAATTGTTTCGTCTCTTAACACCCTGAAAACCTTAAAAGATGTTAAAAGACTTAATAATAAGAGTATTCTTCATTATATTCAATACACATATAAAAAAATACAATGATGTTGAATGTGATCACAAAAAAGTCAGAAGAGGTACTTTTAGTTTCCATGTCAGAGAGAAACTGTAGAGATGAAATCTTCCTGAGAATGGCTGTTTGTTCCACATCAGATTAAGATTTGAGCCATTAGCGACAATAAAATCCATCAATAGTTTGGGCCTTTGCTGAAGGTACTCCTTCTCATTATGCTATCATAGCATAGGGATGGGTCACATAACCCGGGCTGGCCAGGAACACCAGGATTACCTGGTTTACCCTCTGCTCCATTTTCACCAGGAAGCCCAGGTTTACCAGGAGGGCCTGGTTTGCTGTACCCTTGGGGACCAATGGGCCCTGTCAAGATAAAAACATTGAGCTATCACAGTTGTTAGGTGAAACAGAAGTCTGATGTTTATGGGCATCAAATTCCTTGTTTGTATGTACAAACTTGGCAATAAAGCTGATTCTGATTCTGATCAGAGCAGCTATGCTGGTCAGAACCAGGGCAAAAAAGTTGCAAGTATTTGCATTTCATGCTGGTGGATCATGACCAGGTTGTAAGTTGAGCTTCAAAATAAAAAAAAGAAGCAGGAGCAAAAGACAAAACAAACAGAAAGAATATTTTATTGAAAGTAACAGACTGTTGAACAGCTGATCAAAAATTTAAGAGACCATAACCCCCCGAACAATACTAAAAATGGCAAAAAAGGACTCAGTAATAAGTAGCACCATCACTCTTGTTGATTACTTCAAAAATTACTTAGACATGCTTGTTGTGTTTCTAGAAACTGGTTAAAATGTTGCTCCATGTGGCGAAGCCGGCTTCACGAATGGTGTGTCTGCTGTCTTTTTGTAAACCACTGTTCCCATCTACCCCCAGACATTTTAAATATAATTTAGATTAATAAATGTCTACTCTTTGTCTTGTTTCTTTCTTCTATTTCATCTTTTTGCATTTTGATAAAAAGATTTAAAAAATGTGATTAAAAATCTGATTATGATCCACACACACAAAATACAAATATTTGTATTTTCTTCCTGCTCTTTAATCAAAAGTGCATAACTGTTTTGAACTACAAGCCTCAAGGAATTGAGGAAAAGTTGTGAGAATAATCATACATACCCTTTAGATATTTAATTAATGTGAAGAGACACAAATGATTTCCCAAGATGTTCTGTCAATAGAGATATTGATACGTTTTACTGAATGACAAGCAACATTTTCTTACCTGGAAGCCCAGGAGGACCCTGGTCTCCAACCATGACTTGACCAGGGCTCCCCTTCTCACCTTTGTAACCCGGTTCTCCTACAAACACAATTCTACTTTTAGAGCAAATGTGCAACATATTTTTTATTCTGCTAATGTGTTTCTGCTTTTACCTTTGAGCCCTATAATCCCGGGACGCCCTGGTCTACCTGGGTGTCCTCTAGAACCACTAATTCCTGGAAGACCTCTGAGTCCCTGGGGACCAACTGGACCTTGTGGACCAGGTGATCCAGGCTGCCCTTGACATCTTGTACAGCTACTCTGCTGGTTGCTTAGCAACAATAAAGGCAGCTCACCTAGAACCAATGACAATAAAGAGATTTCACATGGAGCAGTTGTATAGAAACAGCTCATTGATCACTCTGTAAGGCTACTCACTTCTGAGAATGTCCCTGCAGATTTGCCGAATGTGACTGTCTGACATTTCACTTGTCTGTAGTGGATCAATATAACTTTTTATTCATCACTGCATGTCACAAGATAATGACAGAAAAACTTTCTGTTTTCAGAAAGTGTCAAACTTACAGATCTGCCTTCAGGTCCTGGTGGGCCAGGAGGGCCTGTGTCTCCTCGAACCCCTTGGGGCCCAGTTTGGCCTGATCGACCTGGTTGTCCAGGCTGTCCCATTTGACCTTCTGGCCCTCTCTGACCTGGATCCCCTGCTGTCCCTTTCTGGCAAGAATATCACTATCTTGTTAGAAATGCATATACGTATACAAGTGGCATTGATATATACTTATCAGTTTTCTTCATCTTAACATACCTCTCCCTTTAATCCCATTGGACCAGGTGATCCCTGTTAATCAGAATAAATCAATCAATCAATCATAGTAAAATCAATTTTAACAAAATGCAGCCACATCACATTTATTGTGAGTTTTCTTATATTTACTATAAGATCAACAGAAAGATTTTATTTATAATGCCAGTGAATGATGTAAGTCAGTTATGGTGTTGATAGTTGAAATCAGATATTTATGAACACAACATAAAAGACACATAACCTTTTTTCTCACAGACTTTAAATCAGACTAAACTTTTTCTGTTTTAGATCAGCTAGGAAACTCACTTTCTTTGTCAATTGCCAGTATAATTAGACAGATATTTTAGATCATCTCAGATGATGATGTCATGGCTTTGTAAGAGGTTACACACCTCAAAGACACCACTTCTTTACATGACTTTATGGGAAAATAGAAAAAAAAAATCTGGAAGAGAATTCTTTATTCTTAAATACAATTTCCAGATGCCTTGAGGGGCCACATTCATCTGTTCAAACAAATACACACAAATTTAAATATAATGGGAATGTCCAGCTATCATATTTATTGTTTGGTGCAAAATGTGCACATCTTCCCCAGAACAAGAGAAAAAGACCTTTTGAAGATGTTGCTGACGGTGGCATTATTGTGTCATTATCCACAGTGAAAAGTGTCCAGTACCAAGATGAGCTTTAAGCCCACTCTGAGAAGTCACTACTCAAAATACAACACAAAAAGTCAGGGACAAAAAACTGTATGGTACTTGACTTGTGTTTGGCCCTTATGGCCATTGTTACATTTGGTGGAAAAGGGGGGATTCTTGCAATCATTAGAAGACCATCCTTACGATGAAATATGGAGATGGCCTGTAAGACTGTGCTGTCCCAAGCCCTGGCAAAGCTGTCAGCGAGCCTACCTGCAAAACACAGCAACCAAGAGCAGCAAAGAACAGGTAGGCCTTAGCTCCAGATGGCCACAGCAGCCCCAGACAACATACACAGGGCATCAACCCTAAGCAGCCATATGCCCCGCACAGAGGTAGGTCATCAGTGAAGCACAAGAGCATCAACCCCCGGGCCACTGAGGCGCAGTGTGAGATGCAGGGAACCGAGACTCTCAACCCAGCCACACCGCCATCCCCTGCTGTGCAAACCAAGCCTCGGCCCAGGGCCCCCACCAATCCCCAGCAGAAAGACTGCACTGCACCAAGCAGGTAAGGGCCCCCATATATCCTCTGACACACTGGGCAGGCATCAGCCCACTGCAGCAGGCAGAAGTTGGAAGGACCAAGGTAGGGAGGGCACATTACCATTCCCACCTGGTGGGTTAGTCCATCGAAAATCAAAAGAAAGGGATACCAACCAAAGCCCTGCGCAGTCCTTGCGGCCCATGACCAGCCAGACACATCCCCAGGAGCCATAGGCCACCTGATGGGAGCCCACATCTCCGGGAATTGGCCCAGAAGTGGCACCCACACAACAACCCACCATGGGGTGGGAGACCCTGCTGGTCTCCCCATGGCACCACTAGAGACCCCCAGGCCATCCCCAGACCACACCAAACCAGCACAGTCACTGGGACAGGAGCAAAAGAGGACCACACCATGCCTTCTGAACCCAGCCCCTCCACAGCACGGTGTTCTGCATGTGTGTCTGTGGTAATGTGAAAGGTTTCGATGAATACAGATGTGTAAAGGGCATTAAAATTGGGGTTGTGGCTGGAGTGTGCAAAAGCCCTATGCTTGCTGATAACAGAGTCTTCCGCTAGGTCTCTGTAGTATATTAAAATTGAGGTGCCAGATCCACCAACTGGCTTCCTCTTGTCCTGCCCATGTCCACACCAATACAGCGCTGACCAAGGGCAATGACTAATGTCTTTTTGTAGTTTCTGTAAATATCTGGTTTCAACTGTAGATCACATGATGTAAATTTTCAGAACATGTAAATCACATTTTTTTTTTAAATCTTTGGAATAACATCTAAAAATGCTGATAAGAGAGAGAAAAATCTCACCAGACCAAGCAATCCTAAGAGCTGTAACTTAACTTTTTCATTGGTAGTAAATAAGATTTAAAATAAAAGTTTATTCTCTTTTAAGAGATTTTACGAAAAAAAAAAACCATCTAAACCAAGTTTTACTCACATACCCCCATAAACTGGAATCATATATGTTAATGTACACATGTAAGACCTTTGAAGTTTGGACTATATAACAACGTAATACATTAGATTACATTATTTTTCTTTTTTTGTCTAATCATCTTTTCCTGCCGGTGCAAATGTTATTTCTGCATAATCCACAAAATTAAATGAAACAAAAGACTCACTGGAACTCCAGGTCGTCCATGTTCTCCTTGATCACCTTTCACTCCCTGGTGAGATAAGATATTCAGATTTAATTGTTTTAATTATAGCATATGGTTGAATAAACTGATCTACAGGGTAAAACTTTCTCAAAAATGCAGTTGAATCAATTTAAATATACATATTTATTTATGCCGATTGAATTAAACAAAAAAAAACTACATTTAAAACATTTGAAGAAAAAATGAAGGCTTTGTTTTTCAGGGAGCTCTAAAATATCTTGCCCTGGATTTTGACTGTTGTGTTAAACAAACATTTTACATTGTGCTTCTAGTAAAAAAAACTGCTATTTAGCAGCATGTTCTGTCTAGGTTTAGTTGTCTAGGTTTAGCTACCTATGGTGATGTAAAACATTCATGCAAGGCTATGCATCTATGTTTAAACCTTACCATTGCTCCTGTATTACCCGTACTTCCCCTTTCTCCCTGAAGAAAAAAAAGACCCAACAAAAATCAAAACCAGAACAAATCTGTAAGATAATTGTTTTTCACATAGGTGCACACATGTGCTATATGAATGTTTGATCACACTGGGTTAATATCTACATAGAGTTGCGACTGGATGAGGAAAGGTAAAGAGACTTCCTCTTTATATTCACATAATTTTTTTACTGTTTACTTTGTTTGATCATTGTGTAAAATGTGTCTCTCGTGGTTTTATCTGTTCTTGTTTTTTTTATCCTCTGCAAAACACGTTGTTACACCTGGCTGTATGAAAAGTGCTCTTGATTGTTTGATTGATTTATTGATTGATACCTTGCTCCCCTTCAGGCCTGGTATGCCGGGGTGTCCCTGCTGACCTGGCAATCCTGGTTCCCCAGCATTTCCCTTTTAAATATGTTCATTAGCAACCAATTTAAAAGAAAGAAAACGAAGACAACAGTGTGTATAATATAGGATGTAGTACATAAATAAAATACTTGAATGTATTGGTTTAGTAATTAATTGATTAAATTTTTTAAATGAGCAACAAATCAGGTCTAAGTTACAATGTTTTGATAGTCACTCACCATGAGCCCTGGTGATCCTCTTATTCCTGGGTTTCCACTTTCACCCTTGTTGCCCTCGATTTATTAAACAAGAGATTGATTATTTTACAGAAAATCATCATGTCACATGCAATAATTGAATAAAAATATTTGAACATTTTCCTAATTCCATTTCACATTCTTCATATGGTTGATTCTGAAGCTCAACATGAAAATATGTAACACTACAAGCTTTTTTTCCCCAAGTTCAGTAATCACACTGTCAACCCATCCCACATTAACTCAAGAAGAGTCCAGACCTCTTGGATTTAAACAAAAATTACCCTGAAGACAGAAGTGGTTCCAAATTTCTGTTTTGTTTTGCTGGACAAAGGCTCTATTTACACAACAACAATCCATCGAAGCGGGATTTTTGTTCCGTTTCATTTAAACATCTACACGGCAACATTTTAATTACAATCTCTATTCATACAGCAACAGTAGATTTGAGATTGATGTAATCTCTCTGCCACGCCACTAGAAGGCAGTATGTTCTTTAAAACTCAACAACATGCACAAACACTTGCTGCTTACAAAGCGGGGTGAAAGGCCCTGTCCCATTACTCGCACTTCCATCCTTGTGTCCCTCAACTGCACGTTCCCGTTGATGGATTCGAGTACATAGTATGTCCCAATTCTCCAGAGTGGTCATTCACCCTGCCCCTCTCTGTGCCCTCGTTCCACACTTTGGCTATGCGCACATCTAAGCCGAAGTATATTACCTATTTCAATCTGAAAAGACTCACAAGGAAAAGGGATGGAAAGGGATGGAAAAGTTTTAATGATGTGAAATTACATGGTTATTTCTTTGGCGCTCGGACCTAGGAGGAAGACATGAATGCTGAGGATGAAATGGGCTAAGATTAACATTTGAAAGGTTTAGATTTAGAGATGTCTTCCCCCTGATCCAACGCTGGTGGTGGATTGGTGGCCAGGGAGCGAGGAAGCCAGGAGTAGATGTGGAGGAAGATGGTTGATGTGGGGTGGAGGAGGGATGAGCTCAGCTGACAAGCGAGGATGAAAACCGCTGAAGGTCCTTTAAAAGCAAGGCGTCGGAAGGTGATTGGATGGAGAATCAGACGGACAGGATGCTGATTGGAGGCCGGGAGACGCACAGAAGAATCATTGGAAGGAGCGGGCGGTTAAGGTGAGTCTTTCATTCTGAATTTTTGTCTAAACTCCAAATGTCATTGCTGCATGTGACGTTTTGAGCAAAAACCAATCACAACCCTCAATGTAATGAACCATCAAATCAGAATAATAAGAAGAACTACCGGAAGTTCAGACAGCATGTAATGAACCATCAAATCAGAATAATAATAAGAACTACCGGAAGTTCGGACACCAAGCCAACGGTATTTTTTACTGGTTTTTCAGACGCCACCGGCCTTAGGGTGATTCGGGACAGTCACTAGCCCATAACACTGATATTACCTTTAAACAAACACTGGCACCGCGGCAAGAGTCTGGTGTATGAGCCTCCTTTCTCGTCCTCAAAACAATTGCTTGTTTCAGTTTTAAACAAATTTTTAGCACCAAGACTGCAAAAACAGTGACGGGTCCTGCATTTTTAAGGTCGCAGATATGGCGCTGAGGTGCAAGTTGATGACGTAACCCCTACCGTCCCAATTTTCCAATTTTGCATGCTTGTAAGCTGTGCACTTCAACCGCTAGGTGCACTTTTACAAAGTACTCAGGGGTGTAGGGTGTAGTGTGGGTATTGGGACAGGGCGACCACTGCCATTGTTAATCTTCGGCTTCCTTAGGTTTTATACTGGTCATCAGCCATTTTCTGTTGCGCATTCACATTAACTTATACCGAGTCATACTTTGCATAAGCCAGGGCTTCCCCCCAAAAAAGATTCAATTTTTCCCTTCTACACGTCAACGGAGACTGGGATGTTTAAAACAGTTTGGAACCCGTTCTGAAATTGTGCCATTTTCAGAGAAAACGTGCTGTTGTTGTGTAGACAAACAGTAGAAACGCAAAAAAACTTCCGTTTAGTCAAAGAAAATTAATGAAATGTTTCTTAGTCACTGTGTTTTAGCCCTGCCTGAAAATTACATGCTAGCATTATTGCAACAACCTTGTTGTTAGCTCAAGTTAGGTCTTAATGAGGGCCAGGTAGATGATGTCAAGCTGTGTTTTTGATTAAATTATAGGACAATAATAGCTGCTTTAGAAAGGAGAATTTCTTAGTATCATTCTTCTGTTGCCTTAAACAGTTTGAACAGTTTGAAAGAAAACATGCTGCCATGCCTTTACAACCAAGGATACTACTAAGACAAAACATCAGCTTTCCACCAGGGCTTACTCAAGAATGGCAGCAGGCAGGTATTAGAGGTTGTGCAGGTACTGTCACACTTTTGGATGCTGGCCTAGTATCAAGAAGGGCACCAAAGGAGCCACTTCTATCCAAGATAAAGATCAAGGATAGACTGTGGGACAATTCTGTAGGAGTTACCCAGATTGGACTGCAAAGTACTGTGCAGAGTTATGAAATTTTAATTTTTAAACTTTAGAGCATAGAGACGTCTAAAAAAAAGACATTAATAACACTGAAACACTAGTTTGTGAAATAACAAACCTTCTGTCAATTGCAAAGATGGGCCCACAACTGTGTTCTGCTAAGAGTCAGCTAAAATAAGGACATGACTCTTCATTTGTTTCCTCAAATGTTAATATGTTTTCTGAAATGTAAATTTGTTTCCTAAAATGTTAATTTGTTTTCTGAATTGTTAATTTACTTTCTCAAATGTTAATTTGTTTTCTCAAATGTTAATTTGTTTCGGGACTTGCAAAAGTGTTTCACTTCTTGTTAAATTGTTTTCTGAAATATGAATTTGTCTCAAACATTGTAAAAGTGTTTCAGATTTTGTAATGTTGGTTTGCACCTCCCGGCCACTGTACTGATCTCTGGATAACACAAGCATCCTAATCACTTTACAAAAAGTGCTTAATATAAAAGTTAATCTTATTTAGTTTTGCTTTACAGTAATTTTGCTAAAAGTTTGATAAAGGATAGATATAGATTTTTTAACAGTTATAAATTATTTACCTTAGGTCCAATGGGGCCATTTATACCAGGTTCACCAGGCAAGCCCATTTCCCCCTGCAAGGGAATCCATGTTGCTAAAAAAACCTAAAGACCACACCAGACCTAAAGTTGCATGTAGTTAAGGGACTTGGCACTTACAGATGGGCCAGCTGATCCTTTGATTCCCTTTGGTCCAGGCTCACCAGTTTCCCCCTTGAATGAAAAAGCATTCCAGTCAAAGACAATTACAGTGTATAATGCTTTAATTCAACACAGCAGGAAAACTGTACCTTTTGTCCGTTCAGGCCTGCATCTCCTGGCAAACCAGGAACACCCTGGAAGCAATCGAGTATTGAAGTTCAGTTCGTAAGAATTACAAAAGGAACAAAGTTGACATTGCATTTTGTTTTGTCCAGCTTTAGTTATAAAAAGAAATGGTAAAACACAGTTTCTCTTCTTTTTATTAAGCTTTTATAATGTTTATGACCTGCACAAATGTACCTATTTGGAGATTGTCATTAAAGTCATTGCATTATCAGTTTTGTGCATGTAAAACAAAGTATCAGGTTTGGACTCTAAACTGACTCAGTTTAGTATCAGGGATATAAAGTCTAAATTTAGTCAATTTACCAATCCAGTCATTCTAACAGATTCATTAAAGAGCTCAGATGAGTTTTATTATCCCTAAAAATACTGTAGACTGCTCTCCAAGTTGGAAATTACAGAAACATTGCACTTAAAAGCAGTATCACTCTTAAGTGAAAAGTAGCTATAATTAATTTTAAGAAGACATGGTGTGGTCCTGTCTAACTACTATAACTGCCTAATGAGCAAATGTTCTAACCATCATAGTTCACAGAAAGCAGAACGAGGAAGTTTATACAGGTGTGCACATTTGGTGTGATGTACAGATTATGCTTCCTAGTATTTTAGAGAAGAATATGCTGTTCATATTACCGCGGCAGTCAAGAAAAGAAACATTTAAGCATTTTTTCTGCCCAGAGTAGTGAAATAGAAACAAGTATTACCTACAAAAAACAAATAATATTCAGGGTTTGGTTAGTTATAAACAAATAAAATAGTGCAACTTAAAAAAACCAATCACTCTGCTCCAGGTAGAGTTGGTAGAAAATAGTCTATCAGAGATGACAATGATTCCCATGGGTCTGCATTAACAGCTTGCTTACTTTCATACAAACACATTCACGAAAATTAGGTGTTTGTAATAGGACACATTCCCAAAATGTCCCATGTAAAGGAAATTTATAATTTGAAAACAACAAACTACACAACTGGTGTTTCTTTTGAAATATAATGGTAATAGAGATGCAAAATGTGAAGAGGTTGTGTCATATCTAAAAGCTGGCTCCATGATTCTGAAAACTGAGTGTGCAAGGCTTTGAATAAAGAACAATGGTGAAAGGAACAATCATTACAATATTTCTGCTGTTTATTGCACAATATTTTACACTTTTTTTTCGACTATACTAGGGGCTATTGTAGTTTATTTCTTATCAAATAAAGGGGTCTTTATCAAAGTGCAACATCTTGTTTCAGCTTAAGGAAGTTCAGCATCAGTTTTGTCTTTCTTGGATAAATGATCATCATCTCTGGTTCTGATCAGGTAGAAATGAATTACAGACTTCTGGAGCTATTGACTCATCTTTTGTAAACATGTCACAAACATTTGACAGCAACATTGATCAAGATCAGTGGGAAGACTCCCCAGCAGGAACTATTTGTTCCTAAAACAAATTTGCTTTTTTCACTGTCAGAGATTTAAGCCAAAGTGCCTGCTTCTTACATATAACAGTTATCCTGGGATGACCTGCTAGGGAAACACGACTACTTTACTGACTGTCAGGGGTAGCCTTTGTAGTGGCGATGGTTAACAGTATAGTTTTGACTCAATGTAACATGTTTTGCTTGCTGCCTTTTGTGATTCATGAAAACCATGAATCACAAACATGAGAACATGTTTATGATTATTCTTATAGAGAGTTGAATTTTGCTGAAGTTAAAACTTTGTGACATGGTACATTTAATTTTGTTAATATACAAATATATACAAATATACACATTTGTCATGTCTCAGAGTTCAAATGAAGTTATAATTGCTCAGATGATCTACAGAACACCAGAATTGTACAGAGCCATGTGGAAGTACTGTATTTTTACCTCTCTTGAACATTTTCACATTTTGTTGCATAACAACCATTTCATGCAATACACCAACTCAAAGTTGTGCATAAACTTTACATGGAAGGGAAAAAATACATTTCTATTCAGCCCCTCCAAGTGAAGACTTTGTACAACAATTCTTCACTATAATTAGCGCTGTACCAGATTTGGACGTCTAGAGCCTGAACATTTTGGCAAATTTTCTTTGTAAAATGGCTCAAGGTCAGTCAGACTGAATGGAAAACATCCATGAACATCAATTATAAGTCTTGCCACTGATTCTCAACTGGAATTAGACTTGGATTTTGACTGGGTCATTGTAACATTTGAATATGATTTGAGCTCTGGCTGTATGTGTAGGACTGCTGTCCTGCTAGAATGTGAACCTGTTTTTGCAGCCTCTAAAAGGTTTTTGTCCAGGGTTGTCCTATATTTAGCTCCATCCAACTTCCCATGAACTCTGACCTACTTCCTGGTTCCTGTGGAAGAAAAGCATCCCCACAGCATGACACTGTCATCACTATCATTCACTGTTTGGATGGTATGCTTAGGGTGACCCATAGTATTAAATTTTTGCCACACGTGGCATTTTATAGTTAAAATTTCTGTTGTTCTGTTTTGGTCTAATTTGGCCAAATAACCTTGTCCACCTGTTGTGTCCCCTATATGGCTTTAAATATGATTTCTTGATAATTTTCTTTAACTTTGTCTCTCTTTTTGCCACCAGATTTATGAAGACCATGACAACTTGTCGTATTGTCAGATTCTTCCACCTGAGCCGTGGATCTTTACTCCTCCTCCCATAGGCTTTATGACCATACAAACTTTTCCACACCGTTATCCCTGTTCTGTCTGGTGTGTTCCTAGCTCTTTTTGATGCTTTTTGTTTACTGATATTCCATTAGGTCCACACAGAAAAGTTTTATTAATACATATGTTAAAAAACACATAGGTGGACTGTTTACTAATAAGGAGACTTAGGTAACTGGTTGCAATGGATTCATTAAGGGGTATATGAGGAAAGGGTGCTGAATACAAATTCAAACTACGATGTTCAAGTTTTTATTTGTAAAACTATATGAAAAGCCTATATCCATTTCCTTTGATTTCATAATTATGCAATAATTTGTGTTAGTCAATCAAGTAAAAGACCAATAAAAACATTAAAGTTTGTGATTGTAAAGAAACAGTTATGAATAATTTTGCATAGCAATGTATATTGCTAACATGTATACTCACAGGATGGCCTTGCCTTCCATCAGAACCAGGAATACCAATGGCTCCAGCCTCACCCTAATACATCAGGAAATCAATATCAGATTTTGTTGGAATTGAAGTCATGCTGCCTTAATGGATCCCTAAATGCTTTGCAAGACACTAAACATATCCATTTATAAAACGAAAAAGAAAAACATGTTTATAGATGTCGCTCTGTAGGGAATACACAGTTACATAAGTTTCCTTTTGATTTTGTTTCAGTAGTTGCCAAAAAAACAGTTACTTTATGTGCACTGCTCTCCAGCTACATGGTTCTGTTACTCCCCTTGGTCTGAATGACCATTGTAACATTCAACATTGTCAACATGACCAAACCTTTTGACCAGGACTTCCTTGAATTCCATCCTTGCCATGTCTCCCAGGGAAACCCTGAAATTACAGCAAATCTGTTTTTTACACTATACAGACTCATGGAATCTGAACTTATTCTTCTGCAAGTTGCAAACATACAGGGGTTCCAGGAAAACCAGGTGGCCCGGGAGATCCTATACTTCCTTTTTCACCCTGCAAAGATCATACCCTCCAGTTAAAAAAGTAAATATTATCATGTTTAGCATGATAAACATCTTTTAAGCCATTATGACATTCTGTATTCTTACCATTTGACCAGGTATACCACGTAACCCTGCAATTCCTGGTAATCCTACTGATCCCTGAAAAAGGTCAAAAGATTAAAAACAAACATTAGATTTTGCATATATAGGTTTTCCATATGTTGAGATGCACACATTCAGGGAGCAGAATAGGTTACATAGGTTGACAGTCTCAGCCAGCGGTTTTATGTACTAATGACTGTACCATAGACTGATAGCCTAAGAACTGTTCTTTAGACTGTTAATTCAATTCAATTCAGTTTTATTTATATAGCGCCAATTCACAACACATGTTGTCTCAAGGCACATCACAAAAGTCAGGTACATACATTCCAATTAGTCCTAATCATTGAACAGTGCAGTCAGATTCAGTTATTTATTCAAATTGGATAAAAAGTTTTTCTGTCTAAGGAAACCCTGCAGATTGCATCCAGTCAGTGACTTGCAGCATCCTCTCCTCCCGGATGAGCATGTAGAGACAGTGGACAGTCACTGGCGTTGACTTTGCAGCAATTCCTCATACTGAGCATGCATGAAGCCACAGTGGAGAGGAAAAACTCCCTTTAAACAGGAAGAAACCTCCAGCAGAACCAGGCTCAGTGTGAGCAGCCATCTGCCACGACGGACTGGGGGTTAGAGAGAACAGAGCAGAGACACAAAGAGAACAAAGAAGGACTGATCCAGGAGTACTTTCTATGGGAAGAAAAAGTAAATGTTAATGGATTTAACTCCTTTAGTCGTTTCACCCAGAAAGAAAGAACATATAAACTCTGAGCCAGTTTTCAAGGCCAGAGTCTGAAAGAGAGCACATATAATTAGTTACAGTAAAAGCTCAGTCAATCGCCATGTCTAGGAGAGAGAAAGGGTTAAACACTGAAAGACAGGGCCATGTGGATCATCGGTAGAGGGTGAGCATTAAGTTTTTGCCAGCAGAAGCTCGGACGATGCCCCTCTCCAGAAAGGTGTCACAGGTAGACACAGAGCCAGGCCAGGTGTAGCTTCTAGGAAGAGAAAAGAGAGAGAACAAAGTTAAAAGCTGAAATAACAGCAAATAATGCAAAATTGGAGAGTAGTGTGAGAATGTAGCGAAGAGGGTGAAAGTGGTCATTATGTCCTCCAGCAGCCTAAGCCTTTAGCAGCATAACTACACAGAAAGTTTCAGTTCAGATTATTCAGTTAAACAGCGCTTATTTTCAACAATGTCATTTCAAGGCACCCCACAAAGGGTCCCACTGATGGTCATTGTTATACTAAAGACCACAAGGATTGGGATACCTCTCTCTGTCAGACTGATTATAACCATTGGAAAAGAGGAGTCATACAGGTAGCAGAAATGGAGGGTGTGTGTAATCAAGGGTCATAAGCAAATATTACAGTCTATAAATACAAATGGCCTTGAATTTTGAACTAATGTGGCTTTATTTGGCAGACAACTATGATAATGTTTCTTTCCACAGCATTCCAATCTTCTAACATGTGGGAACACTTTAAAGAGTTAAACAAAAATGTGTGTGTAGGTAACGGAAAAAATACTTTGCCCTAAAAGGGTGTTGGACATAAAGGGAACACATAGCTGTTTGGAAAGAACAAGTTTGTAAAATAGTTGGGTTTTCATTACTATTATTGTTCTGTCCTGTATAAAAGATCTTTCCTCTGGGCAAACAGAATTGGTCATATAAGTGGAAAATCAGTTTTCTTGTTCAAATATTTGTTTTTCACTTGGCTCCTATGAAGACTAGTGTAAAGGTTGACTGCCAGTTGGCGACAGTTTTATTTGTGGAGGTGCCATAAGCACTGGAGCCTGCTCCTGCTTGTTGGTTATACGTTTTGGAAATAATGTCAAGGAACCACAAACGGTATAACTCGATTTTAACAAGACAGAGCTTTTTTTCCTAGCTAAGAATTGTCCATCCATGTTGACAACAAAGGCAATACGGCATTTGGTCAGGAATTGTTTGTATTTTACTGATTTTTCCTCCAGTTTCAGCTCTCCTTTCACACTGGTTCTTAATATATTATTATTTCTGTTAGTTAGCTAACAAAAACCAAAGATCAAAGAATAAAGCCCACAAAATATGTTGTCCAAAAACTGAACATCTATAAAATAAAAGAAAAGAATCTTGTTTGTCACAGTTCCATGACACGAGTTTGAACACAAGACACACTACTAACTTCATGAGCCAATAAACAAAGGATGAAAATAACTTTTTTATAGTACCCAGTCCCCAGCAACTCACAGAATGACTTTACTTCCACAAGCTGTGAGAATACCAGAAGAACAATTTTGCTTTTCCCCAAACCACCATAAAACTGCTGAGTTTAATTGCCTGAAGAAAACTGATCACAACCGCTTCAAGGATTATTTAATAATGTAATAAAGAAAAACATGTGATTGCTCATTAGAGTCAGTGTCCTAAAACGAATAAAGTACAGTACTAGCCAAATTCAACAAATGTAACAGTACAGTATGCTAAATAATGCACCTTTTCGTGTTAGATCAGAGAGACTAGCAGGATTGGCATCCTGAGCTAGTTATTCCTACTCCTCATGCACCCAACCCCCAGCAAAAGCCCTCAATCTCCATCTGAATGCACTCTCAAACCAGAGTCAACATTAAACATTTTATCTTGGGCAGATTCTTGTATTATCATTCCAAAAATAACAATGTAGGTATATTTGAAATGATATAGGCCCATTTGCAACATAATGAATGAAGACACCTTCATTTAGAAGAAATCTTGAAAGAGTTGTAATTTTTCAAGTCTCCACAGATGAATCTATTTGCTGCTCCCCTTTTCTCTTTTTATGGCCATATGTGATGCACTCTTTGTGGCAAGAAGGGGCGCTTTGACAACACAAGGCGGCACACAATGCCTATTGACTGGACATAAAAATAAGCAATAGAAGAGTGGGTTTGGATGGAAATTACAGCGTTTTATATTAACAAGACAGTCAGAGACTGCATAACTCTGCCGACAGAAAATGGGGTCACTTGGCAAATTGAGCTACAGTAATTCAGTGAAGAACAAAAAAGGTTAAATTCTACTCTTTCTGGCGTTGTTGTGATATTTTTGATTTCCTTGACTGTGAGAACATACCACTAGCACGTGGATTTACATTTATATCACTATTAGTTCAAAAGTCCGCAGAAAATCTGTTAGCACCTTATAGAGCTAGTAGTTTCAGCTACAGTTTGGTTTGTTGTACATCTCTATCTTTATTTGTTACCTTACACTTACAAATTTTCTATTGGCCATATTTTTTTTCCACATTCTTGATCACCAGATTCTGAATTCTGCTGCGATCATCCAGAAATGTTCCCATAGGATGAATATGTTTTACCTTTATTTTTTATCATTCCTTTGGGCTTTGTCTCTGTGGAGTTAGATCCAAAAATGTTAAAAATGGCCCTATCCGAAATAGTGACGAATCCTTTAAAAAAACATTTTGGATCACCACCAAAATTTAATAAATACTTCCTTGGGCTAAGACGCACCTCTGGTAAAGAATTCATAAGAAGTCGTTTGTAAACATTTTCCATAAAGTTGCTAGCACACAGACAGACAAACTCAACTGAGAGCATAACCCTCTTGACGGAGGTAATAACATGTTCTCTACAAAAAAGGATGTGTCTGCAGCTGAAACAGTTTTCAGCTTTATCTTTAACGTAATATTAAACATGACATTTTGTCAAATGTTCATATTCTCCATTGTTTCTACAGATTTGGTATTAATTGCTGCAAATTACAAGCCTAGATAGACACTGCTGGGGTAATGCCCTTTTGACTCCATGTTTTTATTTATAATATGGTGTGATCTGTCTTTCTTATAGTTTTATGTTTTCCGATAATAATTCTCAGAAGAAGCCATCAATTAACAAAAAGTTTTATTGTTCTACAATATTGATTGATCCAAACATTTTTCACATCCTCTCATCTCTGCTTCAAAAATGCCTCTATATGGGGAGTTGTGTGGAAAATTATTTTATTCAAAGAAAAATACTTAGACAAAAAATTATTCTCTTTGGCCATAAGTGCAACAATATTTAAATCTTCAAGTGGTTTCTAGTGATGCTGAAATCCTTCCAGCAAAGAAAACAAACAAACAAAAGATCTGTCCCTTATTTAGAGAGGGTATTTTTTACACTCTTAAGAGATCTTGCTTTATATTTAAAACATATGGTTTCCATTGTGGTTGATGCCGCCATTTTCAAATCTGTTGTAATATGTGGAGCAGGAATGTCTTGGTAATCCAAGGACTGACCTCATAAAAAGACTTGACAGTTAAATGTGTTTTTGCACTTTTTACTAGAGATGAGATTTACGGCTATTTGAATGGAGACGGTTCTTGTGGATCCGTTTCTATTACAAAGGCATTACATTTTTAATTTAAATTAGATTAATTTTCACATTTATTCATTAACTAATTTATTTATTTACTTATTTTAACATTTAGTGGTCTGGTTTCAAGGGGACCTTGCTTGGATGGCCAGACCTGGGCAGGTTGGCAGTTGTTTGAGTCAATTCTGGACAGCCCCTTTGGAGCCCGTCTGATATTTAAGCAGCACAAACCTCTATCACCATGCTAAGTAATGACTTCTCAGTCTTGCAGGTGTGTAATTTTAGTAATTTTAAATTGTAATAAATGTGAGGGTTTTAAAATATTTTTCTCATCAGTAATTTCTTTTTTTCTCAATTTGTATAGTTTTATTTTATCTGAACTTTTAGGCATTATTAAAATTTAAATTAAATATCCATAATAAATACCGACTTTTCATAGAGTGTTAATTTTGCACATGATTGCATCCAATTGGTGGGACACTGAAGTTTGAATTAGTTTAAAATATTGATTAGAATATAATTTTCCATGTGTTGACAAGACAAGATATTGTCTGATCTTTTAGAGTATTTATTATGAAATACTTTTTTGATTCTGACTTAAATAAAAGCTGGTCAATAGATTCATCATGAACATGAAAACTGTTGCTGCGTTTCAGGCACACCATATGGAGCAGATGGTTGTATTTTATACATGCTTTCTGTGTCTGATTATACATAAATGCTTTTTAACTACAAATGAGCAGAAATAAAGTCGATATGGGTAAATAATTCAGCATTAGCACCTTCTCTCCGTGCTGTCCAGGCAATCCAGGTAATCCAGGTATACCCCTCTCACCCTGAGCAAAAGAAAAACAACTGACTTACACTAAAAACAACCAAAAACATCAAAATGTAGAACAACACTTCTGTTAAATCAGCTGTGCCATAAACAATGTTTTGGCCTTCCTACCGAAACACCTGGTCTCCCTTGCTCGCCTTTGTATCCATCTGCTCCACGTGCCCCCTGATGAAATAAACACAGAAAGCAGACCTTTTTTGCACAGAATAACGACCACCAAATAAAAGTTTAGGTATGTCAACAAAATATAGATTTACCTTAAGTCCTGGCGGACCTGGAAACCCAGGAATTCCTCTGAGGCCAGGAATACCCTTCAGATTTCACAAAATTAAATGTGGTTGGTTAAACATTTAATCCTACCTTGTCCTACCTTGGATGCAGTTAAGGACTCTTCCACTGAACTTTAGACATATTCATATGTCATTTAAATGTAATAAGAAAAACAGTCTAACCAGTAGGACTTAATCATCAGTGCTCTCAACATTTCACATATAGCTGTTACCATACCTTCAACTTTATAAAAAAAGTAGGTAAAGGTCCACTTTCCCTAGGGGCCCCACAGGTACTGATTAAAATGCATGTAATCATATACTGTAGGCTACAATACAAGTACTTTGTAGATTATAGGTATAGTTGTACTTTAATACAGCTAAACCTTAGTTTGTATATTATGTTTGCGTTGTGATGAAAAGTGCAAAATTTAGACTGCCATCTTCACATAACGACAGAGTATGTTAATTCTTGCTGTGATGTCACCAACTCATTTGTTTATTTTTCCAATTTTATTTGCTTAGAACAGCATGAGGTTAAGTGACTCTATTATCAGGTTATTGCTGTTGCATTTAGATAAAGATCAGAGCAGTAGAGTTTTGCATTCCCATTTAATTATTTTACATGCCCAAAAAAATCTGTGGCAGCTTGGCTTAGCTGGAAATCAAATTATGTTTGCTCCAGGATCAAATTAGTAGAAAAGCAGTGCTAAAACATTATCCTCTTAAGGTTGTGTATCTATAAATGCCATTTAAACACAAGGCAGATAGACTTAAGGAATATGTATGCATTTTGTTTGTTACTGTTGATCTGTTAGCAATGCTAGATGTCCTGTTGTTTTGCTCATCTGCAGACCTGGATAAGGTTTGCTATATTTGGGATTGAACATTTTTACAATTTTAGGACTGACCACAACCTGTGTTTTATGTAGATTTTAATTTTATTTCAGTGTCACACTTTATCTCCTTTGTAATCAAGTCAGCTGATGTTGTTGATTTACCCTGTGGGCAGTCAGTCTATGTCTAGCATTATCTCCAAAGGATGTGTTTGAACTTTTTAGAGAACTGCACACAAGCAGACACTATCCTTCACTCTGCAAACAGTTAGGTCAGCACAGAAGGAAACTTCCTTGCAGCCCTGTTCCAAGTGTAAAACATAACAGGGTGCAAACACCAGTTATCCAGCTTATATTTTTTAGACAAAACAGATTATATGTAAGCCATTGTTGCTTGATGTTAAAATAGCATTAGAAAGATAAAAACAGCAATGTGTCCAGCAACCAACAGTGAAATGGTTTAGGAATGCATTTTCAATTAGAAAATCTCAAAAGTCTGGTTTTTATATGAAGTAATAGAACAATACTAAGTAAAGGTCTCCAGTTCATGAATCCAGAAATAGAACCAAAAATCTGAATACATGTGATTTTAAATCAGTAGATAACACAAGTATCATTGAGGTAAAGATATGACACTTAAAAAATTCTCCAAACAGAAGGTAGCCATAGTTTATTAAAGCTAGAGGTAGTTACAGTCCCTCGCCATAGTATTTTCACCTTTTTAACTATTCAGCCTTCTTTGCCTGAAGAAGTCACTTAATTAGTAAACCCACCTGTGTTTCATTTAATCTGATTGTAAATACTGCTGTTCCATGAGGGCCTCATATGTTTGTTAGAGCACATAACAGAACAAAGAGCTTTATGAAGACAAAGGAGTACAGGAGACAGGATTTTAGTTTCTAAAACAATATCCCAATCTTTGAACATCATAAAAGCACTCTTTAGTCTATGATATGAAAATGGAAAGAGTGTGGCACAACAGCATACCTACACTCACGGGCCACTTTATTAGGTACACCTGTCCAACTGCTCGTTAACACAAATTTCTAATCAGCCAATCACATGGCAGCAACTCAATGCGTTTAGGCATGTAGACATGGTCGAGACGATCTGCAGCAGTTCAAACCAAGCATCAGAATGGGGTAGAAAGGTGATTTAAGTGACTTTGAACGTGGCATGGTTGTTGGTGCCAGAAGGGCTGGTCTGAATATTTCAGAAACTGCTGATCTACTGGGATTTTCACGCACTACCATCTCTAGGGTTTACAGAGAATGGTCCGAAAAAGAGAAAATATCCAGTGAGCGGCAGTTCTGTGGGAGCAAATGCCTTGTTGATCCCAGAGGTCAGAGGAGAATGGCCAGACTGGTTCGAGGTCATAGGAAGGCAACAGTAACTCAAATAACCACTCGTTACAACCAAGGCATGCAGAAGAGCATCTCTGAACGCACAACACGTCGAACCTTGAGGCGGATGGGCTACAGCAGCAGAAGACCACACCGGGTGCCACTCCTGTCAGCTAAGAACAAGAAACTAAGGCTACAATTCGCACAGGCTCACCAAAATTGGACAATAGAAGATTGGAAAAATGTTGCCTGGTCTGATGAGTCTCGATTTCTGCTGCGACATTCGGATGGTAGGGTCAGAATTTGGCGTCAGCATCATGAAAGCATGGATCCATCCTGCCTTGTATCAACGGTTCCGGCTGGTGGTGGTGGTGTAATGGTGTGGGGGATATTTTCTTGGCACTAAAAACATCTGGCCTTTGTGAAAGTGTAGCATCAAGAATCCATATAAAAGCCATGAGAAACTAGATTTAAAGTTTGCTAAAAGTCACAAAGAGAACAAAGAAGAACATTAGGAAAAATGTTCATGATGTGCAGTGATACTTTTGCACTATAAACATCCAACTTTGCATCTATGCCAAAAACGTAAACTTTGCTCTCATTTGAGAATACACATAACCCTGAACACACTATGCCTACTGCAAAAGATGGTGGTGGCAGCATCATGCTAAGGAGATGCTTTTATCCACTGGGGCAGGGAAGCTGGTAAGCGTTTATAGTAAAGATTGATGGATCAAAGCACAGTGCAAACCTGGAAGAAAAGCAAAGCTGGTGGCAACATGACCTAAAAGAATTGCAGCTGTTATTGCAGTGAATGGTGGTTCTACAATGTATTAACTTATCCGGGCTAAAAGGTTTAGGGAATAGGAATATTGATGCAAAACACAATATATCATGAGCCATGCCCCTAGATATATGTTTTCTGTGTAAAAACATATTAGCATTTGCAACAAATCCCATAGAAAATCCTAAAAAGACCCAATGGATAGATTAACTCAGCAATGATCTTTTTCATTGTTGTTTTAAATTGAACTATTACCAGTTATTTGCTGTATGTTTGTATAATTATTTATGTAGTACTCACAGGCTTACCATCAGCACCAGTGGGTCCAGGCTGACCAAGGATACCAGTGCTTCCCTTTTCCCCCTAAAAAGTGTAAAGAGGTGCTTCAGTCATTTTGACTACAACCATTATCTTTTATTGAACAATCTACAAGTACAATGAACCAATTACAAACATCCATGGTGGCAGCATGTTTCTGTTTGAGCTGTTGTTTATTTAACCATTAACTGCTGAGCAAGCTAGTTTGTCCAATATAAGATGTACTGTGTGAAGCCATATGGAACATCTGCAAGCCAGCAATGCTCCCAGCATTTTGGATCTATTAGTAAATGTTGTAAAAGCACACTTGGTGACCTTATTAACAAAAAAGCTGCCTGAAACCATGTATTGAAGGTTTTAATTAAACAAGTTTGTTTTTTTCTTGGCCAAGTCTATATCTAAAGATCTTGTGAATTAGCTGTTACTTCAGCTGCTACATGCATGGTTTATTCTATGTTGGTAATTTTCTTTTTTCAGCATTGCTTCTTTTTTATCAAGTGGTCTAGTGCTTTCTTGGCAAATAATGCAGTACATCCTGATCCGACCAGCTTTGTTATTCTTAGTGGCCAGCTTCGGTTTGCTTAGCTGGGGAAAAACGTTTAACCATTAAAGACATTAAAGTACTAAGACCTCCCAAACTGTCCTACATCTGATAATTACGTTGGTTACAGCTGTTAAACTTGACCTATTTGTGAAATACAAATCCGTCGGCTCATTGTGTGATTGGAGCAGCATTTAGACAACTCTTGGGAGTTGAACACAATTTCACCGAACCTAGAGTGTTAGTATAAGGGAGTTGGAGACCTGTTTTCAAACAGAAATCTAGCTTTTTCTCTGCACAGTTATCAATGCATCTACATGATTGTATCATATGTTTAAGCTATTTAATCATTTCCAAAAACCTGTCATCAGTTAAACGATTTCTTTTTGAGTTCATTTGTGCATGATCCATTTTAACAAACAGGAATATTTGATGTGAAATTTTAAGACTGTTTTTAGGGCTTTGCATTTAGCATTGCATCATTTGCATGTTAGACAACTAAGCATCATCGTGACACAACATAAACTGAGTGTTGAAAGGGCAAAAAAGAAAAACTGACTGTTGTTCCTGGAGGTCCAGGAGGTCCAGGAGGACAAACACATGGTTCCTGTGTTGGTTCAATGTAATCAGCACTGTTGGAGCACTGTAACATGTAAGTAAAATACCATATTATTCATACTCAATAATTTATATGTTTATATAATATATATATATACAGTATATATATAATATATATAATATAATGTATATGGAAGTGTTATATGGAAGTGTCTGAACGTCCATGTTAAAGGAAGCTGATATCTAAATATATACATTGCCATCAGACCCTTACAGAATTTTTTCTGTTTCAGCTTTTCTGTCACACTTAAATGTTTTAAGATCATGAAACAGATACAGAAACAAGACAAAGATAACCTGAGCAAATACAAAATGCAGGTTTAAATGGATGATTTCATTAAATAATAACTTTACAAAATAAACCTGACCCAATGTGAAAAGGTAAAAGTACCTTCCTGAATCATGAAGTAACTGTGACTATCCATATGTTTTGGAAAGCTGAGTTCAGATTTACTACCTGCACACAGGCTGGGCCTAATTACTCCCAAACCTGTAGAATCAAGAAGTAATTTAAATGTAACGTGTCCAACAGCACAAAGCTGGTTAAAAGCTCTCTTAAAGCAACATATCATGTCCCAATCTAAAGAAATTCAGAAAAAGATGAGAAACCAAATCATTTACATCCATCAATCTTAAAGGCTTACAAAGTAATTCCTAAGGTTGTTGGGCTCCACACAACTCCAGTCAGAGTCATTGTCTAAAAATGAAAAATACGTAGAACAGTGGTAATCCTTCCGAGGAGTGGTAGGCCTACCACCTTACTTCAGGAGCTCATCGGAAACTTATCCAGGAAGTCACTAAAGTACTACAACAGTACAACATGCACCCCTCTTTTGCCTCAGTTAAAGTCAATGTTCATAATATGACAATAAAAGAGAAACGGGGTAAAAATGGCCTCCATTGGAATGTTCCAAGGCAAACATCACTGCTTAACAAAAAGAACACAACGGCCTGGCTCACATTTGATAGAAAATATTGTGATGATGCCCAAGACCTTTAGAAAAAGATAGGAAAAAACAAGAAAATTTTTGGCAGATGTGCATCCCATTACATCTGGTGTACAACGAACACAGTATTTCAGAAAAAGATCACCATACCAGCAATCACATATGGTGGTGTTATGGTGATTGTCTAGGGCTCCTTGGCTGATTCAGGACTTGATCAAATTGCTGTAATCAGTGGAGCCATGAACTTTGTTCTGTACCAGAAAATACTGAATGAGAATGTCGGGCCTCAAGTAGACTTGGGTTATGTGGTACAAAGATAATTAACAAGTACACCGGACTTCTAAATTGCTAAAATAAGTGAACGTTGTCACAGTAGCCTAGTCAAAGTGCTGACTTAAATCTGATTGAGATGTTGTACCATGGCCTCCAAAACCGCCCAATGTGACTAAATTGTAACACTTCTTCGAGTAGAGTAAGAGTGTCACATAATTCCCTAGGATCGATGTAAAAGACCAATTGCCAGTTACTGTAAACACTTGATAGCATCTGCTGCCTCCAAAGTTGGCACAACCAGGGGGCTGTCCACATTGGACCAAGTTGGTTTCGATAGCTTTTCCTTTCCCTTAATGAATAAAATATTTGAAAACGGCATGTTGTGTTTGCTCAGGTTATCCTAATGTCAAAGTTTGTTTAATGTTCTCAAACAATTAAGTGTGAAAAAGGCAAAAAGATTAAATATGTTTTTCTCACAGCAAATAGACCAGAAATGATACAAAACCGGCAGTAAAAAGAAAGCAGTGTCAATTTAAATATGGGCTTGTCTCTACTGATATTTCTGTTTGACATCTTCACATTTGGCAATTTATTGTGGCTGCAGCAGTTTGAAGCCAACATAAAAACAGGCCAAAGCCTCACAGAGGTACAGCCAAGAGGCAATAAAATTATATATATGGAATGCAACATGTTTGACTCTGAGCCACGAGTCTTCCTTCAGCAAATCGATTCATGTATGCCAGATGTGACTTTAGAATTACATGGTAAGTTTGCAGCTTGCCTACAAAGAACGTCAGCACCATGCGGAGTTGAAATATAGAGCAAGAAAGCTCCATGCTGTGGAAAGAAGTAGAGGTAGAGAATTTAGCACATCCTGAGATGCTTTGACATAATTGTGGGCCATATACCTCAGAGAAAAACGAGCAAGGTTAGAGAAGGTCACAGGTAAGTGAAGTTGTACTCACAACTCCAGGTATTTCACACGCAGTCTCTCTGGTGTTCTGCTCAGGGTCACAGTAAATGCGAAGTTTCTGGATTTCAAACTAAACATAAATTTTTTTAAGGAAAAAATGACAATATAAAAAATATAAAAATTTAATGTTGGGGATCCCAAAAAGACAATGCAAAACAAGCTGATTTTGACATAGGAAGTGATTGTGCAACTCTAGGCAGAGTTTTATCCGAGCAGTGCCACCAATGAATTGAAATTACCATTTTATAAGAGCTACAGAAAAAATAAGTGCCCTCACTGGGCACAGGGCTGCTCCATGTTGCCAGACCTCCCTAGTTGTTTATATAACAATACACTGTTCTTCCATGATTTGGCATTTTGACGATGCTGGTGGTGAAAAGGCTCCAGAAATTCAGTTTCATATAAGCCCCATGTGAACAGAAAAATGATCCTGAGGCAAGATTAGGATATTTCTAGCCTATTAAAAAAAACACGCCTGCATAATCAGAGGTGCAAATCAGTCTGGTTTAAAACAATATAGTAGTTGTGCAACATATAAAATAGAATTTTCACAATGAAACACAAGTAAAGGTCTCAATGTGGTAAAGATAGGTGGATCTGAAGGCTGGATAAATGTTTACAAAGTTCAGTCTGATAATTAAATTATTTAGTGGCTCCTTTAAAATCTGCTTCCAGTTACAAAAAAATCTGCTTACAGAAGTACATTCACAATGTTAAATGGCTTAGATCAAATCATCAAACACAGCAGCTTTAAGTGTCAAGATCAGGTTCATTTAAACAATTTACTGCTGCAATGCTGCATCAACAGTCAAGCTTTGGACACCCGAATAATTGCAAACACTATTTGGGATATGTTGTGCTAAATGAGATTTATGAAACAGCTAGTACTAAGACCTTGTGGACAAAAGATTTGATCATCAATCAAGTTTAAAAAAGAACAGGGTACACTTACTGGCACAGTTGTTTCCTTATTTACATATTTTCCGACATGGGTTTTTCCATTGATGAAAATGCCAACAGAGGGCTCGAGCGGCCGTGTCTCCATTTCCAGGTCATCAACATAAAGAGTAACATCCTCTTCAGTTACCAGTAGCCGCAACTGGTGCCATTTTTCATCAAACAGCTTCGTTTATAAGGCAAAACAAATAGAAAGTAGTAAGCTATCTGGCTGGTTGTGACCATCTGATTGAAATTAAAAATGGCAGCACACATTGATCTAATGTTACAGAGAAACCAAGAAGTACCCAGTAATGGGCTGAATTTCTTTGCAAGTCAGAATTAAAATATTAAAAGGCTTTATGCCCAAACGTTTTGAATAAAAACTGGCCATGGAAACAAAGAACAGATGAGATAAAGTCTAGTAATAATCATATGAAGAAATCCTGTAAGATTGGATGAATTCACCCTTTAGAGAGCCTCAATGGGAAGGGATGCCAGAGAAAATAACCTACAGGATGCTTTGGAAGATTAAAGAACAGCACTCTGCACTGACACAGACAGAGCTTAAACAAGCATATTGTAAACTGGGTATATATATATATATGACCTAATTTACCCTAATGTAGATATCCTTATAACATTTACAATGGCACATCTTTTCAGTTACAGAACAATAAAGCAACCATGTTACTGTAAAGATGCTAGTCTTTTCCCCTAGAATTTTAACAGCCTGTCATGCGGAGACCTTTGCTAAAAAGGGAGATAGATCATACTTACTCACTGGGTCACATGTATTCAAGTATTTTTGTTATCTCTTTAATGTAGCCTGGCTGGTTTTAATGGTTTTAAATGTACCAGATATGCTTACCCAAAAGAAGAGTCCTATGTGTTAAATTCATAAGTGGGAATTTAAAAACTACATTGTGGCCACATCTAAATAACATACGTCCATGTGTCTCATGTGGCTCTACTATTATAATGACAAAATAAATATGGATAGAGATATATGATGTCATCTAAAATATAGTAATTTCTTACCCTCTGTTTGGGGTTTAAACAAATTGTTGACCTCAGGAGACAATTGTTTGACGTCTTGGGGTTAAAATGCAAATATTGTGCAAGACAATCAAACTGGAGTCATACAGATACCTTAACAATTGTAATAGTAATAGAGCAATAAAAATCAGATAGATATCTTTATAAATGTATTGCATGCACAAATATAAAGCAGGTCTTTAGCCTTAAAACGGCTTCTCAGAGAGTGTGGAGAATTCATATACCTTCCCATTTTATTATGTGGGCTCACTTTGTATTGAAAGCCGAGGCCACAAAACACTAACAGACCAGAGGGCCACATTTAGAGACTTTATTTTTTGTGGCTGTAAGTTGTTGACTTTGTGGCCAGCTACAATATCACTAAAGCCACACAAGAGTTTTTCCTCTACCACTGCCAGTCCTGGGCTCCAATGTTGATATGCTTGATACAGCTTTAGGTAAAAAAAAAATTGATGCTATTTTTTACAATCCAGATTCAATGAAGCTATGACTTCATAAAATGGAACATGCAGTACCATATACATGAAGCTATGTGTCGACAGGAACTACAGAGCCCAAATGAACATTGTGAACATTACTTTAAAATAAGAAATGAAATATCTAAACTACTTATTGGTCAAACAGAAATGAATGGAGTGAATAGTGTTACTTTCCCCAAAGTGAGCAAGTTCGGTAAAAGTAAACAGGGTATCCCCTTTGAGGTGACCTTAATTGTCAATTGTGCAGAAGCACAATCAACAAACATGATGTTTTACATCAACCTTTCTTTGCTTTGTCTGTCAGTAACAAATAAATCTGGTGACATCTGCAATTCACATGATTAAGTAAAGCATTAACTGCTCTCTCCAAACTTTCCTCCTCTATGATCTTACCCTTGATAATCAGGTGGAGCAGCAAGTCAAATTTTCATACTGTCTGAGCCAAATAAATGAGGGAGAGTTGACTCCAGCTGCTATCTGACTGTTTATAATTATTTTAGCGTCCCATCAACCCCTTTTGTTGCATTAGCCTGAAGTGACCTTTCAGGGTCAAACAACATGCAAGAAAACTAACTGTAGACAGAATATTGATAGGCTGTATGAATGGCATCACAGTGGGTCTCCTTGAAATTCAATGTTTACATCTACATTACTGTAGTGGTGTGAACCCCCCACCAGCAAAATAAAGAGTGATTTGGGGTTCCTTCTTTTTTAAAGGTCAGTTGTTTCTTCCTAGTTTTACCACATGCTGGTTGGGATGAGGGCTTGATAAAATTCAGTGACCCAATCAATTAAATAGGGTTCATTAGATAAATAACATTTTACCAATTGGCATTAAAAACTGAATTTGAGTACATTGTACTATATCTAGGCTTTTACTGGAATGTATAACATGTAGTTTGAATATTTCTATATGATTGGGTTGATTTGATTTGTACATTTTCTGGGTTTAAGTTAGGTGTCAAAATAACACATTTTTCTGTTTTACACAATCATTGTAAGGCTCATTAATATACGGTTTTCTGGTGACAGTTGTTTGGTTGGGCGGGAGTGCTGCAGAAATTACAGTGTCTACCAGAAATCTGTTAATTTTAGTTTTTTTAATTAGTAATAAATTACAGGCAGACTAGGCTAGCCACTGTACACCTTTATCTCCCTCTCTGTTAGGTATCTGCCTAATGAAAAACAGTAAGACCTTTAACATTTCAAACCTGAAACAGAGCTAGCCCTATGAGAGGAGTAAGCATCTATTCTCAGACCCCAAGGATCTACTAAAGAAACACAGAATAAACACCATTTAGTATTTTCTTTGTACAGTTTCTAATGCTTTCAATGCTTTTGACTTCAACTGAAGAACCCATTTCAGAATAAAGACATTGGAAACTTACCTTTGCTGTCTGTTGTGAAAATGTAACAGTTTGAATTTTACTTGGTGCATTGCTGGTTGTTGTGAACATGACGGTATTATCCAGACCGTCAAGAGTCACTGCCATCTGAGGCGTTCCGTCACGGGTCTGTATTCTCCACAGGTCCCACTGCTCTACACCTACAGATCCTTTATATCTCAGCGTGGCCACAAAGACATATGATGGAGGGAGACCATCGGGAAAAAGACTCCTGTGTGACCAAAGAGAAAATGTAGTTAGCTATTAAATGTACTGAAGATGGAGAAGAAATTTAAAGGGTAGCTGTGATTACCTTGTAGCCTCACTCAAGTCAACAAAAGATGTAACTTCATATGCCTTAGTGCCGTAAAATGACCCTTGTGTCTTTTTGGCTTTTTTAGCCAAATTTAAACTTAAGAGAATATCAAAGCCCTTCTCATTATGGGAATTTATGGGAATTCTTGCTGGACAAACAGTTTCTGTAACAGAGAAACACCGTAAACTAACAAAGAAGCATAACAGAAATAGATGGATATCAGCTGACCAGGAGCTTCTTACCTTCACATAGTTTCTGACGTATGACCTGTATAATCCTGGAAATTGCTTTGTAGTCCTCAACAGAGAACACATAGGTTGAAGAAGGTTTGTTTGCAATGTCCCTCAGCTGAGCCTTTTCTATCTCTGGCCCAACTCCAATTGCAAACAGAATTACCCCTTTTTTTCTGGCTGCCTCTGCTGCTTGTAGGACCTCATCTTGAGATTTCCCATCTGTGAGGACAACAGCAATTCTGGAAATGCCTAATGGACCCCTTTCAGAGAGTCCAAACAATTTGTCAGTGGCAAACTTAATGGCTGTCCCCGTCCTTGTGTTTCCTCCCAAGTACTCAATCTTCTCCATTGCTTTGATAAGGTCTTTGTTTGAGGAGAACTTCCCCAGAGGTATTTCTAAAAGTGGGTCATCACTATACTGGACCACACCAACCTGAGTAAACTTCTGTCCAATGTTGAAGCTGGTTGTTATGTTGACAAGCCATCGCTTTACTATTTCAAAGTTGACATCATCAACACTCCACGAGCCGTCTAAAATGAAGACTAAATCACATGGTGCTGTTCGGCAGCCTGACATGAAACAGAATAGTGGAAAATAAAAAAAGTATTAAGCCAAAAATATATTTGGTTCATAATGATTTTGCTAAACTTCAAACATCTTTTACCAACTCTATAAGTGCAATATTTAAGTGCAATAGCAAAAAGGTGAAAGTTTTTCTTACTTCTTAAGTCTTCATCTTGAGCTGCACTGATGAAAGACAGAAGCACAAAGCACAGGCAACTTAGGACCCAATGCATGGAAGACGCTTTGTAACCCATTACACAGCTGTCTCGATTTTTAACGGTGCACCTACAGTAAAAAGAAAATCACGCTTTCAATTGCAACCAAAATGTATGAACATATAGATTTCCTAACATGTGGTGTTTGTTATTTTTGACTTCACAGAGAAAATTAGTTATGAGTTAGAAAGGAAAAAAATGCAGTGTGTAATTTTTGAGTCATTCCTAGTTGCAAGTTTTAGGGACCTCCTGATCCAATACAAGGTTTCACCCTGTTGCCCCGATCATGGCATTTTTAAAATGACCAGGATAAGAAATCCCTGACAAACTCAACTACTGATACGTGTTGGCCTACTGTCTGCCAAAATGTCTGCTGTGTCCCAAGTGAGACACACTGCCTTAATACTCACACCTTGCAGATGTTTAGTATGGTAAGCGCAAGTAATTTTCTTGATCGAATCTGGATTTTTTTTGCTTAAAATTTCAGATTATTCTTTTGTTCCATGATCAACAAATATATGTTACGCTTTGTGATCAGCTAAAAGGTCCCGACACAGAAAACGGAGATGAAATACACACAAACAATGCTACCCCTTATACACTCCACTAGGAGTGTATAAGGGGTAATTAACGCGTAACCACAATGAACTGTCAGGGGTAATGTGGGATTGCAGAATGACTGTGGTGTGATACAAAGGTAAAGACAGCTGCTGCAGCAACATGAGTCTACAGGTGTGTACAGAAATATGTTGATCAGTAGAACTTGCTGAAGGTAATAACGTGCTGAGAAGTATTTAGTATTTAAAGAGGGAGAACAACTTTTCTGTAGGTTTCGTCCCCACATGATTAAATGAAACATTACTGAAATATTAAAGCCGTAAACATCCTTGCAATAGCCTAGCACTAAAACAGCTATATACGTCAAGTCAGATAAATGTTGATCAAAATCCATTCTTGCTGCCTTGCATATAAAACTTAGTGATAGCCACAGCAAAAACATCTTAACTTGCAGTTCTGGTGATTTGTACAGCTTGAAATCTTTCTCACACACAGTGCCCAGAAAGACATCATATGAAACATCATAGACATCATAGACATCATATGAAAAACTGAACCTCTTGTTAACTAAATGAAACACAAGCCAATGTTACATATATTGTCATGGACATTTAGATCTATACAGAGAAAAGCTAAATATTGTCCTCCACAAGATCACAGAATTATCTCCTTAGGATCATTGTAAAGGATCAGCTTTTCCTTTTAACTTATTCCCAGTTCTGTTCTTTCTTTATAAAAAGCCACCTCACATGTAAATATCCAATCAATCTTTAGTTGTTCAGAAGAAGTCCCTATTGCTCTGCTCTTACAGCTTCCTTATAACAGAAACTCAATAGCTTGTATTACTTATGTTCTGCCAACTCTCATGCATTCATTGTATTTGTGCTAAACTCTATCTTTCCAGTCCCAGCTCACAGCTGAATTTCCCCCTGTAGCATAATTTACCACATCCTTACATGGTACTGCCTGCCTTACTAAATAAACAGCTCACAATTTCCTGTTGGATCAGCTGTTTCCTCAATCCACTGCCCGTCCTTGGCATAGATGCAACACACCACCATAGGAAAGCTTCACTCCTAGACAGCACTTGGAAATTAGATTTGGTATTTTTTTCGCTGATGGAGAATACCACTTGTAAGACTTAATCTTCAGAACATGAAGTTATTATAACCTGTACATGCCACATGCTACAAAAGAAGTTGACTAGTTACGTCATCAAATAGCATCCCTATTGTAGGCTAATTTCATTTGTTTCAAACTTGTTTAGCTGTATAACATTCATCTAAACCTGATTATTGAAGTCATGCTGCATGTAATCCTCATGCATGTATGCAAACTTCCTATTGTTAATTAATTTGTCTTGCAAAGAAGGTTCTGGTTTCAAATCTCCTTAAATGAGTACAGACAATGTGATGTGGGGTAATGTGCTTTAAACAGAATTTTTGCTTAGGGCCTTGTAGAATCTCGGGGCCAGCTCTGGTCCAAAATCATGCCATTTTGTTAAACTACACTCATCTTAGGTATCTACTTGAATTGTGGTGTGTCAATGTTGACCCTGTGACTGATTGGTCACCTGCCTCTCAAACAGCAAATAACTTGATCACTTGAGTTTGAACAGCATAAGTAAAAAAAAAAAAACAGTATATTATGTATACATAACTACTGAATGCAATGTAATTGGTGCAAACAGCATGTGTAACAATAATGGAAAGTATTGTAGAGAAGAGTTCTGTCAGCAGAAAGCAATTATTTTAAAAGTTGTTTGTTTCGCTGTATATTTTATACTAGTTTCCAGCTTGCGAAACTGCTGACTTCCCTGAAAGAAAGCATTTGTAAATGAGGACCAGATATGCCACAAAGAATAAAACACGGGAAAAGGAATGTTACTAGGGAGAACTCGCCATCCTCCTTTTAACTACTATAAGGGATGACACGTGTAAGTCACAAGAACAGTGGCCAGGACAACCCTTGCCTTCCCAAATGCTTTTATTCCAGTGTAGCCAAACAGGGATTAGACACTTTAACATGACTGCATTTTTCCACCATGTTAGCCCAGTGTGGGAGCAAAACAGTTTGAGAGGGTGTTCAGCGGCTGTAGTTGTGTAAGTCATTTTCCTCAGAATTTTTTTTCCCACTGGAGACCTGGAGAAGACTGCTGGAAAACCCCCTCGCTGGCAGCATCCAGCTTCTGGGATGAGTTTCTCCTCAACTGATTTTCCCTAAATTAAGCATTTCTGCGCCTCTTATTGAGCCACATGGTATTCATTTACGCTGTCGGACAGTAAAATTCCTGCTGCCGACATTGATCAAACACATGTAGTCATGGTGAAGGGAATCATTCTTCATCCAGTAATATCCATTAAAAATGCAACACTGCAGGTGCAAAGGTTTAAGGCTTATACTTACATATGCAGAGTTATCCAAAATTGGCAGGCGCATTTGTGTTGCAGGTTTAAACCTCTGAATATTTATCGCAACACCTTTTGGTAAAGGAAACAACAATTCCAGATTTATGAATTTTAGAAATATAAATGACATTTTTCATATGCAGACCCAAGCATGTGATGCAACACTTTAAAATCATTTGGAATATTCTTTAGAAGCAGTTTTGTATCCGCTAAGGATGTAAATCAGGAACCAGTGGAACAAATTACTTCTTCAGATAAAGTTTCATCTGTTCAAGGTGGGGGACACCAAGTGTTCACACTGATTTAAAGACTGCACAAGACCTGAAATTTACTTCCACTTGCCACAGTAACTTTAATACAACCTTTGTACAAAAAGTACCATGTACCAAAACAGCTTTTCATGTTATGCAACTAAAGATTTGAACTCCGCAAAAGTTACACATATCTGCTGTAAACTTGGCAAGAGCAAGATGTTTCAATCCAGAAACAACAACTGCTGTTCAGCAAGTACAGTCTTTGCCAAGACCAAGAGGGATTTAATGGTTCCAAATATCTCCAACATATCCATACAGCTTAATAGTGCTACGTAAAACATTATCTTGTTGAGTTCTTGGCTTCCACGGGTTTTCTCAAACATCTTTATAATTAGATGTTGTCAGAAATGGTTAACTGGTCTTGCTGCACACACAGTTCTCTTGCATGGAAACACACATACTGATGCTAGTCATGCAATGTTGCCGTGCAATATTCAGAGTGTTTGGACAGATTTATTAAAATAAAAAAAGTACTTCTAAAAAAATAAATTACGAGGAAAAAACATTCAAATGATTCTATTCTTTCTTGACATAGTGGTGGAATGAGAGATGATGACAGACATAATATCTTCTGTAAGTATCCTGGAAGTGTTGCAATAGTTTTACAGAATCATATACACCAAGTGTTAAGATATTTTTGCAGTGCTAAGGAATGAATTCAAGAAGATATGGCACAAAAAATCTGTCAAAATCAACCCCATAGTTTGTATGCATGAAATGGCACTTATTCAGTATTAGTGCATGCATGATATCACAGTTGCATTAAAATGTAAGAATAGCATTGCAAAATTGTGAAACGAATCTTACTAGATTAAAAAAATAGAATAAATTGCATAAAGAAGGCAAGGCCAAACGTTACCATTAACTGTCCAAACCTTTAGCTGTAATCCCGGTAATCCTCTCATTGAGAGCCAGTGATCAATACTGCTCGCAGCTCTGGATTTACAGACACTGGACTTGGAAAGAAGTGCACATGTTTCTCAGCTGAATTCTGTCTGTCTTTCTATCCACCCTCCCATCCCCTTTCACTCCTGGCTTTTACTGGCCCACAGCCACTCTCAATTATGGGTGGAAAATGAAGCTGATAACGAGAGAATGAAAATAGTGGGTAGGAGAAAGTCATCTCGGTCAGCCTAAAAGTTAAAAAAACAGTAATGAACCCAACCTTCTTCCAAGAGTAAATGGTTTGGATAGTGAGTAAACCAAAGAACAGGGCTTTCAAAAAAAATTTGATTAGCTAGTAAATTCTACTATACTGAGAAAATGTGACAGCAATTCATGTTCTCTGCTCTACATTCCACTACTCTCTAATTCCCCTATATCTCCCTATGTCTCTCAAGAGACAGGAAATTATATTAGAAGAATTAGGAGTGGACAAGGTGTGAAGGGGCTTCCATGAACAGCTGGAAGACATTAGAAATGCTGATTTGCAGCTGTAATCTGTGGAGCAGGCAGATTTCACTTTAATCCTCTTGAACATGTTTTATCACGTCTGGACTCCGAGTCAGGCGGCTCTGACTCATCATACAACAACAGCATCAGTGTTTGCAGAGTCCTCTAAAATATCCAATCAGCCTTACAGAGTGCAATACACATTTACACTGGAGGACAGAACAATTAACAGAAACAGACAAACAGCTCACAATGATGATATTATGAAATATGAAAAAAATCTCAAAAATGCTAAAATCGACAGTAAGTGAGTGAGCTGAATTTCCAGAATCTTGATGCTCAAGTCCCAAGTTATATTTGGTGGACTACTATCCCAAAATATTTTCAGGTCATAGTAGGCTACATTTCAGAGAAAAATATTGCATTCAGTTTATTAGCAGAAGGAATGTAGGTTCTGCTTTGACCAAACAGGACACCACACATTTTTAAACATCAGCAGTAATTATCTGATATGTTCTGCATCATGTTCATTCAGCATTCTGAAATGAATTGAACCTATTTTCTAGATTGATAGTCTTAAAGATTTTCCCTTTGTGTGAGCACGGCAGGGATTTCATGATGACGGCCTTGTTGACCCCGAGCCTCAGCACACTCTGGCGGCTCTTAAAGGCAAATACCGGGCTGGGCCTGATCATGGGAGTGGCCAGCCTGTTTGAGACACCAGACTTTCCAATGCTGAGTAATATTCTGTCTTCCATGAAAGAGGTGAACGTGTAGCAAAAGCGGCAGTGCTCAGAACCAGTGTGTTCATTTCTGCTCAGATGGTTGCTCTGATATTTGTGGTCAGATCTGGAAATATAGAGATTGGAAGGCATTGCAACAATTATATTTAAGTCAACCACTTTAATTAGATGACATCTGTGTGGAACTTAATGCAACTAATTTATGACGTTAATTTGTTAGAGCTTAAATAAAGTATGCATATTCAAAATAATTAAAGCATGACCAGAAACTAAAAAGCTGTAATCATGTTGTGCAACAAATTTTAATGACTACACGAGTAGAGGTATGTTTTCAAGTGAACTTGTGGCTCTGTCTGAGTTCTGCATTTTAGATGCTTTTCAAATTTTTTAATGAGAAAAATCACTGATTTAGAGTGGAGGATAGAAGTGGGAACCACATTTTACATGGTCTTGAATGAAGTGTACATCAATCAGGCATTCAAGTTTTACTGCCTTTTACAAGCATTCATTGCTCTTTAACTTTTACACTACATAACCTTTGACATTCAGCTTTGCATTCTTTCACATTGAAAAACCTTAGGTTTAAATCCCAAATTTTGATAAAAAATTTTTTCATTTGTGATGCTATCTAGAATTTTGGGGGGGGATAAAAGCTCATTTGGGGCAAAATTGGGGGCCATAAAGTTTTTTTAACAAAAAACTTTTAATTGAAATAAAAAATTTTTTTTTTTTTTTTTAAAAGCGAAAAACTTTTAAAAAAACCGAAAAATTATTTTTGAAAACCCCCCCCAAAAAAATTTTTTAATGGAAAAAACGTTTTGGGCAACGAAAAAAAACAGGGGAAACGGAAAAAAAAAAGTTCAAAATATTTTTCTGATTCATTTTTTTTTTTAAACTTGCAGATTTTTTTTGGGCTTCAAAACTTGGGGCCCTGCTTTGGGGGGGGGGGGGGGCCTTAAAATCACGGGGGGTGGAATCAAACTGACAGCTCAACACAGCGGCTGAAAAACCAAATTTTCCCCAGCTGTTGCATTCAGGGGCCGTGGAAAAGGGGAAATTATCTGTAATACATCATCGATTTCTATTATATGTGATTTGGTTTTGAAAGATAACGTGCTTCACCGATAGAAGCAGCTTACGTGAATACACCGGGGCATCTCAGGAAAAAAAAATGATCTTGACAGATTTGCACAGCATTTTTAAGTCCGTGTTGGAGATTTCCCATGCTCTCAACATAAAGCAAAAGAACCGCCAGACTAAGCAGCGGTATGAAACCAGATGCAAAACGAGCCGGTATTTTCCGAATATTCTTGCATAATTAAGCCTGGACTTGTTTTCACATGGACTGGACTCGGGTTTCGGTTTCTGGTGCATTTTTGATTAAAACGTGTTTGGTCTTCTTTTAGTGAAGCGACTCACAGCAAGGGGCAAAGTTCCAGTTTCACATCTGGTTTTTTTTCAGTTGCAAAACTTTTTTTCCAGTTTTCAATTTTTTTGGGGGGGAGGTTCAAAATAATTTTTCAGGTTCAAATGTTTTTCTTTTGAACAAACTTTTATTTTTCAGGTTCAAATATTTTTTTCGAACAAACTTGTTTTTCAGGTTCAAATGTTTTTCTTTTGAACAAACTTCTATTTTTCAAGTTTAAATTTTTTTTCGTTTGAACAAACTTTTATTTTTCAGGTTCAGATTTTTTTCATTTGAACAAACTTTATGGCCCCAATTTAGCTCCATACAGGTGCTCATATATCAAATTAGTTGATTTGTCATATATAGATATGTAGAATTCGTTCCTCTTTAGTTAATAAAGAAAGTGCTATTGTACCAAAACTTCAACAATAAGCCCTGGCTATGGTGCAAACGGGAATTGAAAAAGGGCAACTCAGGATATTCTGGGTACTCTTAGAAATTCTTGAAACTGTGATCCACCAACTAAAAATCTGTTTCTTATAGACCAACGCAGCCAGTGGCATAATCAGCGATCAAGCATTTGGAGCAAAAACAACAACCGCGTAGTTGCTGATCATAATAAAACCTTCTTCTGGGATTTGCCATGTATTAAGCTCAATCTGCCCTTCCATCAGTGCTGATCATAATGTGACCTGTGCTTGTTGCCAAAAATCCTTTTCCCACCATGAAATTGCCACCACAATATTTCACGGTGGGAGACAGTTGATGTAAATGCTGTTTAGGAGGAACATCCCTTTTTTTTCTAATGTTGATGGAGACATTTGGATGTAGGACATTGTGTAGGTCTGCTCCTGTCTGTCCAGGGTCTGTTTTCTGGCCTGACTTCTGAGTGATTCATGCTATATGAACCAGTAGACTTGCTATAAGTTTTTGCACTTAAGCACATGCCTCAACATGCAGTTAAAAAAGTTAAAAGTTAACCCTCCCCTAAATTATGGTATAATTCACACCCTGGCTATGGACAAAACATATCCTCAAAGGTCCAAAACTTTGAAGAATTTGAAGAAGAGTGGACATGTATTGTTGAGTCCAGATGTGGCATCCTGATATAGTCCTATTGAAGAAGACTGAGCTCTAAAATCCAATCAAAACAAAGTTTTATTTAAGGGTGTACAGACTTGCAAACGGGTCATTGCAGAATTTTTTCTTGTATTTCCTTCCATCAGATTTGTATGTTTTACGGTTAAACTGTTTGGGATTTATGTTGCATTAAAGTGGAAGATGTTTTGTTTTGGTTTATCATAATCTCAGTTTCTTAACAATGTTGGGTACACTATAGAATATAATGTATTAATTTCCTTCTACTTTACAATTATGCACAATTTTATCATTAATACAATAAAACTGTGAAAAGGTTGTAGGGCTATAGATACATTTGCAAGGCACCTTACTTTGTTGGTCTCCCTTCTTCTCTACAGATAGCTCTGACCCAAAATGTGATGCAGTGTAATTTGAGACGTTTGAAAGGTGTCACCCTCTGATGATTACATTTATTCACCTCATTTATGCACACAAAGTTTCTAAAACTGATGGCACCAAACCTTAGGCCTTTTTTTGCAGTGAGGGCAATCATCAGGTCAAGTTGAACCACAGATTCATCCCATGACATTGCCTCTAAGCCTTAAAATAGATTCATTAAGTAATTTCAATAGACCCATGTAAAAGTAATTTCATTCCAGTTCTTGTTTTGCCCTCTGTTCCCCTCATGATCATCAGCAGACCAAATTTTGCAACTAAAAGTGAACTCTACAAATGTTACCTTTATTATCTATAAAATGTTTTTTCAGTTTGGATAACAACTTAATTAACATAGACATTCAAAAAGGTCAAATGATTCAGAATAAAATATGTAGTTACAAATTAAACCAGAAAAGGATAATCATGTATCCATCCAGCACAATCTTGTTTTGCCTGTATTTTTACTTGGGAATGTGCTACAGCTTGTGTTAGTATAAATATACAGATCTACAGTTGCAGTTACATTAACAATCTCATACTCTCTCACTTTCACTTCAGCAAACCCAAACCTACTGGCTTGTCACTTGCTCTAGCTTACATGGACATGGTCTGGCAGTTGTTCTGTAATGTTTAAATAACTGTCAGAATGGATGACATAAACCCTCAAATAACTTCTGATTTGTGGCAACCTGTGGAAGGCGTGATAAGGCGTAATCGTCACTTCCTGTTTTCGCTGTTGCCCTCGGTGGATTGTTTGGTGTGTGAAGGCTCTGTCGTTTGATCTGATTTCTCTCTACTGTGATATCTATTACTTGTTCTAATACATAAGCACGTTAAAACACATACTTTCTGTTGCTGTATTTAATGTTTGGGGACTCTCCATTACTTACACGTTTTTTTCTACTAGTGGTAAGGGGTCGCTAGCTTAGCGTTAGCTTTAACTCCACCATGGCTACCCGTTCTGCTGTTTCTCTCTCTGAGTCTCCTCCTCTCTCCTGCTCTCTCTGTCAGATGTTCAGTTATTCCTCTGCCTCCTTTAGTGATAATGGTACGTGTAATAAATGTAGCATTTTTGTAGCTTTGGAGGCGAGGGTGTCGGAATTGGAGACTGCTGACTGCACTGTTCAATGATTAGGATTAATTGGAATGTATGTACCTGACTTTTGTGAAGTGCCTTGAGACAACGTGTTGTAAAATGGCGCTATATAAATAAACTGAATTGAATTGAATTGAATTTGTCACTATTACTTTGAGGCTCAACTATACAGGGACATTTTAATCAACTCGTATGAAATAAGTCATGTTTATCATGAACTCCTCTGGTTAGCCACAGAAATAAATAGTGAGCAATCCTGAAGCAAGTCATTGAGCCCAGAAAGCAAACTCAAGATTATAAATGAGCAAAATCCTGCATATGGGTGGAGGGTGAATATTCGCAGCTAATGGAGCTTTCAAGTTACACATTTGGGGCTGGAGCTCACTGTGAAAATCTTCTTAATAAGTAAATTTAATTCTGATAATGGTAAAAAAAAAACTAAAACAGCCCTGAAAAGCACATCCACTGACAAATTGATTCCCTTGTTTTGCAAATTCAAAGGGAGTCCTTGTATTTAAACTAAATTTTACCTGCTTGTTTTTTTATCTGTGCTTTGAATCTTATTTAGGTTTCATGTAATGAAGCCACTTTACAGGCACATTATTGCCATGGAACGTAAAGCTGCAGTAGGTAACCATGTAAAAATGTATTTTTTACATATTTCTTAAAACTGTCACTATGTCCTGACAGTAGAATAAGGGACAGGCAATCTGTAGAAAAATAAGGTCCACTGGCTCCTCCCAGTGGTCCTACTGCCATTTGCAGAAATACACCACTCCTGGTTGGAACCAACCAATCAGAGCCAGGAGGAATGTCTTAGCAGTGTCAATCACACTCGTGTATGTGCTGCTCACACCCCTCCCCCCAAACATCATGTACTGTCATTCAAGCTCAAGATTGTCGGTGTGCTGCAGCTGTGTTGATGTTTTGTCCCTACCAGTGAATGTGCCATAGCTGTTTATCTGCCATCATCAGCGGCCCTGCTTACTGGCCTGCATGTTCACGGCAGGCTCTGCTGTGGAGGGAAGGCTGTAGCGCAACAGAGAGCAAGGGAGAGGGACCTGTAAGGTTTGCTTGTTCAAATTTTAAGGCTAAGTCCACGGTGTTCTCAGCACTCCATACTGCAGCTTTAAGTATGTGTATTATGGTTATTTGGCTGAAGTTCCTTTACTCTGCTCATCGTGACCTTGGAGATAATGAAAAACCAGAATGCATTGCTGCCTTGTTCAAAAAGCTTCATTATATGCCATCTGAGTTCAGGGTACAAAAACATAAACAGTTATTTAATTCTAAAGCTTTATGTCTAAAGACATCATAAAAAATGTTATTGTCTTCCAAATTCTGAAGGAGCTAAGGCAAGTCTCAATTAGGCAGTGGTAATCAAATGTGCTTTCAGCAACAGATGATCGAGTACAAGGATAAACTTTGGATATTTCATGCAGAAAAGAGCTGCAACATTTTAGCTCAAGGTGAGCTAAGTTATTGAGTTGGACTCTGATAAGAGGTTGATTTGAGATTGAGATGACATTTGCTCTAAATTGAAAAATAAATAAATAGAATCAAACTTAATTTAATTGAACTGGGAATGAAAGTAGTTTGGAGAGTTTTTAAATTAAGTTTATTACTTTGAGTGAAGTGCCACTACATAGCCTAACCTTCCAAAAAAATGCCATTTTTGTGTTTGTTCTTTTAAAAATACTTCCCTATACCTAGTTAACCTGATGGTCTGTTTAATAAACCATCAGTAAATCCAATTTGTAGAATACGTGTTTGTGTGTCGTACACTCGAGTCAAACATCGTAGACTAATAAATGTATATTTTTTTCACTTCTCCAAACATGATTTTGTCGTTGCACTTGTAATAATGCACCATGGCATTAATTACATTATTTACATTTTTAATAAAAATAAAAAAAAAAACCAGACGATTAAAGATTAGTTAGAGGATGGTAAATCATTTTACAAAAGACTACAAAATAATTAAAATGAAGATGTTGTTTTCAAACAAGCATATCTTGGTCCTCCAAATGATCAGCTGCTGTTCTCTAGTAACATTTCTTTTAAGGCTACAGTTTAAGTGTATTCAGAAAATTTACATAAAAATTTAATATTTTAATAAAACAATCACATATCAACAAAAAAATCACTTTCTCCTTTTAACATCAGAAAATGTTGATCATCCTAATTGGCCTCTTTTTCTTTTAGGTGCGATTTCTTAGTCTCCGCGGTGCTGGCTGACGTGTCCCACTGGGTGAGTTTTGCTCAGCACATCCAGAGGTGACACAGACACCTGAAGGTCCCCTGAGACCTGGGTGGCCCCTGAGCCCAGGCCGGCCAGTGTGTCCCCTATCACCTGGTTTTCCAGGCTGGCCATTAAAGGCTCTGCCTGGACGTCCTTGCTGACCTGTGATTGGGGCAGAAATGTGCTTTAGTCTTAACGCTTCACAGTGTACTTGGTAAGCTGAGTAAAGCTATTTTTACATATTCTAGGAACAGAGCATTTCCACAGAAATATTAATTTTCATTTTGGTAAATAATGTAGCAACACTTCTACAAATTACCCCCACACACTTTCACTGGGACTTCAAGCCCAAGATCAGTAAAACACAGTCTGTAAATTACAGCAAGAACAAATGTAGACATGATTTAAAATCTTATTTCAAATAAATAATCAATACCCATTCTAAGATTAAATTACCCTTTGGTCCCTGATCTCCAGTGAAGCCTGGCATGCCATAACCTTTTCCTCCTTTATCACCCCGCTCTCCTTTGCCACCTGCAATTCATCCACAACTATTAGTCTTTCAGCAGAGAACAACAGCAAAAACTGGTGTTACCATCCTTTATGATGAGAAAAGACAGTTTATGTTGTTGTGATCATTGTTAAATAATGTTTGGAACATTTTGAGAATAATATGTTACTTCATTAGCTTCCATTAGAACTTAATGTTTGTGACATCATAGTCAGGCCTCAAGTAAAAAAAAAAAAAAAAATTATTTGAAAAATGGTTATCCGCAGCTGAGATGCATCTGTAGGTATTAACTGTAAATTACATTCCAAATCTTCTGTAAATGTTTGTAAAATACTTCCATCTGTTAGGGATTTTCAGGATTTTCTCTCTGTACATGAACTCAAAAATATTTGAAGCAACAACACCCCAAATAACAGCAAACAATAACCTAATGTCCATGTTCCATCACACGTTTTTACAGAAAACACCAGACTCACAGTTTTGTCTAAATTTATGAACAATAAATCCATTATGGAATTTATATGACATTAGCTGAGGTTTTTTTTGCATACTTTCATACTAGACAAAGACAGTCTTTGCAGGGTCCCTTTCCCAAAGAAGTGGCCTGAGAGATCCTGAAATTATGTGAGCATGAACAAAACGTCAGTGGAGATGTTGTGTTAGGTCAGTATTATGGTGGCCGCATGTAAGCGGCCTGGCTGAGGCCTGTAAGCAGGGTCAAAAAGTTAATTACATTTGGTGGACTACACGCACTAGCATAGATTACAGAATTTGAGTATTCTGATTCTGATTTGAAGGACGAAGAGTGATACTGGCACCTACATATGGCTGTAGAGCTCCAAGTAATTTATTGCAATGGTCTAGGCAGGACTGATAGATAGATATGGGATTACACCACTGCTTTTGGCTCTTTCACCATGCAAGTAAAACAAATATCCATATTCTCCATACCAAGAAATAGTGTCATAATAAGGCCCCTGCACAAAGAGATATGTAGGCTTTACACTTAGCTCCCCATTTAATAGGGTTTTTGACTGGAGAAAACCACAAACATCTCCAAACTGCATAAGCTGATGGCTGAGAGATCAAAGAAAGCTGTGAGTTTTTCAAAGTGCAGTTGAAATGCAAAATGTATCTGTCAAGATGCCAAAGAGTCCTAGCATCATATGAAAAGGGATGAGGATGAGAAGCTGAAGTAGAATGAGAAAGTCAGGAAGTAAAAATTAAAGCATTATTATTGAGTTTATAGTGTAGTGAACATTGATTTCTATTCACACTTATTAAAACTGGCAGCGCAACTTCAAGCTTGTATTAAATGTGTTAGGATAGAGCTCCACAAACCCCTCATATGCTTTGGAATAGCAGACAGAAGATATTCCTGGTTACATAGTAGAATTTCTAAATTCCAAAATAGTGCAAACAAAACTAGACTAACCAGCAACTTTATTAGCTAAACCTTGCTTGCACCGGGTTGGACACCATTTTGCCTTCTGAGCTCAATCACATAACATGGTTGAAGAAGATGTTGGAAACATTTTTGAAAGATTTTGGTGCAAATTGAATGAACAGCATCACAATATTGCTGCAGATTTGTTTCATGATGCCAATTTCACACTCCACGACATCTCAGAAATGCTCCACTGGATTGGGATCTGGTGACTCCGGAAGCCATCAGAAAACAGTGAACTCATTGTCATGTTCAAGAAACCAGTTTATATGATTTGAGTTTTGTTGAATGGCGCATTATACTAATGGAAGTTAACATCAGAAGATGAGTACTATGTGATCATAAAGGGATGGACATGTTCAGCAAGAATATTCAGGTAGGCTGTCTTGCTTAAACAATGCTCAGTTGGTACTTTTCTTGGAAGAAAATGTCCCCCATACCACAACATAACCATCACCAGCTGGAACTGTTTATACAAGGCAGCGTGGATCTATGCATTCATGTTATTTACATCAAATTTTAACCCTACTGTGTATTATGCAGCAGAAAGTGAAACTCTGTAGCATTTTTCCAAGCTGTCTTGCTTAGCCCTTCTGCTTCAAAGTTTGACATGTTGAGCAATCAGAGATGGCATTCTTTATATTTTGGGTGTAACCAGTGCTCATTTAAGCTATTTTGCTTTTCTATAATCTCAAGCCAGTTTGCCATTCTCCTCTGACCTCTGACATTAACAAGGCATTTGTATCCACACCACTTCTGCTCAGTGGATATTTTCTCTTTTTTGGACCATTTCCTATAAACCTGAGATGGTTGACCGTGACAATCCCAGCAGATCAGTTTCTGAAATACTTGGATGAGCCCAACTGGCTCCAACAACCATGACACATTAAATTGACTCGCTGCCATGTAATTAGCTGATTAGCTATTTGATCAAGCAGGGTAGGACTTTGCATTCATTATGCACCTGTAACTTGTTTTCCACTGTCCAAGGCTAGAAGAATCAAATCAAGGATCTCAGTGTTTTTCCTACATTGAAACTGAGATTTACTGAGTGAATAGGTTTAGTGTTTTATAGTTTTGGCTATAAACAAATTGTGTTCCTAAAACATGATTTTAATACCTGATTCTCCTTGTCGACCTGGCTCTCCAGCTTCTCCATAGAACCCTGGTAGACCCATTTCCCCAGCAGCACCATCAATACCAGGATCACCCTGGCAACACCATCACAAAACAAGTTGTTAGGTATATTATTAACCTTTTAGAAATAGTTTAACGAATTTAATTCAAAGCTCCTTAAAAGAGAAACACTGTTATGGTATTGTACATTTGTCAATGAAAAGCCAAACGTCAGGTTTACCGACCATGATCAAAAATATTGAATAATTTTATGAGTCATGGCTTTAATAATATTTATCAGCTGAAGAATTCCTGCAATAAGAAACTGTGGAACATGTATTGATTCCGCATCGTATAATAAAGTGGGGAAGGCTTTCCAATTGAAAGTAAGCCAAGAATCACTCAACACAGACCAAGCGTCTAGTCTGTGACTCCTTATTTGTCCTCATGAAGATGTGGAAAATTGTAATGTTTTCATTCCAAGTCTTTCTGCCAAATACTTTAGTTTTCCCAGTCCACTCCAGACCCTTGCAATGTGGTTGTATGTTGCTCAGCCGGGGAGAACAAAAATGAGCGATGAATATATGAATAACACTCACTAGGCTTTGATGCCACACGTCTGCAGAAGATAAGCATGATAACATCTTCAACAACACACATTCAAACTGTAAACTCACAGGAGGTCCTGGGGGTCCTTTCTGTCCTGGGGGACCAGGGGCACCCAAGGGAACATCCCCGTAGAGAGGGCAAACAGCAGCACACGTCCTCTTTACTGAGTTAGCGAAGGTGGACATCTGCTCCAGGATCACTTTCTTACAGACCTCAATCACATGTTCAGCAGGGAGTGTTGGGCCCTGTGTGACAAATAATTACTACATCCATCTTTGTAGGTCACCTGGCTATGGGACAGGTCTAGTTTGAGCAATTACTCATGTCTCTGAAGAGATGTTGTGAATAAAACCAGTAAAATTCCCTGCAACTCATTTGGCAAAGTTTACAGCCACACTAAATGAAACTAATGCTGTGAGTCACACACAACTGTAGGAAAACGAGAATCTGTCTACATGTGTTCTTGGCAGCAAATGTGTTAGCAAAAAATGTGTGAGCTAGTTAGTGTTAGAATTACGGAAGTATTACCAAGTATTACTCTGTTGTTCTTGGTGCCAATTATTGAGACATAGATTGAACATCTATTACAGTTACAACTCGGTAAACTACAATACCACCAAAAAGTTTATTTATTTCAGTAATATAAATGAGAAAATAAAATTTTTATCTTAGATCGATTAATTCGATATAGGGTGATTTTTTATCATTTACGTGTGTTAATTTTGATTGTTAGAGCTGACAGCTAAAAAAAATCAAAATTCAGATTTCAGAAAATTACATTATTAGTAAAAATGTTTTTTAATACTGACATGTTACAACAGTGTCATGATGTGTCTGATGCCAGAGGGCTGCATTCAAGAATATTAATGCAAAGATGAATTAAAGGAAAAAAGAATGTTGGAAACAAAGGTGCATTACCAAAACGTATAACTACAGTCTTGAGAGGATTTTGAAGCAAAACCCGTTTAACAGTTCTGGTAAGATTCACAAGGCTGGGGTTGGGGATTCGAGGGCCACCATGCACGGATGTATCTATGACCTGGCAACAACTGTTTCTGTTCTTCTTTTAAGCTGCTTCTGAACCAAAAACAACACAGGACACATCTTGCCTGGGCTAAGAAGAAAAGGACTAAGCTGTTGCTCATTGGTTAAAAGTCCTCTTTTTAGACCAAAGTACATTTTGTATTTCATTTGGAAAATCAAGGTCCCAGAGTCTGGGGGAAGAGAGGAGATGTATGGAATACTAGTTGTCTTAGATCTAGGGTGAGGTTTTCACAGTTGCTAATGACTTGGAGAGCCATGTCATCTGCTGGCGTTGCTCCAGTGTGTTCTCCAGTTCAAAAGCAGCACAGCCACTTACCAGGGAATCTCCTGCTCCCCTCTGCTGACAAACTGTCTGGAGATGGTGATTTAATTTTTCCAAGCAGGATTTGGCACCTGCTCACACTGTCAAAAGTAGCAATACTTGGTCTAATGACCAATGTACAATTTTGCTTTGTTGGCCAGGAAACTCCTGACCCAAACCTCATAGAGAATCTATGAAGTGAACTGAAGGCCGCTATTAAAGAAACCTAATTTTTCAGAAGGTCAACATTTTTGTATTGAATTGGTCTTGTCTGAGGATTATATAGACTGAGATATAGAATTTCAGGTTTTCATTTTCCAAAAGCTATGATGATCAAAACTAATTAATTACTTACTGGAGGCCCTGGGAGTCCCTGAAAGCCATCGGGACCTCCCTCACCTCGGATCCCCTTTACACCAACAGGACCTGAACGACCAGGTGGGCCTGCAGGACCACGCTTCCCTCGTCCTCCCTGAGAACCTGGCTCACCTCTGTCTCCTAACTACAGAACATTAATTGCACAGGGACAGGTCAGAGCATCAGAACAGGTAAACAATTATGTAAGCTCAATATTTAGGCCCTTAAAGTACAGATTTTACAGCCAAAATAAAACATATGTAGTTACATTATCAATTATACAAAATCTGAGTGAATAAAAGAATGGAGCTTATCTATTGTTTTTTATAAGTTTGGAAATTTGAATGAAAATTTCAAAACAGAAACTAAATGTGAAAGAGAACATTTGACAAATGTGCAAGACTCATTTTGTTGCAGTAATGGGCATTTCTGCTCTTATCGAACCTGCAGATGCTCTGGATATGTTAGGAATGTTGCTTGATGGATTCATATTGGATTTTTCCAACTATTAACTTTGCAAATGAAAAAATGTAGCCAGGAATATCATATTTTGATACATTATGACACACCTGCATGTCTTTTCTGCTGAAAGACAACTTATTTTTGACAGCTAGTATTTTATTTTCATAAAACTGAAATCAGAGCACTAGGGTCAGTTTTAGCCAATGGGAGTGCTCTGGCTGCACGACTGGCTATAATGTATTTATATTAGATCAGTTCTGTTCCTTGAGTGCATAACTTTAATGATCACTTTTGACCCACCAGTTACAGGAAAAAAAACTTACCACTTTGATCAGTAGTTTAAACTGAAGCTTACCCTTCCACTTGAACCTTTTACTCCTTTTTCCCCCTGTAGAAGGAAGCAACTAAATGTTGAAAAGACACAATTAAGCGGACTACAGCCAAACAAAGAGAACTAAATATTTGGTATTTAAGGCTTTACCTGTGCACCTTTAACTCCTTTAATTCCTTGAATTCCTGTGTCACCCTGCGCAAAGCAAATTAAATATAAGGAGCTTGCAAATAAATTGTTGATTAGGTTCACCAAAATGCTGTCCTCATTCTCTGTTTAACAACTGGATCTGTCCAAAAAACAAATACTATAACTTTTTGACAGTTTTTTTTTTAAGTTTCCTGCCACAGAAACTTGCGACTTGCAACTTTCACAACTTTACAGAGGTTCTACTATGTTTATTTGTTTGTGCACACATGAAATTTGTAAATAGGACATTAGCCTTAGTTATATGGGCAATATCGAGACACAAAATGCTAACACTGATTCTTAGCCTCTGTAAAGATGCCTACATTAGAAAACTTTTTGCTAATAGAGTTGTGGGACCTGTTTCATATTAGGGGTGTCACAATCTAAATCAAAGTATCAGGTCCTGATTAAGGCATTTTCAAATAATCTCAGTCTCTAGCTAAACTTAACTACATTACATTTAAGCTTAGAAACATAAGGCTGTTGTGCAGGAACTACAAAATATCTCACTGTCAAGAAACATAGAGACTACATTATAGTGGTGGAACATCATTGGTGGGTGATTCACATTGGACAGTCACAAAATGAATTTAGACCATGAAATACTGATGATATGTAGCTTATTATTTTACTGCACTGTAAGGCTACTGGGAGTGATTTTCATTAATTATTGGACTGGGTCTTGGTATCGGCAAATGTCTAATCTTAAAGGACCAGCCTTGCAATGTAAGGGGCAACAAATCCTTATAGGAATATCCATCTTTGTTGACATGGAGGGATTTATGTGAATGGACCCTGTTTTATACCCAACAAGCGAAACTGAAAATAACAAAAATGGATTAAAAAAAGCAAAAATCAAGGAAACTTTTTACGAATCATGCTATCGTGCATGAATTAGTTTCGATGTGTTCTCAGCTAAATGTCCCCAGGCAGTTGTGTGTTTTATTGTACTTCCACATGAAGAAAAAAACTTTAGGCTCATAATTTTCCTTTTTTTTCATTCCATTGTTCATATTTCCTTCCATTTTTTTGTGATTTTAGCTAATTGGTGTAATTCATTTGTAATCGCCACAAAACCTAATTGTTAAAAAGAAGAAAAAAAAGATATGTCATTGCATTCCACTGTTCAGTTCTGCGGCTTTTGTGTAAAAGAACTTAACAGATGTTGTGCCTTACTGAAGCCAACATGTGTGGGACGTACAGGATTTCAAGTCTGTGCTCAAACTATTAAGTTTGTATAGGGGCAAGTTCATGGAGGAATGACACTCAACACAAACAGTAAAATTTCTTTAATTTCTTTTTTCTTTCAACTTTTTTGGTTATTCACTCATGCTTGTACACCTCTGAATAGAACATTGGAGGCATGTGGAGGCAGCTCTCCGCTCCAAGTGTTGGTTCTTTCTGATCAGACTTATTTACTCTGGCTAAAGCATGCCGAGGAAACACAAACAGCTTTATCTGCTTTCTGGAAAATTTGTCATTTTTATTGGCTTAGGGTCAGTCTGTAAATATCATGAACAGGCACAGAGAGATACTTTAGTAACTGTGCTTTTTCATTACAAGCAATGGTAATAAAACCTCATCAACAGTTAGGTATTTACCTTTTAGCCGATGCTTTTAAGTGGTCTGTCAACTAATTCAGTGGCTCTTTGTTGAATTCTTAAAAGTGCAACATTTCCTTCCAAACCAGTAAAAAGTTTTCCTTTGGTAAGAAAGTAAATCTGCAAAACCTTTATCCTATGGGACTCAGTGACTCAGGAAATTATTCCTGAATAGACACAATAATTATACAATGGAAATTTTCTTCTCTCTCTAAAGGGCAGATGATGCTTTACCTTGACCCCTGGTTTTCCAGGTACACCCACGTGACCCTGTAGAGAGTTTACATGCTTTCATTGTTTGAGGAAAATTAACTGGTGTTTAGAAGAGTCAAGAAAATTATTTTGGAGCACTTACAGTAGGTCCAGGTGGACCAATAAATCCAGGTCTTCCTGGCTTTCCTGCAGAACCTTTATAACCTCTTGGGCCCTTGAGAATAAGACATTTATAAACCAACGGAAGGACAGCTTTATTCTTTGTCACTTCCCTTTAAGATGGCAAACTACTTTAAGGACAAAATGTATCGCGTGCTCGTCTGCAGTGACTGAGGAGCTTGAAAATGTGACTTACAGTTTTGCCTGGGGGGCCCATTTCTCCTGCTGGCCCTAGGGTGCCTTTCTCCCCCTATAGAAAAAATAAATTAATCAGACAAAAAAAACTGCCTTTGACATTTATTTACAGAACTGAAAAAAGATCAAACCTTTCCTCCGCTACGCCCAGGTTTTCCACTGAGACCCTGAGGTCCTTGATACGCCTGCAAGAAAGGGGATGACATTTACAGGATAATGATAAGACACTCCAAAAACTCAAGAGAAATGTGTTAAACAGAAGTTAATACCTCTATTCCTGAATCTCCATCTCTGCCAGGTAAACCCGGATCCCCAATAATACCCTAGGGATGTCCAAACCATTAGTAAAAAAAAACAGACTAATTATTTTGAATGTATGTGTAAACGCCATGGTACTACTGGTGGTTCTTCAGCTGCCAGTTAGGAAAAATGTTGGTATTAATTGCTTGCAAAGTAAATAGAAACAATTTAAAGGTCATAAAAAACTAATAAGCACCAAAAAAAGGATGAGTTGTTCAAGCACATTGATTCAAACTACTCAAGCTACTCAAAGAGATGTAGCATATTGTAAAATATATAAATATACATAATATGGGAAATGGTAAATAGCCTACATTGTACAGCTCTTTATCAAGTCCCCCAGAGACCCCAAAGCTCTTTACACTACAATCAGTCATCCACACATTCATACACATATTTACACACTGACAGTGGTGAGCTACATTGTAGCCACAGCTGCCCTGGGGCACACTGACAGAAGGGAGGCTGCCATACACAGGCGCCACTGAGCCCTCTGAGCACCATTAGTAGGCAAGGCGGGTGAAGTGTCTTGCCTAACGATACGAAAACTGAGACAGAGAGCGGGAATTCGAACTGGCAACCCACCAGTTACAGGAAAAACCCTTACCACTGCCGCCACCGTTAATAGGTTTGAATCTGTCTCATAATCTAAGTAAAAAAAATTTGTCTGAAGAAGGAATTCTTTATCGTTGCCATCAATCAATTTCTATAACACATTTTAAGAATCAAGGGGATTCAGTTTATTTACTGGATTTTAGATTTGTTTATCATTACTAAAATGATAACACTTCAGTTAAGTATTACAAGGGTAGAAGCCATCAAAAACTCATAATTAATATAATCAAGAACTAGTTTTTATTTATCAGATGTGATCTATTTGAAGGAAGGGTTTCACATTCCGAGCTCTAATGCCTAACATCAGTTTATTCAAAATGTCAAAGCCACCTGCATCACCCCGATAGAAAAACACAACAGTGTGCCTACTGTACCGATTGATGTTTCTGCTTTGAGGTTCTGTCACCTCTGTCCCATTTTGAAAGTGGTGGGAAGGTCATCTTTAGCTCCAACAGCATTTCTAATTGCACAGAAATGTCACTCAAACTGGAAAGCGGTAGGTTCTAGCTCGGTTAATTGGATGTCCAAGAGGTTTCTCATTTTGGATTCAGAACCAGAAAAACAAGCTTTCTTAGGGAAGGTCACTGAGTGATGGGAGCATGTTAGGAGTGTGGAGAAAAAACCTGCAGGAACTTCACACAAAAATTTAAGAGTACACTGCAAACATCAACTGGTAATTTTTCATACTTGGAAATTTCAACTTCTGAGTAGAAGGAAAATAATTATCAAAAACAGCATCCTTCACCCAGTCACACAGACATTTTTTATATTTAATACCAAATAGAAACTGTCCATCTCCTGCAGCGATGTCTAAGAAATTAATGTGGAGATATCTCATCCAATGTGAAGATGGTGGTACATAGAAAACTTTGAATTTATTGACATACTTGTTATAAAAAGTTTGAAAACCATTGTGTTAAGGTTTTACTTTTGGTCCAATCGTTCCAGCTCTGCCCACAGGTCCTTGGATACCCTGATATCCACAAGTAAAAAAAAAACAAAAAAAAAAACATAAAAAATTTAAAATAAATCCACTTTTATTTGGATCATTTTGATTATTTTTGATACTCACAGGCCTTCCCTTCTCTCCAGGACCTCCTCTTTCTCCAGGATCCCCTATGACACCCTGTCAAGTCAGCATGTGAAACAAAACTGATTACGAATTTATTATGCCTGCAAAATCCATGAGGCAGGTGATGAACGAGGGAGTCCTCTTTCATTTACAGCACATTGGATTATCAATGCGATTTAGGCTCTTCTTTCAGTGACTCATCCACTTCTGTTGGTACAGTTCGGGCCTTTTGATCTCCGCCAAAATCCAGCCACATGAACTAATGCTGTTTATGGAAACAGCACATCGGCCAAAAACCCACTGCACTCTGATTCCAATGTTTTACCCCATCAGAAATGATTTAATAGCCCTCTGTGGTCACAGGGGGGATTTCGAACATAGGAACAAAACATTGAGCATGTCCCACTGAAGGGAATCCCACAACAACCCACCTGCTTTCCTCCGGGTCCTGGCCGCCCCATAGCTCCAGAATTCCCTTTTTGGCCCTGAAAAGGAAGTGTGATGAGTTTGTATGATTTAAAATGAGAATCAAATGATTTAAATAGGAAAGACATAAAAATACCTTCACTCCTTGAAACCCAGGAATCCCTGGATATCCTTGGAGGCCTTTAGTACCCTTGAAGGAGGTAAAAAAGTGATTAATAAAGTTGTTGCATGATTGCTTTTGAAAGGGCTTACTCCTGAAACAACATAACATACAACTTCTCCTTGTTTTCCTCGCTCTCCAGTGTCTCCAGGAGGTCCCCGAATTCCCTTTAATTACACAAAAGTCTAATTAAAAGTTAGCTTTAAAGTCATGCAACTGCAGCAATAAATGTGTTAATTCATAAACCCGATGCAATAAAGAAGGCAGAGTAGTTTACCTTAAAGCCGGCAGCTCCTTTCAGTCCTTTCAGCCCTTTCGGACCTCTCTCTCCCTGTGAACACAGCATCTCATTCATGCACACTTGTAGTTTTTCACCATATATGATAGGATAAATTTAAGCAATAATTTACCTCTTGTCCCCAGAGTCCTCTCATCCCTTTTTCTCCTTTGATTCCTTGTTCGCCCTGAGGATGTGTGCACAAGTTTTCATTAATTCAGTGATTACATGAGCCAGAAAAAAAGTGTAGCACTCAGAGATACAGTACAGAGATGGAGCTCACCTTTGGTCCCGTCTCACCAATGTTGCCGTTTTCTCCTGTGATTCCACGGATTCCCTACGAGTAATCACAAGTATGACTTGTTGCATTGCAGCAGTTATAATTTGCTGTTTATTGTGGAGTTCTGCTTTTATAACAAGTGTGGGATGTGATTTGTCACTTTCTTGCCGATATCACCAAAAGCCCGACTAGAAACAGACGAATCATCCCAGTACCAGACTAACCTACTTGCTAATAGCTTTTCTAAACTGTGCAATAGCAACTCACTTCCAATGGTTTCAAAACCTGTAGATAACACCAAATGCTAAACAATGCATTTATTTTGTGAAACAAACAACAAAACAAATATTTTTGCAACTTCAAAATTTTATATAATTTCCTTTTTCTGTTTCTAATTTAAGAGGTTTAAAATTAGCAAATAGAGGTTCATCTCAAACTAGAATATCATAGAAATGTTTATTTATTTCTATAATTCAACTGAAAACAGAAACTCATAAGTATTAGTTTCATACAGAGTCATAAGTATCTATCGCTGTTAATGTGGATGATTACAGTTTACAGCTAATTAAAAGGTAAGATTTAGTTAAAACAAATAGAATCAAAGGATTTTTACAGAAATTTTTACAGATCTATTTTTTATAGAAATGTTATGGTATGGCCTACATAATCATGGTAAGACTACTGAATTGACAGTTCTCCAGCAAACGGACATTTATACCATTCACAAGGAATGTAAGTCTCAAAAGGTCATTGCTGAAGAAGCTTGCTGTTCACAGGGTGCTGTATCCAAGTACATTAAGTACAAAAGTTAAGTGGAAGAAAAAGGTTTGGAAAAAAAGGGTTCACAAGCAACAAGGACAACTGTAGCCATGCAAGACAGTGACTGCTACTGGAATCAGGACTTCACGAATGTCTTCCGATTATCCAGGGTCGGGTCGCGGGGGCAGGAGCCTAAGCAGAGAGACCCAGACTTCCCTCTTCACAGCCACTTGTGCCAGTTCGTCTGGGGGAATCCCAAGGTGTTCCCAGGCCAGCCAAGAAATATTGTCCCTCCAGCGTGTCCTGGGTCTTCCTCTGGGTCTCCTCCCGGTGGGATGTGCCCGGAATACCTCACCAGGTAGGCGTCCAGAAGGCATTCTAACCAGATGCTGGAGCCACCTCAACTGGCTCCTCTCGACGTGGAGAAGCAGCGGCTCTACTCTGAGTCCCTCCCGGATGACCGGGAGAGCCCAGACACCATGCGCAGGAAACTCATTTCGGCTGCTTGTATCCGTGATCTCGTTCTTTCAGTCATGACCCAAAGCTCATGACCATAGATGAGGGTAGGAACGTAGATCAACCGGTAAATCGAGAGCTTCGCTTTTTGACTCAGCTCTCTCTTCACCACAACAGACCGGTACAGCGCCCGCATCACTGCTGACGCAGCACCAATCTGTCTGTCGATCTCCCGCTCCATTTTTCCCTCATTCGTGAACAAGACCCCAAGATAACTGGAGTGGAGGAGTAGCCCCACATTTATGTATTATAAAAAAATGTTTTATCAGTTTTATGTAATGTTCTAGAGAAAGAATTGTGTTCTTTTATTTGCTGGAATCCGTAATAATCAAAAGCAACATGAATAAACTCTTGAAGTACATCATGTTGTGTGTAATGAATCTATATAATAGAGTTTCTGATGTTATTCTAATGTATTAAAATGCACCAAATGGATCCTCACTTTGTAAAGGGACAGGAATGTATTTATCATATTAGTGGAAAGGATAGACAAGCCAAATTCAAGAAACATTAGTCATAAATACAGCAGCACAGATCTGAATTGTTTGCACAGATGGTGACTTCCTGAGTAGTAGATGGAAAAGTGTTTTCCCGCTTCTTTGCCTGCATTAAACTGAGTCAACAAACAGTTGAATAAGGCGCGGACACCTTTGTGTTGTCCGTTTATTTGACCATTTCACCTAACAGCGTGCATTCGGCAGAGTCAGCAGGACCGATGTTAACCTCAGAGATGCCGTGACATTTACCACAATAATGCGGGCAGGGCAGCTTGTCCGATTGAAAGACCACCCACCACCTGAGATGGGCAAATTCATGTACCTGTGCCAGGAAATCCCTTTCTTGGATGCCTTCCAGTGAGCACAAACAAGTTGTGGCTTCGTGATTCACAAGCTGGCAGGAGGTCAAAACTGGAGACAGATGTTTCCTCCCAGATGAGCTACAGCAGCAACTGAAGACATGAACATGTAGCATGTGGAGCTCTGGAAATGTACTCTGGGTGTATGTCCGTCTAACTGTGTTTCTTGTGTTTGAGTGCACGGATAAGATGAACGCCAAACCATCACATGTTTAAAGAAGATAAAAATCTTCATCTTAAACAAGTGTTCTCCTGAGTATTTTTCAAACTCTAAGAGTTTTACTGCTAAGCATCAAAGAGATTAACAATACTTACATTTCAACTGGAAATAACAGCATCTGTGGTTTTCTGTTGAATGTGCAACTGGCTCCTTTAGCTGGGGATTTTTTTCTGTAATAATATGTTCCATGTTTTTTTTCCCCAATGAGGTCTTCCTGAGATAATTTAGTGTGGTTACCCACTTGAATATGACCAAAAAATGGTAACAAATTTCACACAAAGTTAAGCTGCTGAACTGTATTCATTATCAGATCATTGGAGGTTATAGTTATTGCTCAACCTTCTTGTTTTTTCGTGTGTGGGATTCATTACAACATCTGGCTCTGTTTCTTCCCAATGCAAAATTAAAACCTTTAGAAAACCTCTTATCTTGAGCCAGTTCGAGAGAAATTCCACTGTAAAAACCAGCAGGGCCAATGCTTTATTATCAAAATGGCTATTTCAAAACTACAAAAAGAAAATTGCATTCTGTATTTATTTGTGCTTATTTCAAACTCTTCAAACATCTTCTGTAAACTATGGTAGGAGCCCCTGTGTTTGCAATTGCTAAGAGCCCTAGCTTCCAGATCTGTTTTCATCCATTTGTGTCTTATTTGAGCTTTTACTTGTACTTTCCACAGCTTTACAGTGTCACTTTAGAGTCAGCTCAACTCAGGGTGCACATTCTGAGAACATTAATCATACGTTGTGATGCAAGCCTCGATGCTTGCATGACAGTTAAACATATTGTATTTATTTACCCAATTGCCTGGTCTTCCTTGGTCTCCCCGTTTTCCTGGAAGCCCTATGTGACCCTTGAGAACAGGAGGCATATATGTCAACATAGTTTCATGTCATGTATACATGTTCTGCCAGTTTCCCGTGCAGGTGCCCTCACCTTTAGACCCGGAGGGCCCTGAAGCCCTGGTTGTCCGTGCATACATTTGCAAGTTGCTCTTCCAGCTGTGAGGCCAATCTCTGCATATCCCCCGCACTGCCATGAACAGACAGACACCAGAGTAGGTTAGAAGTTTCATGCTTTTTTATAATAATTGAAGTGCATCAATGTAAGAACATACATTTCCAATCAAAGTTTACATATACTGGAAACTATAAATAATGTAGTGCTTTTAATGATATATAGGAAACATTCTTTTTTCAAATTACTTAAGCGATTTTTAAAAACTAGAATTATGTGTTTTCTTGGTTTATTCACATTGTCTCAAAATTTAACACACAGATTTAAATATTTACTTACACCCACTGTCATATATAATATAGTATATAAAGTTGCTATTCAACTATTTTCTCATTTAACTCACAAAAAATTCTACAAACAGCTCCACTCTGGTTTTCATCCCAGACACAGTACTGAAACTGCTCTCATAAAAATCTCAGATGTACTTTCCATTCTCATCTTCCTTGATCTGTGTGCATACAATTTGTGATACAATTTCTCACTCCATTCTTCTCATCAGATTATGCTCAATAGGCATCACTCATACACCCCTTCACTGGTTGATTACCTTTCTGTCCTCACTCAGTTTGTCCACCTTAAGTCCTTCAGTTCCCACCTCTCTCCTGTCACATCTGGTGTGTCTCAGCGCTCTGTCCTAGGACCCCTACCCCTTTGTCTGAGTTAAAATCTTGGTTCGCTTCAAACTTTCCAAAGTTAAGTAACAATAAAACTCAGCTTCTTCTAATAGGAGTAGACAGTTTTTCCCTCTGTGTTGACAGTTCCAAAGTCTCACCCTTACCTCAGGTAAAGAGTTTGGGTGTCATCCTTGATAGCTCCCTATCTCTCACCTCTCACACTAATAATGTCACCCGGTCTGCATATTTTCATCTGCATTAGATTAATTGTTCCCGTCCCTCGCTTTCCCCTTACTCTGCCTCAATTCTTTTTCACAGCCTCATCAACTCCCATACTGATCACTGCAACTTTCTTCTTTTTTGTCTCTCTCAAAAATCCCTTCATAAGCTCCAAATGGTCCAGAACTCAGCTGCTCGTATCATCACCAAAACGTCTTTATTTCACCCCATCATCTATTTCTACAGCAGCTTCACTGACTCCTGGTCAAAACCAAAATCTAATTCAAATCCTTTGTTTTACATTCAAGGTCATCCACGACCTCGCCCCCTTACTTATCTGCTCTTCTTCAAGTCAGAACCTCCTCCTGCATCCTCAGATCCTTCTCCTCTACCCACCTCAATGTTCCGTCTGTTCGCCTCAGCATCATGGGGAGCAGTCTTCCGCTCTGCTCCCAAATTCTGGAACTCTCTCACACCAGACTCTTTCCCTGTTCAAATCCAGACTTAAAACCCACCTGTTTAAGACTGCTCACTCTGTAAATGCACTGGTCCATATAATTTATTTAACGTTTTTATCTGGTTTTAATTTTTGTTGCTTTTTAGTTTTCATTTGTACGGTTATTTTGAGTGTTATTAAAATCACTTGCAAATAAAACGTATTATTAATATTATTATTATTGTCAAAAAAGGACCTTACTGAGTAGCAAAGAAACCAAACCCACTAGCCTAATTCTGACTTGATGCTTGACCAGTATTTCTTATACAAACTGGTAAAATTCTGGCAATGCCCCTCTTTAAAAAAACTTCCGCACATTTTTCAACTATGCGTTTTCAGATAGCACCATTCCAGAAGCTTAGTGTTAACCTGTGTTATCCATATCAATACCAGTTCAAACGTATGCTTGGAATCACTGTGCTGCTAGAACACTGAACTACTTTCAAGTTTTAACCATCTCATCCAAACTGTTATCATAAGATGAAAATAAATTGATCAGAATGATCAAAAACAGTCAAGAAACCACAGAGACTCAAGACTGCCCTAAAGTGGAACTCCTGGAGCACCTGTGTCACTACCAATAGCGAAGAAAATTTTGCATCAATTTGAAAGCACCTGCTCCAAAATCACCTGCTCCAAAAACCCCCATGAGCTCAACTGAAATCTGCAGCTACCCGCAGGACAAGCCAAATATCTTATGGAGAAGGATTTATCCTCAACCAGAGCTATTTGGCCGCAGTGATATACGGAATGTTTGGAGGAGTCAATGGGAGGCTTCCAGACCTTAGAACAGTGGATCAACCATTAAGCATGGTGGTGGTAGTATAATGCTGAGAGTCAGATTTACTGACAGTATAAAGTGCAACGAGTAGATAAATAATAAAGAAGTAAAACAAGTTCCAAATTCCTCAACTCTAGACAGCTGAAACACAGACACAATTGGATGTTCTAACAGTAAAGATACCCAAAAACAGATCAGAAACGGTGTATGAATGGAAACGTTTTTGGAATGGTTTCTGAACCTAACCCATTTAAAGTCTAAAGGGCTATGCTTAAAATTTGGATCCAATGCCAGGAAACAAACAAAATCAAAGGAACTCCACCACTTCTATAATAAGGATTAGTTTAATATATAGCCAGGACTTTGCCAGGATCTCATGGTTACAAAAAACATGTAAGTTCTCTGCAACATACTGTACATCTTAATACTGGTGAAGGCATAGTACATGTTTGAGGCTGTCTGTAGAATTTTGACCATAAGGATATTATAGAAAAACCACAACAAATTCAAACATCTGAACCTGGTTCTAGATAAAAAAAAATAAAAATACTCAAGTTCTTTGTTGGATGATCATTTGACCTTGGAAAAAAATGGTTCAAATGTCTCATTAAAAGCCCAAAATTAATATGACCTTCATGGCCATGATGAGTGGATGTAAACATATCTTCAGCACTTTAAATGACTTACAACATTGGAGAGCTCACAGCAGCTCTCTGAATAAGCCTGCTCTGGATCACATGACACTTTCATCTGCTGGAGATCCACCTAGATGGCAACAAGAAATAATAGAAAATAAATTAATGTGGAATACAGACTTGAACAAATTTGAATTGTTACTCAGATTCAAGATTGCAACATACAGAAGCTGAGCGGTCTCTTGCAGCTCGTTTGACAATGGAGGTGTAACCTTGTTGACTGACTGGCCTTGGCTCATCAATACTCTCCACACTGACCTCCTCACAGTCTATCAGTAACCTCACGTGGATGCCCTTTATGCTCAGTGCCAATTTGTGCCACTCTCCATTAAACAACTTTTGCAAACCATGGAAAGTTCTCACCATCTGTGTCCCTTTCGGGCCGGTATAGAAAAAGTCTAACGACTGTGTATCAGGTTGGAAGCGCAGGCCGACTTGTTCACGTCCCTTGGGGTCAGTGACTTGCCAAAGGTCCCAGGAAGTCTGAGCAGTGTGATTGGTCACTTTAAATGTTGCAATGATGGAGTATTCGGTGGGAAGTCCATCTGGATACACATCACTGTGGAACAAGACTGAGACTAAGATTTAATGAGCTGGATAATTCTAAACAAAAACCGCTGTAAACATAAAACACAGATGAGCTTTTGCTGAAATAGATGAGTTTCATCAATAAATTGAATTCAGTCAAAAATAGACCAGCCGGATTCACATTTGGGAGATTCAAACATCTACTATACCCACATTTGTTTTTGTAAAATGGTTATCATCAGGTTATCATGCTTCAGATGAAAATTAAGATAAGTTACAATTCTGGTAACTTTACAATGTTGCCACAGTAGCAATTTGAGCTATTTATCAGCAGGCAAATCGACCCATATGCTAATATTTATCAGCTGTCAATTCTTCTGCGAAATCTTATCAAAGTCCATGAAATGTTTATCGAAATTCTTGACTGCTTTGATCCAAAGTATTTTATTGTAGCTCTCGCTGTATATTTCGGGACCTTGTGCTTTCCCGGTCCCCAGCTCTTTGCAGGCTCCAAAGTTTTCTTCCAAATGGTCCTATATTTACCTCTACCTATTTTTACATAAGCTCTGACCAGTTTCCTTGTTCCTGCTCAAGCTAAGTATCCCTATAGTATGATGCTCCCACCTCCATGTTTTACTGTGGGCATGCTGTGCAGTGTTAGTTTTCCACCACACAAATCATTTTGAAAGTTGGTCAAAATGTTCAGTTTTGGTCTCAACTGACAAGAGCATCTTCTTTCACGTGTTTGCTGTGTCCACTTGTGGCAAACTTCAAAGATGACTTCTTACAGCTTTTGTTAGACAAAGGCCAATCTTCCATAAAGTCCTGATTTGTATAGTGCACAACTAATAGTTGTCTTGCAGAAAGGCTTTCCACCTGAACAGCGGATCTCTGTAGCTCCTCTTGAGCCACCACCAGACTTTTGGCTGCATCTCCATAATCTCAATAATCATCTTCTCCTTGCCCTGCTTGTCAGTTTAGGTGGATGAACATATTTTGGTAGGCTTTCAATACTCATTCCATTTTCGGATGGATTAAATGCTCCATTAGATGTTCAAAGCCTGGGATTTTGTTTAACAAGCTTTTTTTTCCAGATGTGTCAGGTTATTCATGATGTCATATGTTCACAATACATTCTCTAACAAAACTGGGAGATATTCAGAGAGCAGCTACATTTATGCTGAAATTAAAGTACACACAGGTGGGCTCTTTAAAAACTAGCTGACTGCTGAAAGCAGTTGTTTGCAGTGGGTTTTATTCAGCATTATCAAAGTAAAGGGAGCTGAATACAGTTGTATACTATTTTTTAAACCATCATCTATCATATGAAATCCAGATAAAAACAGATTGAAGTCTGTGGTTGTAACTGGACAAAACATGAAAAAGTTAATGGGGTACGAAATCTTTTGCACTGTAAAACTGAACAGTCTGAAAATCTGAGCTTCCTGTGTGACTTGCTTACAACATATTTTCATATATAAATACAAAAAAATAAACAGCCTACACCTCTACACAGCCTACACATCTGGCTGAATTAATGGAGCAGAATTGGCCTTTGGAGAGTAGGGCTTAAACAGCTGAAATACAGTTTTTCCATCAGAAGAGGATAACAGATGTGGCAGCAGTGTATAGTATACAAAACATTCTGCTTACAGTAATAGAAGACATGTTCAGGTATTTGAGTCGGTCTTTTTGTATTTTTTAAATAAGACAGAGAACCCCTGAAATTTCGCCATTAATATATATTTTAATGTATGCAAAAAATAACTTTTGTGAAATATTTACTTGAGTACGGACGGATCAGTTGAACCAAATCAGCTAAATGCAGAGACAAAAATTAGATGTAACATTACTGGACTATCTCCAGTTTACTAGACTGGCTCCAGTAAAGAACCATACCTTATTGCCCTCTGGAAATGAATAGAGGGGTTGACGCGGTAGGCCACTGCCTCAGGTTGAGACCCATCCACTCTCCTCACTCCTCTTGACTCAGCCACATGGAACTCCTCCAGAAGATCAAAACCTCACAGCACAAACATTTAGCCTTAGTTTGACGTCACTTCAATTTACACATCAGAGAAGCGTGACTACTTCAGAATCATATGCCAGGGCTGATATCACTGATTTCTGTTAAGTAGCTGCATTACTCAGTGTTGTGAATAATGACGTAATCAGCGTGTTTATTTTTCCTAAAGGTGTATTTAGCTTCTGAACTTTAAACAAAGGGTGCTTTGTGCTGGCATTTGGATTAGCACAGCATGGCTCTAGTGTGTCATTAAAGGCCAGAGATTCTGAAAGAAAGTTGAATGAGGTTCTAATTACTTGTATAGTGACCTAAGCAGAGGAAAGACTGTGTCTTTCTTTTCACCTATTTACCATACAGTACGTTTTATTGCCAGGTAATTCAAAAACACATTGTGTTAGCTGGTTAATTTACAGTGACATCGAGCCTCACTGGCAGCACATCAAAGCTCTATACACTCAGATTATCCTCAGGATGACCTCTTAATAGACGCACTCAGAGCAGGAAAAATAATGAACTGTCAAATACTGACACCTGCTGGTCATAATATGGAAGTACAGCAACCCGGTTAAAAAAAACTTAAATATATATTTTCTATACTGTGAAGTCAGTTTTACCTAAATTTGCTGTTTTAGTGTAGTTACTTTAAGCTTTTAACTTACTTGGCAATTTTTGACAATGGACCGGTCTCAAGATGGAAACGAGTGCCACAAACACCAGCATATCCCTAAAGACTGGCATTTTTGATGCTTTAAAGACAGGAATTTACGAGTACCTGTGGTACAAAAGTTCAGTGTAACAATTATTAAATCAGACTCACTGGTGCATTGCACTTTCAAAACTAAATCTTAAATTCAAAATTCAATGCATAAATGCACTTAATAAATAACAAATAGAGGACACATTAAAGTATAAAATAGACAGAAAACTAAATCCATAAAACATTGTTTCATGTGAACTTATTAGCTAATTAAAAGTCCTAATTGCTGAATGTTTTAGGAATCTTAATTCTTAAGGAATAAATAATTCAAACATCAAAGATTCAAGTTTCCTTAATGGAATCTAATTAATTGCTTCAGTTCTAAAAACTGCATCCTCTTCCCAAGAATGTAAAGCAAACTAACTAAATTGCATTCTTTTGTGGCAAGCCCACATTGTACAAAGGTCCTCTTTGAATCAGTTGTTCCAACTATTCAGTGTATTCTCTAAATAAAGAATAAAGTAAATTACTTACATATTCCTGATAGCGTTAGTGCTCCTGCTGACAGACCTTGTACAGGTTCTGCAGTGATGATATATCCAACTTTAAAGTGCAGTCTGAGGGCCTTGGTTTGTGCTGAACAGGAGGACCATTCACACAGAGAAGCTCAGGACCCTGGCCCTTGAGCTCCATTCCACCTGTGGTCCCTAAGGGAATCTGTCTTTTCGCATAGGCCAGTTAGCCACCATTCATTAATGTTGCTCAGTTTGCCACACTGAGTTAACATATAAGGCATAAGGTAGATAATGCAAGTCGGAAAATTCAAATTGAGAATAGAGCCTAAAATTTAGATGAATAAGCAAAGGTGTTTTACCCTTTAAAAAACTGTTTGTAAGTGGTTTTGTGTATTGCTTCAAGCTGTGCTTTTGTAGATCTCCTTGCAAACTTAATTTCAACAAAATCTTAAATATATTCTATTTTAAAGCATGTTTTAAAACATTTTAAAGGTAGTGTTTCATCATCTTCACTCTTTAACTGAGAGAAAGGCGTAGTATTTCACAGTCAAACATAAAGCGTTCTGCAAACATTCCAACCTGACTGAATCCCCACACCAAAAAAAGGGCTAAATATCATCAAAGCACACACTGTAAAAGACAACAGCTACACAATATAAACCTAAAGATACCATGCCCTCCAACAGTATTCATGCCAGAAGAACCTTTCTACGTTTGTCACATTACATCCACAAACTCTGATCTATTTTATTGGGATTTTATGTGACAGAACAAAACAAAGAAGTACAAGATGCTGAACTAGAAGGGAAATTATGCACTCATTCTAAACCTTTTTACAAACAGTAATCTGAAAAGTGTAGCTTACTATTTGTGTTTAGCCCCTTTAGTGCACCTTATTGTCTGCAGAAGTAAATAGAGTCCACCTACCTGTAATTTAATCTCAGCATAAATACAGCTGTTCTGGGAGTACATTTTTAACAAAAGTATCATGAAAACACATCAGAAAAGTCAGGGATAATGATTGGGAGACGTTAAGATTAAAAAAAATGTCTTTAGAAAATCTCACAGTATTTTTCAGTCATATCATCCAAAAATGGAAAAAGTCTGCCATAACTGCAAACCCAACAAACCAAACCATACTCACTGGTCAGTCAAGGAGAGCATTAATCAGAGAAGCAGCCCATGGTGTGTCTGGAGGAACTCCAGAGATTCACAGCTTAGGTGGGAGAATCTGTTGACTTTAATCATGCATTACTGAGACCTGACCTTTATGAAAAACTGGCACATGACAAAGTTATGCATTCTGAGTTTAGCACAAGTCATGTGGGGATACAGCAAATAAGTGTAAGAATGTGCTCTGGCCAGATGAGCTCTAAACTGAACTTTTTGTTCTACAAGCAAAGCGCTATGTGGTCAAAAACTAACCCTGAACAACAGACTGATAAAACCATGACTACAATAAAACATTGTGGTGGCAGCATCATGCTGTGGGAAGGACCTGTCACTAAGGACATGGAAGCTGGTCAGAGTTAATGGGAAGATGGATCGAGTTAAATACCTGGTGGAAGCTGACAGACCGGGACAGTAGGTCACCTTCCAGCAGAACAATGACCCTAAACATACAGCCAGAACTTTAATGGAATGGGCTAGATCAAAGGATTTCCAGTGTTAGATCAGCCCAGTCAAATTCCACACTGATATCCATTTCACAACTTCAGGCAAGACTATTTTTAACACAACTTTTTTTTGTATTTTTATTTGTAAATTTTCTTTGAACTATGTGTCATTTTCCTTCGATTTTACAATTAAGCACAACTTTGTGTAGGTCAATCAAATAAACGAGATTAAGATTTATTGTTGGAAAAATGTGAACAAGTTAAATTCACTTTAATTCCCAAAGTGAGAAAAGCACAGATGATTACAGGGTGGTTACCAGTGTCAGGTGGCTTTGTGCAAGCAGGTTTATTACAAAGTAACATTACAGTAACAATTTCAGCTCAATTGAAATGAACAATACTTAGACATGAATGCACTTACAACGGCTACATGGAGTGGCACTTCATCAAGGCCACACATCGCTGCGTAGTGGAGGAAACAAAGGATGAGCTGCTATGGTGAACAAACAAACAGCGTGAGGATTACTTCTGCTTCTACTTCTCCCATGTAGGAGACCAAAGGTTTCTGGAGTGCGTACTAGAGTTTAGCGTAATATATTGCATTGCCCTTTTAAATGCTAGGTGGCAGTATGACAAAGCACTTAAATAGATATTTGCAGTGCCTCAAGCGGTACGATATTGCACCATCTACTCCAAAACATCAGCAGGCATAAGTTACAGTACATTCAATTACTTTCAAAATGCTCTCCTGCTTTTTGCCTTTTATCAGTGAAGAAATGTTAATTTTACCAGTAAGCATGGTTATTCCTAGATTTTTTAGTGTTCATCAAACCTCTACAGGATTTGCATAAATAAAATTAAATACAATAAAAAACAATTTGACATTTTTCAGAAAAAATTAAATACATTAAAAAACCAACACACACTGGGCCATCAACAATCCATTCGCACATATTATTAAATCATATTGCCTCTTAACAGAATATTTTACATCTTCCCAACAAATTAAATAACACTCAACACATTTGTAGGCTCTTAAGGTAGACATCTACAGGGTGCAACTAGCTTCAGGGTCATTGTTTTAAAGGCCACTGACTATCGCTTGGATCCCTTGGCCAGTTTGCTTGTGGAAATGGTTCTCCTTTGAGGAGTGGGGATCTTGGATGGCTTTCCTCCGTGTTGGCGGGAAGCAGAGCGTGGAGTTCCTCGCGTTGACTCTCCAACTGTCTCAGACACATCTGAACACACGGACTGGATGTCTGAGATGTCAAAGTCAGAGGCATCGCTCCCTCTGCGACTGCTGCCTCTGCTGCCGGCTTTACTTCCTGGTCGGCTGGAATTTTTTCTTGACTCTGGTGCATAAAACCATGATATTGGTAATGATGTAATAAATAAACATTATAAAATAAAAAATAAAAACATAAAATTAGCCATAAATAGCCAGATCAAGTCTGTATGACTGGAAAGGTGCTATATAAGTTCAGTCCATTTACCATTTAAAGAATCTAAATCCATTAATATTTACTTTTCCTTCCCATAGAAAGTACTCCTGAATCAGTGCGTCTGTGTTCTGCTCTGTGTTCTTTTTCCTTCTCTGCTCTGTTCTGTCAAACCCCCAGTCGGTCGTGGCAGATGGCCGCTCACACGGAGCCTGGTTCTGCAGAGTTTTTCCTCTCCACTGTCGCTACATGCATGCTCAGTATGAGGGATTGCTGCAAAGTCAACGCCAGTGACTGTCCACTGTCTCTACATGCTCATCCAGGAGGAGTGACTGCTACAAGTCACTGACTCGATGCAATCTGCTGGGTTTGTTTAGATAGAAAAACATTCTATCCAATTTGAATAAATAACTGAATCTGACTGCACTGTTCGATAGTTAGGATTAATTGGAATCTACGTACCTGACTTGAAATCTATAAGATTCGATTGAACTGACTTAGCCCATTTTAAACCTTTTACACAATGCAACAGGAAACAACACTCGCCAATTATTTTTACCTCTGCCTTCCTCTCTCCCTGTTGAATGGAGTAAGGGGGAGTAAGGTTTAGCCTAAACCGGTTCAGTTATGGTTGAGGTGCAAAAATACCCTCCATTTCTGCTACCTGTATGACCTTTTCTCTTTTCCAGTGGTTATAATCAGTCTGACAGAGAGAGGTATCCCAATCCTTGTGATTTTTAGTATAACAATGGCCACCAGTGGGCTCTACATGGACAAACTTTATCAGTTTATGATTTTACTTAGTACTCCTACACATAGCGCATTCTAAAATGGTCAAACTCTAACACTCAGTAGTTTAATCTAACCTCCCCAACAAACCCGCACCATTCCATACCCTTTGTGAAGTTCCATGAGATGACATGTGTTGTGAATTGGCGCTATGTAAATAAAACTGAATTGAATTGAATTCATCTTTGTCCCATAGTAAATGTGTGCACAAGGGCTGAAAAGGTGTGTGTGATCAAGGTGGACAACAAACGTGACAGACTTACACCAGTGGGTCAAAGTCCCAGCAAACTATTGTGAGAAATTTGTGGAAGGATACCAGGAATGTCTGACCCAAACCATTATGTTTTAAATGCAGTTCAACCAAATTCTAAGCTAATCTATGCATATTCTCTGAAACATATCTTGTATTTAGCTGTGACCTTTTGTGGCATACCCTACTTGTGGAGGGTGTTAGTGACTTCTCAACATCTGTCCTGTCAGCAGTCTTCCCCATAATTGTATAGTCTACTGACCTTGACTGAGACACAATTTAGAGGCTCAAAAAACCACTGCAAGTGTTTTGAATTAACTAGCTGATCAGAGTGTAGCACCATGAGTTTTCAATATTTAACTATTTCACAATATTCTATTTTTCTGTCACACTGAATTTTGGGTTTTCATTATCTTTAAGCCATAATCATCAAAATTACAATAAATAAAAGCTTGAAATATATCACTCTATGTGCAAACAATGTATATAATATACTGTAGGTGTCTCAATTTCTGAAATGACAAAAATATTGAACTTTTTTCCGACATTCAAGTTAGTTTTCTGAGGTGTACCTGAACATCCTTTGTGTTAGAAAAGCAAGATGAAATGTTATTCTGTTAATCCTAACAAACTGGTGTAGATTAATTATTGTAAATATAACCTATAATCATTTACAAAGCCATTTGTTATTTATTCCTACAATGCCATGTTAAGAATATTCATTACTTATAGCTGAATTAATTTTGGTAACCAACTAAACCGTAGCCATTTCTTTGGAGAGACTTTTTTGTAAATGAAAGACAACTCTGTGGCAGAGCAAATACGGAAAAGCCTGACCAAACCTGCTCCAAATTTTAGTTACTATTTAATTCATTAGATAAACTTTTTTTTTTTTTTTTACATTCAGCAAAAATTGAGAAATATCGAGAGTAAACTTACCACCAAGCGTCTGTGCTCGTGCTTTCAGTACAGCAGTGTTGATCAAGGTTCCCTCCTCACCTGACTGAAATCCTTTGCCAGATAAATAGCCAGGAAGACGCAATTTGCTGCCTTGGACTGCTGCGCCCTGTAAAACAAGCAAACAGGCAAAGAACCAGAAATAAGTTATACTTTCACTTAGAAAATTTCATAGAAACTTTCCTCTCCAGTTGGAATTCACAACAAAATAAAAAATAAAAAATCACAAGTGAGGTTACTGAGTTAGTTTTAAACTTGATTAAATCTTTTTTGAAACCCTTGTGCAAGAACAGCGGAGCCCCTGTGAGCAGGTGTTAGTATGAAAGGGTTAATAGGTCAACAAAGTGTTAGAAACTGTTAAAATTTCACAGAGCATATCAGCTGCCAGCTGCCAGGTACACGTAGATATTGAAGCTTTAAAATATATCGACCCAACTGAAATAGTTCTGGAAAGTCTTTCTTTCATTTAAGTTTTTTTGTTAGCAAAACAAAACACACTGCTAATATTGATTTAGCATATTTGTTTGAAATACAGTGGATCTCAGTTGGGTCACAAGCCTGAAGCAGTTTCCATCACATGCTGGTTTCAACAATACCTCTGAGGGTGAACCTTGGCTTTCAAAGGAGTCTGATGATTTAAGAGGAGTGGAGGGTTTGCTGTTTGTAAGCCATGGCTTATCATAATTGCGGGTAATGTGCTGGGGACTCTGGGGAACGATGGCAAATTAAAAAACAAAAAAGTATGGATTTACAAATCAAAAACTACAAGGCACACTAGATGGAGGAGGTATGTAATTTGTGTGGCAAAAAAAATCAAACAAAGTCAAGTAAATAAGTGAGATGAAAATCAAAGTCTTCAGTGAAGTTCCTAGTGGGTGCCCCCTCTCACCTTAGGAGAGCTGGTCACAGCAGGGTTTGCTGGAACTAGGCAGCTCTGACTTGAGGTGGATCTGTTGGGAGAGGCTCCTCTGGACGATGGCCGAGACCTCCGGCCTCTATAGCGGAAGCTCGCCATTACCTGTGTTGCTCCCTCTGGGAGGATGAACTTCTCACGGAGCTCCACATTGGTCCGGCCTTTAGCTGAAAAATGGCATTCCAGAATTAACCATAAAAGATAAATAGTTCAACAGGGATGGTAACCGTCTATTTTTAATGTGTTAAGGGGGATGATAAGAAAGGCAATGATGATGATGGTAATGGTGATAACACTTTATTTTATTACTATCATGTCTCAATAACAATAACAATTTCTCAGAATCTACTTTCAATAGTTTCCAGAACTCCAGAACACAACTGTTGTCGAAGCGAAGTTCAAATGAATGAGGTAATTTACTTAAACAAAACAAATACCCACATACATATCAAATAAATAATTGGAAACCTCTGACTTATGAAATAAAGTGTTAAGATGATAAGGTGTCTTTTGTCATGAAAGCAAGACTCATGCAACATCACATCTCACCCACATTGAATAACACAAATGAAAATGCTGCTGCAACAGTAGAGGAATACAGGTATACCTCAATAAATTATAATATGGGTAAAAAGTTAACATATTTCAGTAATTCACTTGAAAAATTAAAACTCTGATTATACAGACTAGAGACACATAGTGATATATTTTAGAATTTATTGTTGTTATTTTTGATGTTTATAGCTTACAGCAAACCCACTGAAAGATATATCCATGTGCTATTTAGTATTTGAACTTGAAACTTGGTTGTGGCTTATTTTGCATGAATTACTGTATCAATGCAGCCTAGCACAGAGACAGTAAGCCTATGGCTCTGCTGAGGTATGGACTTCATAAAACACAGTGGACCAACAGCAGCAGATGACATGGGTCCCCAATTCATTACTGACTGTGTGAACATTGCACTGGACATCTCCACTCTTCCTGCAGACTCTGGGATCTTGTTTTTCCAAATGAAATGTTATATTTATCTTTATCTTACAAAAAGGGGGTTTGGACCACAAGCAACAGTCCAGGAAAGATACTTGTGATAATGTCACTAGCAAAGAAGTAGCTTAATACAAGGAATGTAACATTGTAGCCCATGTCCTGAATTCGTTTGTGTATAGTGGTTCTTGCAATTCTGACTCCAGCTTCAGGTTACAACTTGTGAAACTCCTCCAAATTCATTAATGGACTTTGTTCTACAGTGATCTTTACACTGCAATAACCTGTTGTCTGTGCATCCTTTTGTACCACACTTTTGCCTTTCACTTAACTTTCATGAATATACTTGGATACAGCTCTCTGAACAGCGAGCTTCTTTAGTAATTACCTTTGTGGGCTTAATGCAAATACAGTCTTATCCATGATTGTTTAGCCCATAGCATGCTCATAAAATAACATTTCTGTATTAAACACTCCGTTTTACAACATGACATTATTGGCCTAATTTGATATTCTGACTGAATTTTGGGGTTTTCATTCACTCTAATCTATACTGATCCAAATTAACAGAAGAAATAAAATATAATGTAATATAATGAACCTATTAAATATATGTTTCAATTTCAGCATTGAGTTACTGAAATAAATCAACTTAATGAGGTTATAATTTATTAAGATGCACCTGCTATCTTTTAATTTCTGAGCTACCACTGTTTACTGTTTCCATCTGTAAAAGTGTTAAAGCTTTCGCAACTAATATTGACAAAAGGAATAGATTTACAAAGACTATAAAATATAAACTCCAACGAAGAAAACAGACTGCAAAAACATGCTGTTCCATGCAGTGTGAAGCAAAACATCCCATTGTTTTAAAAGGGCATTGAATGCTGCTTCAGTTTAGAGTATGAAACATCTTTTCTAAAACCATGACATCAGACAACTGTATATTTAGAGTTGGTAATGTCACATAAGCATCTTTTTATGATCCCCTTCTTGGCTGAAAAAGACAATTGGCATTGCATGCTGAGAGAACATAAAAGCACATGAAAAGATTTTGTTCTCTCAAGTCCTTAAATAATCTAAGTTCATGGAGAAAGTGACAGAAGGTGATGTGAGTCACACAAACAACTGCATGCATGAAAGCCCAGTGGCAGCTGACTAGCAGTGTAGCCGTTTTCGGTGAATGCAGTTCATTCACACTGAGTGCTCACATGTTGCTAGGCTACAGAAGTGGTACACACCAGCACCAACACAAGCAGCACACACTCGGATGTGCGGACACACATACCGCCAGTGGGTTCATGGAGCAAGGTGAGAAAGTGTGAGATTTGCCAACCTATAGGTGACTGAGTAATTGAAGAGTTTGATTCCGAGCGCAACATTTTGCTCCCATGGTGATGGACTAGAAGAAACGATACCGTGTTCAGCAGCAGGAGGGTTAAGCAGGAGAAAAATAGATTGATATTATCAAAACAGAAAGCAGAAACATGAAGAATACTAAATCTTTAGCTGCAGATGGTGAAAGAAAATGATGTACAAAAATTGTAACAATCAATGAAGATAGATAGATAGATAGATAGATAGATAGATAGATAGATAGATAGATAGATAGATAGATAGATAGATAGATAGATAGATAGATAGATAGATAGATAGATAGATAGATAGATAGATAGATAGATAGATAGATAGATAGATAGATAGATAGATAGATAGATAGATAGATAGATAGATAGATAGATAGATAGATAGATAGATAGATTACTTTACTCAGTTTTTCTGCAAAGAAAACAGGAAGAAAGTAGAAGAATCACATTGTTTTCAGTTTGACTAGCCCTGGTGATGGGCAAGTTGACAAACTCAAATATCCTGACTTTCTTCAGAAAAAACCCTACAATGAATCACAACGAAAAGTGTTGTTGTTCTCATAAAAGGTTCCTGTGGCTGAAGAACACCTTAGAATATGAGTCATTCTCCTGGGAATACATTAACAGACCGCTGTTTAGAATAACTAATGTTAGCTGTGCAAATTGACCAATGTGAAACCTCACGTTCTTAACCCCATAATTATTTTATCTTTGTTTCTCTCACTATTTAAAAGTAGCTGCTCTCTCACGCAGTTTAAAACCCCCTGTCTACATACAATATATAATTAATGACCACTCATGCAAAGAGGGCTAAAATATATTTTGAATCCTGTTTATTACCGGTCTCATAGAGATCAGTATTGGTAGGTCAAACTTTACAAAACCAGAGATTGGAAATCAGCAACATACCTATATTGAAATTAAAAATTATATTTTAAGCTACACAAAGGTTTTGAATATGGAACCTAGAAACTCATCCATTTCCAATCAAATAAGTACTGAAAGAGATACTAATATATTTCCATCACACTGAACTAATTAATCAGCATTGTGCATTATAATAAGGAATTTTATTCATGAGTAGTTATGTATTGAGTGTAGACCCAGGTAAATAATCCCTATGCAGCGTTTTTGTTATGGATCATTCAAAGATAGTTAAAATCTGTGTATTACATTCTGTTCTTATGAAAAAACAAACTTATCCAGTTGATCTGGACAGCTGTAAAGTTTGCAATACAAAACAAATCTGACAGGGGCTTATGAATGGCAGAAGCTAATCTTCTAGTAATCAGTAAGTGTAACATGGGAAGATATGAAAAAAAAAAAATCACTCTTATACCCATAATGTTTGCTTTCTGTTATCCTCTCTGATCTCACCTCGACATGGGTCATTCTTCACAAGAAACTCATCCAGGGCCATCCAGCCTCCCCCCACCCGCACCATCACGGTGCTGCGCAAAATTCGCACAAGACGCAGCTGCTGAGAGTCTCCGAACTGTGACCGGGGGAAGGAAAGCACAAAAATTACGTGTGAGACACACTGAGCTCATTGTTGCTGCACACAAGAAGCTGTGCAACTTGAAAAAAACTGCTTCGATGAATCATATTGATTTATTTGGCACTGATTTTAGAGGAATGAGATTATTTTAGTGAGAAAAAAAGCAGCCTCGTGAGCAGTCTGGTTTTCTTTTTCACATAGTCACATAGATATGTAGACACACAAAAAATAAATGTATACTTTGTATTTTCAAACACATGAATAACAACAAGATTAACTGGGTTTCTTCTTTTTAGTGTGAGAAGGTGTTTTGACTTGGATCTATTGCTTTGAATTATTTGACTTTGTGCAAAACACTTCCATTTGTTCCCCTAATGATCTGATGGTAAGCCTGACTGAACCGTGCCTTCATGACTTTTTCATTAGTGAAATTTCGTGGTTGATTGATCTGTTCTTCAACCAGTTCGTTGAATCAGTTTTTCATAGACTGAAGTTCATTTCATGTTTTGACTGCAAGATAAGTCAGGCTCTACATACAGACCTGCAAGAGGGAAGAGTCAGTTGAATTGAGGTTCCTTTATAGCTTGTGGTGCTGGGCAGCAAATGCAGCAGTTTCTCAAGTGCTACAGCTTCACAAACATCACTGAATGATGTATTATTTGTAACATTTCTGCACATGTAGGTTCTCACTGTAATAATCTCACTTCAATTTCAGTCACGTGGTTTAACGCATAACTGAAGGTTGAGCCTGTTAAAAAAGTACAGCTGAAGGCACATGATTATACCACCAGGGGGTACTAGTGTACAATAATTTGCCTTCACCTTATCACATCATACAAACATACAAACACTGAGCATTTTATGGACTTAAATGCTTCAAGCTTTATGAAAATGAAGAGATGTCAGTTGGTGTTGCACAAAGACGTGCAGATGACAATCACAGTCACATGCTTTTGGTCCATTAGCAGGCTGACGCCATGATCAAAGGAGCAAACATCCAACTCCTGCAACCTTTGTTGCACCTTCTACAGCTACAATTTAAATGCTCAGAATGCACTGATGGCACTGATGCATATCAGATGCAGCTAGCTCCGCTAACACAGTGAGAACGAAATGAGGGAATGGTTGGAGTCATTTCTGTCAAATTCACCACAGTGTGACACGCAGACATGACCAAACACTGATGATTCTCGTCTAACCTCCTAATATTGCTTCTCAAAAAATCTTGATATCTTTTATGATTATCGAAATGATTTAATGTGACTGGTGAGATCTAATGATCAGAAACATTACAGGTGATGAAGTAAAACAAGGAAACAGCTAAAGAGTAACCATTTACCAGAATACAGCTTTCCAAAACCTCAACGTGTAGGTGGTGGGAAAGATTTTGATTTTCCCTGTTTGCTATTGTCTCATCGCCCATTAGGGAGTCATGTAAGCAGTGAACCAGACCAAACTGTCAAAAGAGTTATTTCAATTCATTGTTGAGTGATACATCAATACAAACTGTTGCATTAAACCACCTCTGGTACTCTAATCCCCTCTCACTAACCCCTCTATCCTAGATGGACTTTTCCAACATATACAGTGCCTTGCAAAAGTATTTAACACCCAGTGAACTTTTACATTTCGCCACATTGCAACCAAAATCTTTAATATATTTTATTGCCTTTTAATGTGAGACCAACACAACATAGCTTTATGTAAAAAAGTTAAAACTTTTGCAAGGCACTCTAATATCATAGAAAGTTTTCTCATAAAAAAGGAGCAATAAACGTATTAACATAATTTAAGTTGCCCAACTTTAAAGTTATTTCTCATAATTAAAAGTTGGCTGATGGATCAACCTTTGTCAGCCATTGCGGAGATCATTCCCATGATACTGAAGCATCAAAGCCAAGCAAACAGAAAGCATTATTAGATGCCCAGCTGATGAATTTATGCCAGTGAACCACTGAATAAATGGGCTGAAATGGTGCTGGCAAACCAATACTGTATTTTCTGAAACTCAAAAGCAGATATACAGACTGGCTTCAGAAACAAATTTATCAGATGTTAATATAAATATGTATATATTTTTATTTCTACTTTTGAGTTCCAGTTTAATAACTGCAGCCAGGAATCTGGGCAGGAAGTGTTAACTGGACAGCAAACATGGTAAATGCAGAAAAGCACAAAGGCTTGAAAAGGAACAGAACAGACACATGAACACGGAGGACTTTCACATGTACCTGGTTTCCAAGGTAGAACTGGTAATGAAAAAACAATGAGAAAATATTCAAAAGTTAGCAAAAGTATGACTGATTTCTGCACATTTAGCACCTACCTTCATATGGACTTTCCAGAAAAAAAAAATCAGCTTTAGATAGAATTTAGCTCTTAAAAGACAGGCTGGTAAATTTATACTTACCCTGTATTTATTTGCTCCAATTTGCTCTACTTGGAATCTTTTTGGACATTTGCATTTTGCGACTTGACGCGTAACCTGCAAACAGACAGTTTATTACTTAACTGTTTCTCGGAATAAAAAAATATAGAACTCGGGCCATGACAGTCTTGCATTACCTCATCTTCAATTTTGTCAGCATCTGTCAATGGCTTGTAGGCGTCTTTGTTCGGATGAAGAGCTGCCACAAACTCATAGTAGTCAATGTAACCGTCACCGTCACTGTCAAATATGTCCGCCACGGCGCTCATCTCCAGGCGGCTGGTCGGAAATTCTTTAGAGGACCAATTCGACTGTATCAGAACTTCTGCACATTTTTTATATCAAAATTCCATACATTTCCAGAATGAAATTTCTACATTTCAATTCATTTAATTTTTGAAGTATAAAAAAAAAAAAGTTAACCATGAATTTACTGCAGAATTCCTACAGAAATGTAACTTTAAATATGACATCAGCAAAATCCACAGATTGGTAGGGGGGGATGGATGGATGGATGGATGGATGCTTAAACTGAACTCCAGAGTTTTCCAGACAGCATGAGAACATTGTTCTGTGCATAAATTATTTTGCACGTTGGTTGCAAGCTCTTCTTCTGGTGGTCTAGTGGACACTTACTGGATGATAGAATTCCCTCGATGAACTCCTGTCGGGTCACCTTGCCATCCTGGTCTTTGTCAATGCGGCGGAAGAAGTCCATAACTCGAGATTTTTTGTGGTTCATCCAGCGCATGTAGCGTTTCCGCCACACATCGAAGTCAAAGTTTGCGAATTCCTTTAACTAAACAAAACATGAAAACTGAAAGTAAGCACAGAGTTTAAAAAAACGTATGACTGCAATAATATTGAAGCCTTGATTTACCTCCTCCAGTCTATCCAGTGCATCGTTGAGTTTCCTCCTTCTGTCCAAAGCCAGCAGCCACACATGCTGCCACTTGGTTACTAGCAGGTTAACTCGTGGGTTCTTGGTTTCTATCGCAGCTTGTGTTGTTGATGCGTACATGGTTTGTGCAGGAGAGCGTTTTCCTGTAAGTGAAAGATAAAACTTCAGATAAGAAAGAAGAGATTTTTCATGACATCATTTAAGCTGCTAAAAGGAGGAAGATTAAGATGTTGCGTCACCCTGCAGTGACTCAATGCTTTGCCAGATGCCTCAGATCACACTCTGGGCAGGAAATGAAAGGGATACATACTTCCAGCTCGTCCTTTGTCCAGCACAGGGATCTGTGATTGGATTTGGGGCTCCACAGTCGGTTTCCTTTTATGTGTTTTAGTGATTTTGTCAACATCTGGCTGCTTTCTGGTCATTTCCTCCATGAAGGTCTGCAGAGGAAAGTAACAGCTACTGTTTTTAACACAGCCAAAAAAGTAGAACGGATTTCTTCAAATAAATCAGAAACAAATCAAAAGGAGTGTTTTTTTTAAGCAGTTTAAATTCACCTGGTGTTCTGCTATGAGACTTTTGATTTCTTCAATCTCCTGAGGCAGTGTCTCTCTGTCTCTGTCGTTTAGGTTGCTCTCAGCCCACTGCAGCCAGGTCAGCAAATTCTCCAACAGCTCCTGAGTGGCTAACAGCTCAGTAAGGGCCACAGTGAGTCGCTGCTGGTGCTGTCTGACCCAGGCCTGCACCTGTAACAACAGGATAACGCATGTAACTAATATGAACACCTCAGATCTGCCCTTTTACACATATTTAGTTACTTCCACAAAGGTATTTCAAAAGGACTTTAGATCTGGCCACATTTAACAGACAATGACCTGCATCCCAAGATATAATGTTTTTAAGACCCTGCTAATCTGTTATGATAAAAAGCTTTGTTTCCATGTCAGAGTGGTTTTTAGAAACGAATGATTTTATAACTATAGAAATTCAGATACCACTCCAATATTAATTTAGAATTTGTTACTTCAAATAATGGTAAATGATTGAAACTTAGGAAAGTACGTAATTGTGTCGCTGATTGGATTGAATTGAGTGTGTATTCCTTAGAAGACTACATGTGTGTAACCCTGAAGGAGTAAGCACTCCATTTTTGTTTCCCTGTGGGTCCACAGAAATGAGGTAGGAAAAAAAGAACACATTCTGTTTCTCTTATTAGCTATTTAACACAACGTGGTGACATGTCTCCAAAAACCTCTTCTAAATTGCAATTAGGATGGTGATACCTGCTTCCCTGTAACAAAGGTTTGAACGCTGAAATAAAGAGTCCAAAAGGAAGAACAGAGAGCAAGAAGAGAAGCCTGGTCAAATTCAAAAGCAGGCTGGTCACCTTGTCAACACAGGGTTGCATAATTGTTTTCTGTCCAATGTACCCTTTTTGCATTTCAGCAAAGTTGAACTTTGTTTTTCCTTCACACCCTGATGTGATCAGCCTTTTCGGTGACTTTTTTTTTTAGAGTGTTTTTATTCCTTGTTTCCAATTTGGTTCCAGAGTCAAAGCTGATCAAATTAAGCCAGCCAGCACCTTTCCCTCAACAGTATGACCTTCAGGCTGGAAAAAAGCTCTTGCGCAGTAGATTCCCCTTATTAACTGATCTGAGAATCAAGACGGTGATAACTGCAAGTCTGGATCACTGAGAGATAACACTACTGGATCACAGTAAGGCGCCGTAGTAAGGTGTTCTGAATCTTCTGACAGGTCGGTGTCCTTAGTCTTTCATTACATGTTATTCATTTGACTGTGGATTATTCTTATTTTTTAAACAAATACCAGATCTTGTTGGTTAAAAAATGTGATACAAAACCTCCCTCCCTGATAAGTAGAACTCATCCTTCAATAAAATGAAAAAATTTCTAATAAATATACAAATGCAAATTTGTGTATTCTTGACTGAAGCTTGACAAATTGGACAGGAAAGTGTATTGTCAATCTAATGCATATGAGAGGTATGCATACCAGCTGCAAACTGACCTCTTCAAACCTGGCTTTAATGATGGTGTTCCAGTGCTTCATGGTCGTGATGGAGTCTGGATGGCATATGCTGAGAATAGCCTCCCCCATACTGGTTGCTTTATTCAGAGCCCCTCGCTTTTCTTCCAACCTTTTCATTAACTCCTTAAAAACAGCAAATGGAAAAATTGTTTACATTTGGATTGGCTTATCTTCAGGAAACATAAAAATAAAACATTGCTTGTGCATGTTTTCATGGGAGAGCAATGCAGAGCTATTTCAAAAAGATGAAATCATAGGAAAAATAGAGTATTCAGTTTTTGGCATTAAGGATGGCAAGGCTGACAGGCTGCAATTACATAGTCTTGACTGTTTATTCAAGGCCATTAAAAATGTTGGCAAGCTTGATTTATTTCATAATATAGGGGGGGAAATCATCAAATTGTACAATATAAATAACAACTAAGGTAAAAGTGTTTCAATATTTCTATTAATGGAGAACAGGGTTGCTTAGATCCTGATCTCACAAGGCTTTTTTCAATCAATAAGTGAGTGTGCACATTGTAAAAGACAGTAGAATGATGCATCCCTTTACCTGATTTATTCAAGGATAAGAGGCACTAATTGAAGTTGATTAAAAAAGAAATTTGAGTGTGATTACACACAATAATTCTGATAAATAAATGAAAGAAAGGTCTTATGCTAGCTGTGCACTTGCAAAGCCACATTCACCCACCAAGCCAAACAGGGTGTTTTTATCTCTTTTTCTTCTTTTGTGTGAAAAATTAGCAAGAGCTCTTAGCAGGTGGTAGTTGTTTATGCAATCTGCCAACTTCTAAAAGCTCTGGTCTTTGAGAATGCAAAGCTTTTTTTATCTCTGGCTGTAACTTGCATATTGTTTGCCTGATAGCATAGTTGCCTTAGCCATATAAGTCAAAATATGACTTAGGCAATTATGTTATGTGGCTAACGATATGAGAAGCCTTCCACCTAAGTGCACGCATGCATATTACCTAATTTAAATGTGGGCAAACTGTGTTGGCGCAGAGAGATGCTAGTTCAGGAGAGGTTGGACATGGTTTGCATGCATTTAACATTTTTGCCCGTTAAAAAAAAAGACCAAAAAATATTTGAAGATATTTAAAAAAATACATTAATATTAACAATGCTTGCCTTGTGTTGTTCAATTAGCACTTGCAGAGCTTCCTCATCATCAGGCAGGCTACCATGAAAACGTAGACTCTGCTCGGCCTCAGCCAGCCACTCCAGCAGGATATGAACAGTAGAGTGAAATTCCTCAGCCTGCAGCCAGAAGACAAACATCAGTAAGGCTCACAGAGCCAGTTTACCTTCCATGTAAAGAAGTGGAGGTTCTGCTGTACCTGGGATAGGGCCTGCTCCAGCCGGGCCTGCTTCAACACAGACAGGTTGCACACAGTATCCCAGCGAGTGCTGAGGTCCTGCATCTGGACTTTGACCCAAGAGGAGTCATCATGGCTGTTCTCGACAAGCTCTCTCGCGGAACGCTTAAGAGCCTGAACGCTCACAGTCCGCTTTCCCAGCTCCTTTTGGAAAACCTATAGTAACAAGTTCACAGAGGAAAAAAATAAGATGACGTATCAATATCAAGTTTGGAGTGTAAAGCACAGATTGTAAGATGAAAGTAGAAAGATACATGCTGTTCAAAACTTTTACACATAAAAATCTGAAAAGTGTGGTATGTATTTATATTCAGCCCTCCTGAGTCAAAACCAGTTGTGTTTTCTATAATCTTTTCACATCTACAGAGTTTTTGCCCAGTCTTTTCTGCAAAATAATTAATGCTCAGCCACACTGAACAGATTGCATCTATGATTTTTCAAGTGTTACTGCAGATTTTGAACTGAATTTAGGTCTGGACTTTGACTGGACGACATAAATATGATCAGATCTAAACCAGTCATTTGTATTTCTGGCTGTATGCTTAATCTTGTGGTCCTGCTGAAAGGTGAACCTCCGTCTCAGTCTCGAGTCTTTTGCAGCCTTTGACATGTTTTCCTGCAGGATTGCTCCGTATTCAGCTCCAACCATCATCTTCTTCAACTTTGAACAGCTTCCCTGTTACTGCTGAACAAAAGCATCCACACAGCATGATGCTGCCACCGCCATGTTCTTCAGATTTTTTTTTGTATTTCAATCCAATGTATCCTTTTTTTTCCACTTCACAATTATGCACGACTTCATGTTGGTCAATTAAATCAAATTTCGTTCCAGGGGTCCGAATACTATTACAAGGCATTGCAGTTGTTTGGACATGTGAATATTTAACACACTGCATTAAACAAGCCAACATACAACATACAAGCAACAAAACCCCAAAGTCATTTTTTGCACAATGACAGCGCCATCTGTTAGGTTGTTTAAATACAGCTTTCTTTACAGCCCAACCCTTGTGTGGTTTATGTACCAGTAGGATTAGAAAAAGCCATTAAAAATGATGAAAGAAAAGGGGCGGTGGTGCAGAAGTGAAAACCTTTAGATGTTTTTAAAGTTAGCTTTTGTCAGTGCTTCTCATACCCATAATCAACAGAAGTATGACATATTCTGTATTGTTGGCGTGCTTCTTTCTACCTTGTGGTTGTCTATCAGGTTGAGAACCAGGTCTATGTCTCCATGTACTGGTTGGTCATCAGCCAGCTGAGGTTCCACTTTATATAGCCAGTCGATAAGAGCCTGCAGGGCGTCCGTAAACTGACCAGAGAACAGCAGGGCCTCCTCTAGCTTGTTTTGTCTGCAGGTGAACACAAATGACAAATAAATAAGCCAGGTCTCTTGACTGCGGTTTGTAGACAGGAGATGAGAAAAGGGATAATGTATCCTCACCTTTCCACTGACTTTCCACAGATTGTGTCCCACTTATCCCTCAGTTCACTCAGCATATCGTCCAATTTCTGTTTATCATCCTGAAGAGCAGTTTTGTCTTTCAGAGCCCGCCCAGTTCGAGCAGTGGTGTCGTACACAGAGTGTTTGCTACCCAGAGCTTTCTGGAACTCCTGCATTTGAGAAAACAACATAACACAATTTAAATCAAGCTCAGAACAGTCAGTTTTATTGAAAAGGCAGACAAAGACTTTTTGTAACTACTGCTGGAATGTCAATAGTGTTCCAATCTGTGTGTGTTGTGATTAAGATGAAGTGCTAAGTGAGGCACACACAAAAGGGGGCCAAATCTCAGCTACTGCTCCAGAGAGATTAAAAGTATCCAATCCCTAATAGATTTGGTCCAGCCCTGGATTATGATAGGATTAGCTCGATCTCCCTACATAACAAGGCAAACAAGGCAAGAACGAACAACGCGATAAATACATTTATGAATAATATATTCTAATAACACTGTGTTTTCTGTAAATAGCCCTAATTACTGTACTTTAACTTGTGGACATGACATTTAAACCTGGAGCATTAAAGAGCTGCTTTGTTAATTTAATTTATCGAGATGCACCGATCAAGCCTTTTCTGGCCAATACTGATTCCTGGTTTTCTTTGAGGTTTGACCCGGCGATACCAATTTTGACCGTTTTAGATTTTTTAAAAATCCGTTAACATTGCTGGAAATTGTTGAAAATGAGTCAAAATTTCAAAAAGAGACAAAAATGTGCTGCAGGTTCTTGCATAGAGAAAGCCGTTTTGCATCCAACAGAAAATTAGGTAATGAATGGATTATTTTACATCTATGGATCACAGATGATGTCTGCTTTGTTGATCTTATTTTTATTAAAATTAAAATCAAAGGACATTCTGCTGTTAGATAAATTTATGGACAAAAAAAGGCTACAAATATAGAGAAAAAAAGGATTTTATCTTCTGATCGCCAACCATAGCCAACAAAAGGTCTGTTTTAATCTCTGGATGACTGATTTGTGCATCTCATGACAAATATGTTCATATGCAGACCATTTTATTAAATGAGTGAAGTCATGAATGTTATTTATAAAATATAAGGAGAGGATTTAGCAGGTTTAACTTCTATAAAGTGGGCTACAAATTGATTTGTCACCTTGTGCTGTGCCAGCTGCATCTTGATTTTGTCCGGATCGTTGGCAATTTCCACTTCAGAGTCCAGGGCCTTCTCGGATTCATCCATCCACTCCATCAGTTTGTTGAAGGTTTCATGGAACTGAAGAAACATTAGAAACAGTGTAAAGAAGCTAGAAAAATGTACTATTGTATTTGGTTTATCTCAAAGTTCTGCTTTATGTACAAATGATTAAGCTCTTGCTCAAAGGAAAGAAGTTATCCGCACTAATAAAAACAAAGCTACAGCATGCAGACAGAATATTATACAGGCCTAAAATACAGTTTCCAATGAGCTTTCCAACGATAATAAAACAAGCCTGATAGCAGTGAAACAAGCCAGTGCCAGACTCAGTATAAACATGCATAAAGCATTACCTGCTTTGCCCTCTTCCTGGCATCATCCAGCAGGCGACCTCGCTCCACAGACCTCTGCACCAGCTTCTCCCAGCGGCCCTGCACGCTGAGTAGAAGGTTCTTGATCAGCACCACATCCTGTTTCTGGCTGAAATACTTCAAATGCGTGCCCGTCTTGTCTAGCTCGATAATGTGCTCTCTGTGGGAGTTCACCTCGGTCACAAACATCTGCACAAACACCAAGGAGAGACAAGGTTTTATTCCAAGAATATATTCACTAATGATACACAATGTAAAATATATTTATTTTCATCAGGATTAGTTTTCCCACCAGAGGATATGTCTCCCAACACATTACCTTATGCTCATCAATTTGAAACATGATGGTCTCCAGAATGAGGGAAGCAGGAGAAACCATGTTCAGCGTCTGTTCTGCCTGGGTTAGCCAAACAATAAAGTCCTGAAGAGAGTTGTGAAAATCCGTGGCCAGTGTTAAAGCTTCTTCAAGTTTTGCCTGTGGACACAAACCACCAGAAAGTGTTGATTTATCTGCATCCACAAACACCGTTCTTACTATAACCCACAGTTCACCGATCAGTGTTGCAGCTTTCCCTGTTAACAGATCTGGACGGTTTAATGGCGAGGCTGAAAGGCAATGATGAGCTTTTAACTGAGGAAGAGAAACATCCACAGTGACTCTGTGACTGAATCATATCCGCTTACCCCAGCAAAGAGGGCTCGGTGCTCACAGTAACACAACAACACTACAATGCTGATGAGATTTCTGATTAATAAACTAAACAACACTTTCCAAATCAATGGGTACGTTGGTAAATATAACACTGGACTTTTAATGTCAATGCATGCTACAAAACTCTGAAAAATATATATTTCATGCTTTAAATTTGCCTTTTGTGCTCTAGACAACAAAAGCTTCACATTGACTAGCAGCTCTGCGCAGCTCTAAGATTTAGCAGACTAAATTCCAGGGAACAGCACCAAAGTCAACAGGAAGAAAGAAACAGCAAAGACTCAAAGAGAAAGACCCAATTTCTGGAGGGTATAACAGTAAAGGCAGTGACAATATGCAGGGCCTCGCAAAAGTATTCATACCCTATAGACTTTTTCACATCACGTTAAAACTAGAAATCTCACTATCTATTATTGGGATTTAATTCAATTGACCAATAAAAAGTGGTCTGCATTGTGGGTAGCCAGTATAGACTTAAACTTTTCTAGAATAATTTGAGGTATCTATTACGATAACAATAAAATTGTCAATAAAAGCAGTAAAATATTTATCACAGTCCAAAAGGAATACATTTATGCTGGCCTACAGTGACAGCCCTATGAACACAAATACACAAAGTTGTCTTCCTGCAGGGAGGTGAACATCTGTTCATCCATCTCTCAAGTCTTTTGGAGCCGTAACAGGTTTTCTCCCAGGATTGCTCCATTCATTTTCCCAACAACTCTGGCCAGATTACCTTTTTGCTGCAAAAGAAAGGCCTCCCCACAGCATGCTGCCAACAACCATACATAGCAATTTGCATGAAGGCCAAAAAGCTCCATTGTAGGTCTCATTTTCTAGTCCTTTATGAGATGTTCACAACTTTAACCCTGACCTGTCTTCAGGATGCTGTTTGTTAATTAACGGTTTCTAACAAACCTGTTCACAGAAGAGCTGCATTAATATTGAAATTCAATTACAAACAGGTTAGCTCTATTGTAAAATTAGGTGAATTCTAAAGGCAATTGGTTGCATTGGACTTTATTCGTGGAATAAAAGGAGCTGCTTACAAAATTCACATCAAAACTTTCATGTTTTTGTCTGTGAAAAAATTGAAAACAATGCATCGTTTTTTTTACATCCCATAAAATACAAAAAGGCTTGTGGTAATGTGACAAAATGTGAAAAAGTTCTAGGGTGTATTGCGCATTTTTGCCACATAAAAGCATAATTCTAATTTATTATGGCAAAAAAGAGAACATGTGATTCTGAATTTTCTGAATGAAAAATAAATAAATATCTGTTTTGATCTTTGTCAGGTCATGACTAAGGGAAAAAGTACTGCTCCACCTTGACAACAACTGTACTACCATGATCAACAGCCTAACCACATCCTGAGCGTCTTGCCAGCACATACTCCCTTCATTATCGACACTGAGATTAAAGGCCTTAAGCTGCAGAGTCAGGGCTCAAGTGTTTGTCAGTGATACCTCCCTGGGACTAGGAGAGGTGAGTCATTTCTGCTCAGAGCAGTGAAAGCCATACACTGATTCCCCACCTTCCTCTCAGCAACCTTCGCCTGCACAGCTTCCCATTTCTCCTTCAGGCTGGCGAGGTCCTGCTCCGTGTTGATGTCCGGGCCCTCAGGTGTCATGGCAAGCAGCTGGCCACCCTTGTCGAGCAGCTCCCGATACAGCTCCCCTTTGGCCTCAAAGGTAGAGCACAACTCCTGAAACAAAAAGAAACATGGTGGCGTGAGGAGAGTTTTTGTCAGTGAAACAAATAGTTCAAGACAGATTGTTTGTCAGCAGTTAGGCCAAGTTTCATCCAAAAATGGACAAAGAATGAGCACAGAAAGGCTGCTTGAGACTCCAAGAAACATGTTTCCAATAAATATTTAAACAGTATAAAGTTACCAATTTAATAAAGTTATTCTTTCCAAAGAGTTGCTGTTTTTAGTTCTATCAAATGTCACCATTTGTATTTATTTAGGCAACCACTGCTGTTAAAGTGTCTCCATTACTACGAGCAAAAACAAAGAGAGAAATAATTCCCCGATTAATTAAGGTCAGGCATGGACGAATCAATTCGAAACACTTAACAGACTTTTTTTTCGCCCTCTGCGAGTTGTGTATTTTGTGGTGTCGCTTAATTTTCACACTTGAGATAAAACACAGCACAGACACAGCCACCTCCTTGCCAGCCTGCCATCTGCATGCAGCCTTTCATATTGTTAAACACATACCAGATGGGCGTTAAGCTGCTCCCGGGCCGTGTCTGGTAAACCTCCCACAGCCTTTGATGCCAACAGCTGACGTTCAGTGTCTTTCAGCCATTGCTGCATATCTTCTATTTCGCCATGGAAACCTTGGGCCTACAAAACAATACAACCTGGGTCAGGACAAAAGGTGACTCTCACACACACACACGCTGATTGTTAGAAACCTGAGGCTTGGGAGGAAAAGGACTGAGTTAATAATTCCTTCACTTCATTCCTGATGTATTCGGACTAAAACGAATTGAGGCGAACAATTCATAATACATTTCTTTCTTTCAGCCTACCTTTTAGATGTAAATAAAGTCCCAATTTTAAGCAAGATAAACCTTTGAGACTGATATAATTTAATCCTCCTTAATCCCTCTACAACCAGACCAACTTCTGTAATTAATAAAATTCCCTTCCTTCCATCAAAACACTTCTCCTGAAGCATCAGTGTCGTCATTAGAAACACCACAGGATGCCAAAATAACGATGAAGTGACGGGATGGGATCATTAATCCTATTAGAACTTTGGGATTTTGTGGTAACGTACTTGTTTCCTTGGGTTGAAACTAATGGATCACAGTTTATAAAAGTTAAAGTGAAGTTTCTGTGAAGTTAATTAGAACCTGAAGCAGAGACGCTTCAAGCTGTTGCTTCCTCTGGTCAGTCTTCTCAAGGATGGCCTTCCACCTCTGGTTGAGATTCTCCAGTTTGCTCTGCAGACTGGAAGCTTCCTCTCCAGCGCTCGACTCGACCAGCTCATTACCGGCTTTGTTCACAGTCTCCACTGTTGCCTTGTGAGCCAACACATCTATCTGGAGGACCTGTGGAGGAAAAAACAGAGATAACTGCCAAAATGTTTGTGAACTGATGGTAGGCAGGTCATTAGAACTGTGTGAATATAATTTAAACCTTACACAAGGACAGATATACTGTACATTAATTTTGGGGGTAAACTATATATTCACAAAGAAATACTCTAATGAAGCTGTTTATGTCACACAATGATACAAATACAAAAGATAAAAGTAGATTTGTCATACGTGATGCTTGGCGAGCTCTATCTCGATGGCTTTGGGGTCTCCTGCAGCTTTTCGCTGTTCATTGAGCAGTTCTTCCGTGTGGCTCATCCAGGACAGCAGCTCGTCCAGTGCATGCTGGAACTGGCCCAGTGCCAGCAGCCCCCCCTCCAGTTTGTGCTAGATTAATGACAGATTGACCCATTAGATTTTGGATTCAGTGAAAGCAATTTAATATACAAGTCTGGTAGAGATTTTGTTCAAGTTTCTACACTTCAAAAAACAGATGCAATTTATTTCTATAATAATTAAATATGCTAAAACTGGGTTAAATATAAGAGGAATGGCAAAAACTGATTTTTTATGATTTATCAATGTTTTTTTTTTCATGCTTTTTTTGTGGCACTAGTGGCCTTTGTTTTTTAGATTCTTTCAACTGTAAGCTGACAGGAAAGGGGTGGAGGGTGGTGGAAGACATGCAGCAAAGGACGCCTGGGCCAGAAGTCAAAACCGCAATGGGCTGGGTTTAAGACTAAAGCCTCTGAATATGGGTTGCACGTTTTACCCCTGCTCCACCGCCGAGCCTATTTTAAAACATCTTTTTATGGTAATCACGAAATAAACTTTGCGAATCTGTGACGTGTAGAAATTATGAAGACTTCAATTTCTAAAGAATAATATAATATCTAAATGCTTGTTATGCAACAAATAATTTAGCATTTACTTGTGATAATTTGGTTTTTTTTTGCATCATTTTTATGTAAAGACTACTGATTGCAATTTCGATCAAAAATTAATTATTTTACAACATTAATTTAACAGGCAATATTTTTTCAAATTGAACCATAAAAGTCCAAAACTTGACACGTTCTGGTGACGCTTTCTCTCCAGTCGTTTCCCCACTCTGACCTGTCGGCTAATGATCTTCTCATCCAGGTTGTCCCAGAGCATCTTGAGCTCAGACATCGGCTCCTTGATGGCGCAACAATCAGCCTCTTCTGTCACCTTCTTCAGTAGAAGGCCGGCCTGATGGTTCAGGCGCTCCATCTCGATCTGGAGCTGGTAGGCTTCTCCTTTGAACTCCTGACAAAAGGAGCGGCATGAAACCAAGTCAACCCATAAGTCAACACAAGCTCAAAGACATGCAGAGAAAAGCATAGCTGTTTGTTTAGGACAGTGTTTGTGTTGCACATCAAAGGTGCAGAGGAACCTTTTCTTTAACAAAAATGTAATGAATTGGGCCTTAAAAATAAAAACACAGCCGATATGAATGCAGCTGGTGTGTAAAACATCTGCATTTCAGAGCCCAGGACAGAAGAGAATCATCAAGATTTTAGAATATAACAGCAGTGAAAGTGTTTTGTCATCCACTTTACGACTAAATCATCAAACTGTACCTTAAGTTCTACGATCTGCTGCTTGACCGTCTCCAAGTCTGTGCCTACAGGGGACTTTGAGTCCAGTTTGTTCTCCAGAATATCCACCCAATCAAACATACCCTGTGTACAAAGTGGGAAACCATTGTTAAGACAAAGCTTAGTGCAAACAGAGTCATGTTTCACTCCTGTTCATCTCATTTCATCCATAACAGTTCCAGCTCTTCTGCACAGCCTAAAAATAGGTGAACATATACAATAAAATAAAATAATACCCTACAAACCCAGAGTTAAACCAGCTGACTTTATTAGACTTTATAAGAACTTCATACAGAAGTTAAAGCTGAAATAAATAAAAAACAACACTGTGGTTAGTGTTTATTGTTTCTAAATTACAAGTCTTCTCATAAAATGTTATATCACGCAAATCACCCATTTGATCTTAAAATCATCTAGCTCAATGTTTGGGTTTAGCTTCCACAAACTAAATAAAAAACTAAGTACTCGAGAATAAATAATAGCCAAGAAAGGAAAGGATAATTGAAAATATAAATTTTTAAACTACATTTAAAAATTATGACAGTTTGTGCTCGTACTTGCAGACCATCTTGAAACTGCACAGCAGCCTGCATAGCTTCTTCCAGTCTCTCTACTCTTTCTTTCCAGGTCTTATTGAGATTCTCCCACGCTGAATTTACCTAGAAACACAAAACAGTGTGATCACACAAATGCTTCACAGTATCACCAAGTTAAACTTCTGCATAAGAGATGGGTAAAATGTTATTTGTTACCTCGTCCACACTTTTCTTTATTACAGGCTTGTCGGGTTCTCCACATGCAGTCATAAGCTCTGCACCCTGGTTCTGAACCACATCAAGTTCCTCCTGTAGCCCGTCGATTTCCTCCTTAAATCCCTTTAAAAGATGAAAAGTATTTTTTTAAGTACAAATCCTTATAGGTTTTATCATCTAAGGGTTAATTCAGAAATCCAGTCATTTTCATTCCACCTCCACAAATTCCTGTTGCTGCTTGACAACAGAGGGGTCAACTCCAGGTTCCTCCAGCTCTCGCAGCAGGTCCTGGCTGTCTTTGATAGTGGCGATGAGAGCACAGTGGTCACACCAGAACTTGTCTGCCAGGTCCATCACGTCCAGCAGCTTTGCTTCCCGCTCCTCCAGCAAGGCCTGGATGTCGTTCCACAAGAACACCATGTGGTCCAGCTTGTCTTGAACCGCTAGAGAGTAGAACATAAAAGGCTCACAAATATGATAGATAGAACATAAAGGATTTGACAGATTAATGTTTTTGGGTAAGGTGCACAGATGTCATTTTGATCATTTTGTTGTTGTTTTTTTATGAGACACTGAACTTTGATTTAACTATTGCACATTCACTACAACTTAGAGATAAACCAAAAAAATTGGCACTTGACTGAAATCTTAAAGGGTTCTGACCTGTGACCGATTGGATGGAAACTTTTTCTATCCATGAATACAGTATAACTAAACGTTAACAGGCAACGGCAACAGCTGTGGTACCGTTTGTAATGGAAGAATTAGTGCTAACTACTTTCAGTGGTTAGCATTAATTCTTATTGCTAACATTTTAAAAGGTGTTTAAAATGAGGTCATATGAGGCAAATAGCTTATATCTCTGCTTTATTTGAAAAGAAACAATATATACTATGACAAGTACAGATATGTCCTTCAGGCTGCGAGAGAGCGAGAGAGAGCAATACTTAAAGCAGGTAACAGGAAGGCTGAACAAAGTGCAGCTAAAGGGAGCTTATCTCTTTTTGAGATAAAGCCTGTTTTATAGGAACTGCTCTTACACGTCAAATGTGACATCAATTCTCCTCCTAATAGAAATAATTGAAAGGTTAGAAAGAAAATTATATATATATATATATATATGGCCAAAACTCACCATAAATTGACTACAAACTTGTGATCTGTGTATCTCTACAACACAGATTCATAAAGCTTTTAGGTGCTGTTTTGGATTATTAAATCAAATGTTTCATTATATTAATGCAAAGAAATAATGCAAATAAAAGAAAAGACCATGCAATAAACAAATTTAGGGATACGGCACATTCAATACCTTTGGCAGATATGTCCTTGTCTGCTCCTTCGGATCGTGCAATCATCTCTTCACCTCGTTGCTTGAGTGTCTCATAGGCTGGCTGCAGTTTCTCCAGATCCACAGAAACAGCCTTGTTTTCAGTAATCTGCTCCTTGATCTTGTCCACCTCTACTGAGATGGACGGAGGCTGGCGCAGGCGTTCAGCAATTCGCTCCAGGGACTCCATCATTGGGTCAATCTTATCATGGAACTATAGCCAATTCAGAAAGAAACTCCTCAGCCAGAGTGTAAGGCTCCTATATTTTTTGTGACACACTGATTTATCAAGAACAAAGATATACCATTTATATTGTAACAACTGACAATTGTGTTTGGTAGATATTTGTTGTTAATCATTTTTTAAAATAAACTTAAGCAATGATGGTACAACCGGGGTCAGAGTTTGGCCAAAAACTTTTCAGGGCAGTAGTGAGGTTTTGGGGGTCTCGCTATGCAAATATCTGAAAATGAGGATGTCAGTGATTGACCTGTAACCTAAACCTTGACCCCAAGCATGTCAGATAAACAGTAAGCTTTAAGTGCATGCTTCACAGAATAGTTGCAATAACATTGAAATGGAGTTTGCACATCCATGTAGTTCTGAACAGATGTGCAAAGGAGGATCGACTACTTGAACAGTTCTGCTATGCAAATAACATCTCTCTACAGCTACGCAGTTTACCCACAGTAAAATGATGCATTATGCATGCATTTAAAGAAAAGTACCCTATATTTATTAATAATTCTTTAAATTACATGGTTATACATAAGTGCATTTAGCTTTGCATTCTGAAAGACCAAAGCTCTCTGTGTTATGCAGATTGTGGGGAAAAAAAATACTGGGGGTAAATAGTTGGGGGTAATTATGACACAAAAGACGAAAAAGGAAAAACAACAACCTAATATGCTGCTAGCTTTACAGAAAAATGGGTCAAGGATGTCATTTAAGGCACATTCATCAACATTCCAAAACAGACAGACACCAACATTTAAACCGCTCCAAACCTGGGTGGATTTGGAAATGGCTTCGTCCAAACTGGCAGCTCTCTCCTTGACATCAGCCTTTAGTCTAGTGTACAGGTGGTCGGCAGCTGTGTACTTCTCTCTAATTGGAACTCCCTCCACTGGGCTCAGTTCAAGCAACTGGGGACCTGTCTTATTCATCTTGTCGATATGAGGCTTGTGCTCGGCAATCAGTTCTCGCATTTGCTGAGGAAGATGTCAAAAGTTAATTTTTTATACTGATTTAAGTCCTAATTAGCATATTGGCTTCTTACCCTGAGCTCCTCCTGTTGTTGTCTGAGCGTTTCATATTCGATGGCAGGTGGGGGCAGCTGGCTGAAGGTGCTCAACGTTTCCTGCAGCCACGGCCACATTTCTTCGTAGGTCTCCCAGAACTGACCAGCCAGAGACTGCGCTCGCTCCAGCTGGAGACAGCGCTCTGAATTCAGCTGACTGACAATGCCGTACTTTTCCAGAAGGGTCTGGGTCTTGGCCTGATAAAAAAAAAAAAAAAGAACCTCTAGTTTTTGTGTACCAATAATAATGTTTTAACAACTGTGTTGGAAAAACTATATTTGCCTTCAGGGCTTCTTTCTCTTCCGGGTTTTTGCTGCTCATGATGGCCATTCCAGTTTTTACAATCTCATCCACAACATCTTTGTGCTTCATGATGTTCATAGAGAAAATCTAAAAAAGCAGTCAAATAGATCTGGCTCAATGTCCAATAACAAATCGGTTCAGTGTTTGTTTTTTTGATTACATTATAATGCGCCAACCTTCTGTGTTTGGAGTTGGGCTGTAGTTTGGTCATGCTCCAGCCTGATCTCACCCATTGACAGCAGCTTGCCCTCAGCATCGGCCAGCCAGGACAGTTCGGTATCTGCAGCCTGATCAAACTGGGAAAGGAAAATATTAAATGGCAAAAAACAAAGCAAAAAAAATGAAGAAAGCACTGTAGTAACAACCAATTTGATTTACCTGCTGAGATTTGAGGATGTCAGCGTTGATCTGGTCGACCTGCTGAGTGATGAAGTCACAAACGACTCGGTACCGCTTATTATCTTCAGTCACCAGCTTGTCCAAACTCTCTCGAGTGTGCCAGGGGATCAGGTCCAGGAGTGAACTGCTTAGCTCATTTAACTTCTCCAAGAGAGGCTTTTGGTCTTTGGTTTCTTTCAGTAAGGCCTGGATAACATTTTAGGACAAACAAATTGAAAATAACATAACTGACTCCTTACCATAGATATTTCTTTAGAAATTCCTAATAAATGTCTTACTTTCTGCCTGTTTTGTGAATGAATCAGCTGCCCGCCCACTGGCTCCTGATCAGCAAAGATCTTTATCTCAGCCTCAGCTGTCTCTAACCAGGTGTTCAAGTCCTTATGAGTGTGATGTAGCTTTTTGGAGAGACTCAAAACCCGCTCCAGTGTCTTCAAAACAATGTCACTCATGGAGCTAATCTCAGCATACTTTGTTTTTATTCCGTCCAGCTTGCCTTGGATGATGACCACCTCTTCACCTAGCAAAAATAAAATAAAAACAAAAACTATAATCCATTCTGTTGTCCAGCGTGGAAATAGAGGTTGCTTGTAGCTTTGGTAAACCTGAAACCTCAACCTAATAAAAACTGCTAATTTACTCCTGGTAAAGACGAGCAAAAATCCTTGAAATAAATTAGTCCTTTATCCTACTAGAATAACCTCATCCTAAAAATATTTTAGAAATTCAAACTTGGATTCGGGTACATTTATTGACTGCAGGGGGAAATAAATAATGTTAAAAAATATGTTTTTTTAAACTAAATCACAATATTTTTTTTAATTTTTTTTATAGTCAAACAAAATCACCATTATAATTGGTACCGCTAACAATTCAATTAAAATAAATTTTAGTGAAACTAAGTTGATCAGTTTTTAAGAACTTCTAATTAGAAATCCATGTTTTTCTCTCCCCCTCAAGTACAAATATATGACACAGAGGTCTTTTTTTACAGCCTGGATGAGGACGTTCATCTTACTACCATGCACAGTCATTTGCAACTGTGTGCTGGCTTTAAATCAGTCTAAGATTGAGCTTTTTGGCAACAATCATTACTGGATGGTTTTACTGTGAGCATGAATATAATGTGTGAATATTATCTATGGTGGATGAATCAGAAAATCAAACAATACCAGCAGATTTCGAATAAAACTTTTGTAAACTCTATCCAAAAACTTGAAAATGAGTAACCACTGACACAAAAGTCACCTTCTTTAGTGGCCATCTCCGTCCCCAGACCTAAATCCTATTGAAAATCTGTTGGGTGAATGAATTAGAGAAGATCCAGAACTCTGGATGATCTGGCGAGACTGTGCAAAAAGGGAATACTGAAAGATCCTCTCTTTGTATGCTTCAGCCTTGTGAAATGGTACGGGGGAAGAGAAAGTAATCACTTACGAGCAAAAGGGGGCTGTACAAAGGATTAACAGCAGGGGTGCCAATAATTGTGTCACTGGTGAGTTTGTTAAAAACAAAACATTGCTGAAAATAGATTTTTTTTCCCCCACCGAATAAATGTAAAGCTGGGATTTAAACATATTGTGGTGAATATGTCGATTGGAGTATATCTTTACCACAAGTGTACCATGCCCTTCATCTGACCACTCATCCATTTATAATGCAGGGAGCTATTAGATGAAAGAAATGGGAAACAATTTCACTTAAATAATGCACCTGACTGAAATCTTAATTTTGTGAGTTTTTATTACAGAGGAAAAATTGCATGTAAAATTCATTTTTACCAGCTTCTAAATAACTCATGAAGCCTACTGTTGTAAGAGAATAACACACCTGTTGTTTGCTTCAGGAGCTCCATTCCATTGGAGATGGCTTGGTCAACATTCTTTTTCCTTAGCTCAATATCATTTTGCATTGTCTGAAAAGAAAAATCTCAGGGAGTCAACGAGGAGTTCAGAGACATGTGACAAACAACACAGGGAACATAGATCACTGATATGAGCTGAGTGATGATGTAAAGTAATGGTTGGCCTGAAGAGGAGAGTATACCCGCTGTTCTGCCAACTGCTTTTCGAGATCATCAGACTTGTAGTCCTCCACGGACACTTCCTCCAGCTTGGAGTGCACCTCGCTGAGCCAGTTAATGAGAGCCACTTCGTCCTCTCCAAACAACTGGGCGTTGGCCAGCGCTTGCTGCAGCATGTCAGCCTTCCTCCTGCAACGCTCCTGGAGCTCTATGTAACTGGCCTGGGTGGCATCCAGTCTGCACTGAACGAACTCCTTCTCTTCCACAGAGCTCACAGTTTTAAGCATCTGACCCAGACTGACAGCCTGAAACAAGTCTTTACTGTGACCCATAATCTCCTCTTCTAAGCCCTGACCAGGGGTGGATGGAAAACGGAAAAACAAACCAAACATGACACAAAAATATAAAAATAAAATTAAACCAATATGGAAATGGTTGATGATGGAGAACGTAAAATTATAAAAGTAAAATGAATGTAACTGAAATAAAAAAAACTACAGCTGGTGATGTAAAATAAAATAAAAATTTTAAAAAGGTACCGTAATGAAGCAAAAACACTGATATTACCTTGTGCCGAGCGATCTGATCCTCCAACTTGGATGTCTGAGTGCCAATTGGCTCAGAGTTGGCCAGATGTTTCTCCGTGGCTGCGAGCCACTCGCTCAGTGGCTCCAGAGTCTCATGAAACTGCTGGGTGACCACTAAGATGCTTTCCAGTTGCTTTTGCCTGCCATTAGCATTAAAAGAGGTACAGAAAATATTGTTTTCAGTAATCTGCTGCCAATCACTTGCAAACAGACATAGAGAGGAAAGCTCTGACAGATAAATGCAAAATAAACATAAACAGAAGGCTTAAAAATGGGAATATGCTTATGAGGAAGAAAAGGTGTTCAGAAATCTCATATTCTTCAAACTCAAATTAAGAAAAAATGTCTGTAAAAACTGTTTAAAGCAATCCATAAAAAGTCCCATGTGCAGTTTGGGGACACAAACATACATGTAGAGGACAATACCCTGGACAGATCAGTTTAAAATTTAACCTTTAGGCCTGCATGCAAAATGCTATGTGGGTTCCAGTAGACCAACGAACCTATACCCATAGTCAAGAGTTACAATAGAATGGTTTAGATTAGGGATCTTCAATGGACTCCAGTCCTCGAGAAACAGTTTCTTTCAGCTTTATGATCTGTTTCTGCATCAACACTAAATCAAATAGTTAAATCATTAGCAGAACTCTGTAGAACTTAGATTCTGAGGAGATAATTCACCCATATGATTAGAGTGCACTGAATCTAAATGTTGCAGAACTGGTTGAGAGCCCGGGGTTTAAACCAAAGCATATTCATGTGTTAGAATGGCCGGATCAAAGTCCAGACCTAAATCCAATTAAGAATCAGTGACAATATTTGTACACACTTGTATAATATTTTGAAAACTACTATCAGTTTTGTTGCTCCATAACAAAAAAGTTCTATTGAAATAACATTAAGCTTATGGTGGTGAAGGTACAAAATGTGAAAAAGTTAAAGGGGTGTTATTAGTTTTGAAAGGCAGTTGAAATCATGATTTGAAATGGATAGATTGTACATGTGTTATGTACATGAATATACAGACCTGTTTTCAGCTTTCTTGAGCAGATTGTCCCACCTCTGTCCCAAGCATTCAATCTCTTTGGTGATCTTCTCCTTGTCCACAGCTTCTGCCAGTTCTGCAACCTTTCCTCCCTCGTTTTTTATGAGCTCCACGGTTGGCTTTCGGTCGCCCAGCAATCTCTGTAGGAGCTGTCAGGGGCAAACAAAGCAGGTGAGTTATTTGGGGCAATAAGCAGTAAATCTAACAGTTGCCAATTAGAAGTCAATTACACAAAACGCTTTTTGTTACTCACTTGTGGTTAACAATGGGTGTCAGTTAAGTAAGATGAATGGCAAAGTAAATGTTTGTCGTTTGTTTTGGGGTTGAAGTGTTAAGGCTAAAACAGTTTGCTTTCGTGTTTATGCATATTACGGAATGTATTTAACACTCACTTTCTGCTCTTGTATCTGTGCCTTAACCACTTTGAATTCAGCAGAAGGAGGCTTCTGATTGGCCACAAGCTCTTCAGTATCGGTCAACCAGCTGAGAAGGGACTCCAGAGCATCCTGAAATCTTCCACAGTGCAGCAAGGCTTCATGCAATTGTGCTGAACGCTCAGCAACCTGCAGATGTGTTATAAATGTAGATGTGTCACTTACTTAGGAAAGTCTTGTAACACTATGAAGGATATTCTTATCCAAATATGTCCACATATTATAACAAAAATGTCCAAAATAGAGTTCTAAACTAATACAGCCATAAACTAATACGAACTGAAACAACCTTTTTATTAAGAGTATTCCACTTAGAGTTGATGGCATCCAGATCATCCTCAATGTTTTTGGTGCTGGTGCCTTTTGCAGCATTCTGGATGAGACCCTGCCCAAGTGAGTTGATTTCATGAAGCTGTGTCTGCAATGGATCAATGTCTTCTTTCTGGAAAGCCTGAAAACAAAGTAAACAAAGTGAAAGCACATTTCAAATTAAAAGCATTTATATAAGTTTAGACTTTTTTGGTGAATTTTAAATTTATACTGACACAAGACAAAATTTAGACTTCACTTCAAAATATAACTTGTTGAATTATGATAAAGAAAGAACAAAGCAATTATATTTCACTTATAAGTTGGGTCATTAAAAACTGTATGGGGTTAAGTCAGATTATTTACTTTCTGGTTCTTTAATTTCAAATAGACCAGGAAATCCTTTGCAAAGTTTAACTATATTACTCTTGTTATTTCCCTTTGATATTTTAATAAAAATTTATCAATACAGACACAGGAAATTATGTATTGCTCATACTATAAGAATTAGCTCTGTTTCATGGATGTTTTAAACTTTAAAAAGACATGATATGCTGTGTATCAAATAAAATTATAATTTAGATTACAATGAAACTCAAATGAACCCTAAACAACTATTTTGATCACAACCATAATGAAAAAGACCATATAACTTTCTTGACTATTCCTATCTTTTAACGTTAATCCAACAAGCTATTTTCAGTGTAACTGTGCAGCTGCTCTAAATAAAACAGCTGTGGATGAAAAATTAATTAAATTATATAGAATTCCCTTAGTAAAATAAAACTTTCCTTATAGTCTCTTACATAATCTCCTTTGTATAAACAATAGTAAAAAGTAAAAAAATCTATAAGGTTCTAAAGTTATATAAAGTTTGATTAAATAAATAAATAGACAAAGAAACAGTTCTTGCTAAGAAAAGATGCTCCCCAAAAATGCCAAACACTTCTATGATTTTATCTGGTCTTGAGAAACATGATTACAACATCATCACCTGAGGTTTATGGTAAAAACAACAATTGCCAGTAGAAGTTGCTAAATAAGTAAGCAACGCAGATTTAACAATTAAACCACAGTTATGACTGATATCCAGACTGTACTGCTGGGAAATAACCTAATTCACCCATCATGTAATCAGATATGTATGAATCCAGGCAGCCAGGAACTAACTTGTTTAAATAGATAGATCATAAACAGAAATGTGTGTTGGACAAGCTAATAAGAAAAAAAACTTAGAAATGAAGGAACATGCTATTTTTCGGCACCTGTGCGGAGAAAAAACCAAAGGGTTCAAGTTCAGGGCATGCAGCAATAGCGTTCAGGAAGGCCTCGATCTCTTGCTCCTCTGCATGCTGGAATGTCTGTAAACTTTTAGGCAGACAGGCCTCCAGTGATTGCAGGAACTCCTCCAGCTCCTCCATGTTGTATTTGGATGCCCCTTGCTGTTGCAGAGGACATGGGTCTGTTGGCTGGCAGCTGCCTGTGGGTGAAGCTACAGAGTTTCCATATGTCTCAGGCTGTGTCGACACCACACTAAGCAGCTCACAGTCATCCTGAGGTGATACATCTTCCAGTAGCTCAGCAGTGCTTAGCTCATCATAGTCTGTTAAAGCCCGGGAACGCCAGCCATAGGTACCATTTTGAGTTCTGGAAGTTGACCCCAAAGATGACCTCCCTGTGGAGTATTTATGCTCTCCACTGCTCTGACTGTCCTTTTCATTAAGCTTTACCACAACAGATTCTTTCAGTCTTGGCTCCTGAATCATGCTGCTGCTGTGGTAAAAAGACCGGTTGTCCCTTACTGGCGAGAAAGGAAAGTCCTCCTGCCCTGAGCTGAGTGAACGCCCTGTTTTCAGATCCCCAGAGGTATGCATTGCCTCTGAGGATGACAAGCTTCTTGTACTGGGGCCTGTTCTTCTGTGGGATCTGTGTGTGTGTCGGTCCCTCTCCACAGAGGGACTATAAAGGCCCGAGTCCTCTTCAGAAGTAAGCGAACTGGTCGTACTCTTTCCCCTCCTGACACCCACAGAGCCAGGCCTTTCCCCGGTCCCAGAACACAGCGTCCCACTGCGGCTGGCATACTCGCCCAAATTATTAGCAGCAAAAGTCCTCCACGATCTACGGTGATGAGGATGATCCTTCTTCTCTCCTCCGTGAAGACGTGACTTGGAAAGCACCGTGTCGCTTGTCATGTTCCCATTGAGTTTGAGCCCGTCGAAGACCGCTCTCTCATCCAGAACTGCAGGTTTCCTAGTCCGGAGTTCAAATGAGCTAGAAGTGGATAGACCTCCATTTCCACAGAGGCTGCTAAGATCCAGGGTGCGTTGTGTGTAGGGTAAAGTTCCCGCAAAGTGTCGGGAAGAGAGGCTTCCCTTAGACCCAGAGTCTATCTGCTCGTTGAGCCGCACGGTGTCGTATATTGATCTCTGGGGCACATAGCAGTCATCAATGTTCAGGTCCTCCTCCTCCCCCTTCCCAACACAGGAAGGGTTTTGTCTGAGGCAATCGGGTCTGCTCAGCGGTTTGCCCATTGCTAAGACAATTGTTACTGCTCAACGCTCAGAAAAGGTTCAGAATATAAATAAATCCTTTGAGATACAAAGGCTTGTGCTTTAGGGCACACTGAGTAATGAGGTCAATATACATGAGAGGCAACTGTGCGCAACATAATGTTTGTGATCACATAAATAAAAAGTCAAGAAATCCACACTCCATATCCTCTTGTTTTTTTAAAACAATTAAAAAATGTTGCTATCGAGGTAATCTCCATAAAAAACTTTTATAAATACAAACATGCCTAACCCGATACAAACTTTCAAAGAACGGCTATGTGAAATCTATACACTCCAAATTAAGAATCAGAGTCCTGCCTTTTCGTAGAGGCACCTATTCCCAAAATATTCCTCCAGGCTTTTGTCAAAACTTATTGTCTGTTCCTCCAGTCCCAAGTGCTTCTTTATTCTCCCAAAATCTTCACAGCATCCAATTTAACCAGATGAATGCTAAAGAAAATATCCACAAATCCAGAAGGCTCTGCTTAAAAATACACGCAGCTCGGAAGGGAGCTGGTACTCCCGGATAAACAAAAAAAAAAGCCTGCCCTTCTTCTCACAACGCTCCCCTTGCACTGAAAGACACCCTCCTGGCAGAAGGTTTCATGCCCCGCCCCCATTCATTATTCAGACCACATCTGCCACAACTCCATTTGTGCTGCGAGCCGCTCCAGCACATGTTGATTGGTGGACATGTGACCCCTTTCCCCCCTCATTGTAATTCCCTCTCATTTCTCCTCGGCCCATATGACTTCACTTCTAAGCCATCCTCTGCATCCTGACAGTCACTCACTTTCAGTCTTTCTTCTTTCAGCAGCTGAGGGAATGGGGAGGGGACAGCAGCACGCACAAGCTTCCCACACAACGTACAAAACCAGCTCACAATGATGACATCACAATATGCTGAAACAGATACACGTTTTCGCTTTTTTCTCTCTTTGCCCTGCAGTTGCCGTGGACCCTGCAGATATTGTTAATTACTGAGGAATGCTGAGGGAGGCACAGGTCTCAGGTAATTTAACACCTAAAGCTCTGGCAAGTGTGATGAGGGTTTTACATCCAGTCACCAATGTAGTAGGAGAGGACAAGAGGAGATAGGGAAGAAATAAAAGGAATTTATGGTTGATTTTATTGTTGATATCTGCACTACAAGGGGCTGGTTAGAGGTAGATCCTCCACCTAACTCCCCTGGAAAGATATGAGAGGAGAAGTAATAAGGATGTGGCCAAAGATAAATTAGCATTTGGATCTAATAAATTCTAAGACAAAAGGGATGTTCAGCAGCTGGAATCTGGATTCCTATTTTATTTAGACAACTAACCAAAAAACTATAATGCATTTCCTTCCTTTTTAAGGCTGCATTTCCTGTTTCCTTAATTTTAAGAATACAACACCTGAGCATCCTTTACTAAGTTGTAAATTATGTTTTGTTTTACATTCTTTAAGGCTAATTGTTTTTGAAAAAAGATTTTAATGAAGATCTGTTGACATAATCATTCATCTGCTACTGAGATAAAGGATTCAGTAACAGATCGGAGTCAAATATTTAAAAGAAAATCATCAATGAAGGTGAAGTGTGCTTTTAAGAATGATATATTCTGTTTATATTAAGAATATACTGAGACTTCTTAGAAAAACAAAATACAACGCTTGGAAACCCAACTTGCAATGTCAAAGATTCTTGAGCCACTGTGAGTACCCAATATGGCTGCCACTCATATAATCAGTATAGCTGACCTACCAACACAGATGACTAACTTTGTCAAAACTGCAGGTATAAAATTTTAAATAACATTAAATAACAGACACATACTGCTACATAATACTGTACTATCTCTATTTCCGGGCAGGTTCCATAACATGTTTGCATAACTAATATGAACTTTTCATAATCACAGCGTCCACACTGAAGACCTGGTTGCAACCTGGTTGTAGGCCCAAGTGGTGCATTCACTAATTTGAAAAATTAGATATGGAGATTCCAACTAGCATGTATTTAGCATTTCAAGAACACATTTTAATGGCTTGTGTTGCTACTTGTAGTTAGCACCACAACAATTACAACATTTCACTGTTTCCCGATTTGCAATTAAAACCTCTAATATCCGGGTTTTCAATTCTGACACAAATCGAACTCAGCATAGGCAACGTAAAATTCTGAGGGTGGTCTTTTCTTTAAATGCTCTAGCCTTTTTGAGTTTGAGATATTATCTGTTATTCTTACATAGAAAGATGTTGTTTGTTGTTTATGCAGAAATGAATGTTCTTGTTATCAGTCAATCAGAGATAAGCACATGATGTCACCATATTTTGCTAGAACTGAAACTTAGATAAAAAAATTAAAGAAAGCAGTGTGATGTAGCATATTTCTTTTTAAAATAGCTTCAATCTTAGCTGATTTGTTACTTCATTATTGTTTATGGAAGCTTCCCCAAAAATTACTTTATCAATTCAATTTTATCATTTCTTAGCTATTTATTTGTTCAAAATTAGCATTTTTAAGTTATTTTTTTATGTTTAAGTTTAACAAAAAATGTATTTTTGTAGATTGGGATTTCACTTAATATCCTTTACTTGTTTCCCTATATTTACCTGTAAAGCATTTTGAATTACATTTTGTATGAACTTTTATTTGAAACAAAGCCAGGTGATTAAATCAGGCTTAAACTAGCCTTTTGCTGAGTGGAAAACTAACCACCTCACAGGAAGGATGATGCATCTCTGCTCATATAACTGGCCTGCAGAGGTTTCAGGTTTCACCTAAAGGAAAACGTGTCATGATCTAGGGAGCAAGGAATAATAGATGGTTTCAGTGACACTTTCTTCTTATTTGAAGTAGTAAAAACTATGATTCAGATGGTAGAAATTCTGATGTAATGTCTGAACAGTTAGAAAAGACGCCCACCTGCAGAAGTGTTGAGTCACTACAACTAACCTTTACACACATGAAGACCTACATACACCAGGTCTTATGAGCTCTTGAAAAGTTATGAAACTAAATATAAACTAAAAATAAAACTAAACTAAACACATGGTGTCTCTTTCAAAACTTGACCTAACATGGTAACAGAGCAGAGAGACACAAGTCATTTAGTTTCTTTTTTTATCACTTGCTCTCTCTAAAGGCTCCAGTCTGATTACGGAAAACAAAACCGATTCACTGTTTGTTCCCTATGTCCTCTTGATGCCAAGTATCATCAACAATGGGGATTTTCCACAAGCAGCTGAGGCAGTATGACCTCTCAACCCAGTGAAGTGACAAGACTCTGTACTGCTGCCAAGCAACAATTTAAATCAATCACTTTTTCAGTAGATACCAACAAAACCAAAACTCCATTCTGGAAGCTGACACCGCCACCCCCACATTACCCCAATGATAATTGAATCCATCTATGTGGGATTGAGGTTAGGATGAAGTGAGCACAGGAGACTCCTAAACAAAAATTTTAGAAAAAAAAACATGACCTACATCATAAGACAGTCATTTGCTGTTTACATTGTTTTAGTGTAATGCAATCTAATACTGTAAATAAAGAAGGCTTTCATAATTTAACCCCCATATATAGGTTAATCCTTTGACCGAAAGAATCAAATGGAATTTATGAGCTTTTCAAATATTACGCATCTGTATGCACATCTTGGTAATAGCAAAGGGTGCTTTGACCCTCACGGTGCATGAATTATAATTTCTGAGACAATAATGTCTACATCTCATGAAAATATTGTTTAACTGGTAACAACAGCTTAAAGGAAGAGGTTTTGGTCTTTACAGACGTAAGTAGATGCAAATAGTAAATGGACTGAATGCAATGAATATATTCATTCATACACCGATACACTGATCAGTAGACAACTTGGGGTTATGTGCCTTGACCAGGTGCACTTCGTTAAGTAGAAGGACGAAGCTGAAATTGAACCTACAACTTTTGGTTTGCAATATGAGTACGCTGCCCACTGAGCCACAGTTATTCCCCCCGATGTAGAAAAAAACTTAGAACAAAGTAATTCCATAACAACAACTTTGTCTATATAATCAAAGGTCTCAAAGTGTTGATTGTCAGAAATATTCTAACCCGTATTGATCTACTTCACATTTGGCAATCGAACATGATGCTCTTTATGATATTCCCATAAATGACTAGTGTTCTATTTAAGGCGCCTCAAAATATCTACCCACCAGTTACTAATCAAGAATCAAAATATCTGTTGTTATAATAATAACAGATCAGAAAACATCTATGTAAATATTCAGAGGTCAGGAGGCAGGCTCAGCTGTATAACTGAGAAAAGCGACACCCTGCTGGGAACCACCTGGCTGTGACAGCCTGTCCCGATTGCCCCCATCATTGCACATGGACCCCAGTGCTTTTGTGAGTACCAGATGCCCTGAATGATCCCCACAACAGTCCCCAGAGGCCTGCTACGTATGCAGAAAGCCTACTTAGCAAAAAGGCTGTTAGTAACCTTTAGTTGAGATGCCTCTAAAATTCTAGAAAAATTTTAGAAAATTTGGAAAGTTAACAACAGAAAGATTTTAAGGCAGATATTTAATACAAATATATATCTATATATCTATATATATGTATATATATTTATATATATATATATATATAGATATATATACATATATATATATATTTATTTATTTACTTTTTTGCTCACAAACTTTGGGTCAATTAAATGGTTAAGATGTGTTGGGGCAGTTATTCAGCAATAGTCTGGTAACAGCAAAGTATACCTAAAGGTAAATTTAAGAAAACGGTGCTTATAAATGAAACCACAGTCTGATAATACAAATGATCAAAAGAAGTCATGCTGGATTTTAAGGAAGACTTTGTGTATAGAAATGGAAAGTTTCTTCTAAATGTTATACCTACATTAAACTAGCTTCCTATCTAAAAGAGGTGTGATCTAAATGTCTACAAAAAACACAATTTGTAAATTTAAAATGGAGTGCAGCAAACATTATTGTGCTCCAGCTACAAAAAAATACATATTCAAGACCTACATTGATTCCACAAGGAAAGAGTGAATGCATGTTACAGCTTCAGATATTTTGAATTGCAAATTTGGTTTTTACAAACATACCTTTAAAGCATCCAGCTGTTGGTTGATCACATCAGTCTCCAAGATGACCGCCTCTTGGGATGCCTCCCTGTCCACAGCTCTGAGCAGTTTATCTTCAACCTGATGCACTTTATTATACAGCTCCTCCAGCTTGGCAAGAGTACTTTGCACCTGGACCTCTCTCCTCTTGGATCGGTCCATGAGTTTGCCGCACTGCTTGCTCAGAGCGTTTAGATCTCTCTTCAGGCCCAAAAGGTCCGGCGAAGATTCAGACTCTTTTAACATTTTGGTACAACTGTCCCCAGCGTTGGTTGTGTTGGCCATTAGCTCCTTCAGCTTAGCCGTGAAACTCTGAATGCTCTGCTGCTGTTCTTTAAGGGTGGGCAAGTCTAAATCCACTGGAGACATGTTGTCGAGTTCATCATCCAGTTCTGTGAAACAGGTAAACATCTCACGAATGCTTTTTTGGAACTGTCCGATACCCTGCAGTTTACTCTCCAGCTCTTGGCATGCTTCCTCCAGTTTTGCATTGAGGATGCTGTAGTCTTTTTCTATGCTATCTGCCTGAAGTAGGAGATCAGTCACTCCTTCAGCATCAGGGACATCTACTACAAGATCCTTGGCCAAGGTCTTCATGTGCTCCACTTGGTTCTGCACTCCCTCTAAACTCTTATGTTGAGCTTTCATGTTTGTTAGGTTCTTGTTGCTGTGTGCCTGAACCCCCTTTGATTCAAACAAATCAATCTGCTTCTTAGCTCCTTCAAGCCGACTCTTTGCCTCCTTGTAGGCATCATGAAATTCTTTAACAGTGTGTGAGATTTTCTCCAGGTGTTCCCTTCTGACCTGCAGTCCTTCCACTAATTTGCCTAGTCTTGAACCAATGCTATCTTTCTCATCTTTTATGGCGTCAGTGTCTGTGTTGGCCACCTCCAAAAGGCTTTCGGCACTTGTCTTGAGCTGCTCCACCAATCCTCTGTGCTTGTCGACATCCTTCTGGAGAGCTTTTACCTGAGAAATGGAGCCCTCAATGGCAACGGGATCAACAGTGAGTATGATAAGACCCTCACTGGCTTCACAGTCCTGAATCCAGGAACTCAGCTTCTCTGCATTCTCCTGATACTTCTGAGATCTCAGCAGGGCAGCTTGAAGTTTGTCAGCCTGCTCTGCAGAGCTCTTCTTTACTTCCTCCCAGTTGGATGACAGGGTAGTGAGCTGTCCTTGTAGTGCCAGCTTTTCCGCACCGTTCGTATTTTGCAGCAACATCTCTCCTTTTGCAGTGATTGTATTGTAAGCTTCTTCATGTTCCCTGAGAGACCGTTGATGATTAATGTGCTCCTCCAAAGTTTTTTGCAGAATGTCCACTTTGGCAGAGATGGGCAGAGACTTATACTGGTCCTGAAACTTCTCAGCTAGCCAAGATTGGAAGTCTTTGGAAGTTTGATGGAACTGCTGAGAGCTTGCAAAGGTTGAGTTCAACTGCTCAATCAGTTTAGCTACAAAACGAGAAAATAAGAATGCTAAAATACCTTTAAGATAATTTTAATAGTTCAGAGGTTTAGCGTGAGGAGATTTAACACAAAAAATGATAGAGATACAACAACAAGAGTTTTGTGGCCGGTTGGAACAAGCATTTTAGTGAAGCGTTGATCTGCTGATACAGATTTTAGCCAATTTCAATATCTCTTACAGAGCTACAAGCAACCGTTTTTTTTATATCTATTTCTAGCAATCTTACCATGAGCCATCTATAATTTATATTAGACACGGGGTAACCATGTGTGTGAGAGAACAGTTAGAGTTGAAAAAGACTTTTACAGCTTTGATATGATTTGTTTACCACAACTTGCTTTGTGAAATTAGCCTGCTTTGTGTCTTCTCTGTCATTATCACGTTCCATACTGCAGAATGTTGTTGTGGTTAGTCCTACCTATAATTGCTTAGGTATGGTGCGTTCTCTAATTAGAAAAAGATTGTCTTTTTGAGTATTCGAATGGATCGCTCACTGGTAAGAGCATGTTGTCAATTTCAGGTCACCAGCCAATTCTTTGGGTGCATCTCCACAAGAAAGGCATTGTTAGATAAAGCTAAAACACCAACCTGTTTTGTCCTCCAGCTGTTTAAATGGCTTGCTGACACTCTCCAGCTGCCTAACCAGGTCAGCTTTAAGATAGTCCTCAGTCACCAACGCTGATAGCTCTGCATTGATCACCTCAGCTTGTTTCAGCTTCTTCCTCTCCTCTCTCAGCTGAGCTGAGATGTTTTGGACATCTTCCAGCTGCTTCTTCACAGCATCTGGATGGGTGCTGCTGCTGTGATGGTTGGTGAGCAGATTCTCCAGTTGAGTGGCTGTGTTGCTGAGGCTCCTCAGCAACTCCTGAAACTGCCCAGTCTTCACCACCGCTTGGTCGATCAGGCTGTCACGCTGGTCTAGCTGTCCAGTGAGCCTCTGCCATTTTTGGGAGACGGCGGTAAATTTTTCCCTTACTAGCTTCCCACTTGTGGGCTCTTGGTTGCCTAATGAGCTAAGGATGGCGGAGGCTGCTTCTTCAAGTCGCTCATATTGCGGTTTACGACTCTTAAACTCATTCTGCAGAATCTGGAGTACATGGATGAAAAAAAAAATCTGTCACAATGATCATTCCTACTAGATGTACAAGAGTCAAATCATTTTTTACATATTTTTACCTGAACTTGTTGCTTCTGCATTTTAAGCATGTTTGGGTCAATAGAGAGAGGTCCAAGAACACCCATCATCAGCTCCTTCTCCGAGAGCCACTGGCTAAGCTGCATGTCTGTGGTCTGGAAGATTTCTAGATTCTTGTTGGACTGTTCCAGGTTCTGCTTCCTCTCTTCCACAGAGCCACTGATTTCTCTCCATGCAGCATCTAGGCAAGAAGCCAGAAAAGCACCACCATTCTGTATTGGTCAGCACAAATGCACCTTTCTGACCTCTACCACGCTACTGTACTCCTACTGTGCACAAGAAAAGTGTTTTTGTTTATTTAGAGTAGCTGAGGGCACAAACTGAGACCAGACCACATTCCGTTGACACACACTGCAGCTTTAGACAACAAGACGACTAATCCTTTGTCAAGACCAATGTCATAGTGTGACATCGTATAAGGTTTAACATACTTGTGAGCGTTTCAGTGACATAAATAGGCACTATCTAAACACATATGTGCATACCTATTTCTGATAGCATCTTCCTCCATTTTGCTGCTTCGGGAGAGCTTGGATTAGCTGAGATCAGGCCCTGAAGCTTCTCTCTTAGTTTCAGGAGCTGCTCCTGCTTCCTCTTCATGCCATCTTCAAATGCCTGCAGGAGTCATACAAATAATGACTGGAAAATGAGGAATGGAAATGTTTCCAAGAACACCACAACTTTCAATGGCAAAAAAGTTTAATATGTGGCTAACATTTTTATTTAAAGCCTTGTTTGGTGAGCTGAAACACATCTTTACCTTCTGCTGTTCAAGCTGTGTTTTCACAGAATCCTTCTCTGTGGCTGCAGAATTCCAGGATGCTGCAGTCTTTTTCATGTCTTTCAGCCATGTCATCATCTCCTCCGCCTCCTTATGGGCCTCTTTTGCCTGCTGCAGCACACCTCTCAGCTGCTCCACACGTTTCTTTAGTGTTTCTCCAAGGTTTGTGTATCCCTCACTGACGAACGTCATGTTCTGTTGGATTCCCATCAGCTCTGAGGACAGCAAAAATAAACATTTTTATCTATCCCTGGCAGTTCTTTCTATTACGGTTTAAATTAGTTTATCCTCAAAGTGAGAGTTAGTCATAATAGATCAGCTGTATGTTCCTGTAAAACATTATGTACAGGTTAAATTGTACATTCAAAAGGTTATATCAATATGGTAATGATCAGTAATAATAATCAGGAGATTTATGTTTATCATCAAGAAATTCAGCTATCCTAAATTTTGAAGTAATAAAAACAGATGGGGATTTTGTATAAAATTTGCAGGGTTCCAAAAATCTCATACATTTGGATCACATAAAAACGTAGACATATCAAAATGTGGAGACCAAGTCAGCTTACATGAGTCATGCTGAAACTATATGTATTACTAATGTTACTGCCTGTTGAGTTTTGACAAATTGCTCATTTAAAAAAATAAAAGCAAATTCTATTACTGTAACAAATAGTCACAAACTTAACATTTTGTTACAGCAATCTTTACAATGATTTCATTATTGTAATACAAGGCCACTGCCATTTAAGCCAATGACATTTAAGGCACTGACAATTAAGGTTTACCAAGGTTTTAAGAAGTTATAGTTTCAGAACCCCCACAATTATCTATTAGATTGTTCCTACAAGTTGGAGTCTGTTTATGCCACTCCCCAACTTGTGCACTGCTGGCCAGGAGGCTGAAAGAGGGCAACTATATTTTTCTTAATAAAAAGACTGATTGGAAACAGTTGCAGTCAGGAAAAACCTGAACAATAGTGGAGAGTAGTCTTAAGTAGAGGCATTTATAATTCTTTTCGAGGTAGCATGGTATTAAAACAACACTGGGAAAGCTACAGGGGTTGGACAATGAAACTGAAACACCTGGTTTTAGACTACAATAATTTATTAGTATGGTATAGGGCCTCCTTTTGCGGCCAACACAGCGTCAATTCGTCTTGGGAATGACATATACAAGTCCTGCACAGTGGTCAGAGGGATTTTAAGTCATTCTTCTTGCAGGATAGTGGCCAGGTCACTACGTTATACTGGTGGAGGAAAACGTTTCCTGACTCGCTCCTCCAAAACACCCCAAAGTGGCTCAATAATATTTAGATCTGGTGACTTTGCAGGCCATGGGAGATGTTCAACTTCACTTTCATGTTCATCAAACCAATCTTTCACCAGTCTTGCTGTGTGTATTGGTGCATTGTCATCCTGATACACGGCACTGCCTTCAGGATACAATGTTTGAACCATTAGAAGCACATGGTCCTCAAGAATGGTTCAGTAGTCCTTGGCAGTGACGCGCCCATCTAGCACAAGTATTGGGCCAAGGGAATGCCATGATATGGCAGCCCAAACCATCACTGATCCACCCCCATGCTTCACTCTGGGCATGCAACAGTCTGGGTGGTACACTTCTTTGGGGCTTCTCCACACCGTAACTCTCCCGGATGTGGGGAAAACAGTAAAGGTGGACTCATCAGAGAACAATACATGTTTCACATTGTCCACAGCCCAAGATTTGCGCTCCTTGCACCATTGAAACCGACGTTTGGCATTGGCATAAGTGTCCAAAGGTTTGGCTATAGCAGCCCGGCCGTGTATATTGACCCTGTGGCGCTCCCGACGGACAGTTCTGGTGGAAACAGGAGAGTTGAGGTGGACATTTAATTCTGCCATGATTTGGGCAGCCGTGGTTTTATGTTTTTTGGATACAATCCGGGTTAGCACCCAAACATCCCTTTCAGACAGCTTCCTCTTGCGTCCACAGTTAATCCTGTTGGATGTGGTTCGTCCTTCTTGGTGGTATGCTGACATTACCCTGGATACCGTGGCTCTTGATACATCACAAAGACTTGCTGTCTTGGTCACAGATGCACCAGCAAGACGTGCACCAACAATTTGTTCTCTTTTGAACTCTGGTATGTCACGCATAATGTTGTGTGCATTTCAATATTTTGAGCAAAACTCTGCTCTTACCCTGCTAATTGAACCTTCACACTCTGCTCTTACTGGTGCAATGTGCAATCAATGAAGACTGGCTACCAGGCTGGTCCAATTTAGCCATGAAACCTCCCACACTTAAATGACTGGTGTTTCAGTTTCATTGTCCAACCCCTGTACATTTCAGTTGTCTGTTCAGCAGCCACCTGCGGCCTGGCTACTTGAGCAGATAGCCTGACTAATAAACCAGCTGAGAACAGCTACATTTTCACTAAAGGTCACCATACAGTGAGAGCTTGATAACAGTCCATGCTTACACCATACCCACAGCAATTTCAAAACACAATTATCACAGTTCACAACAAACAGTTTTTGCCACATTACCACCCACACCCACACCCACACTTGGTTACCTTTATTGGTTAGGTAGGTATGGCCTGCTGGACCACCACCATTAGTTAGAGCTGATGCAAAGACAAAAGACAAAAAGCAGAACACTGACTGCCAGGTTTGTTGGTAAAAGTTTTTCTACAATATCAAACAGTTAGTCATACAAAACGACACAAGTAAGCCCAAACACCATGCCTCCTGTTCTTCAAAATAATTTAAACACATGAGATGGATGGAGATGTTTACCTGACTTGTTAAGGGTCTTCGTCTTTGCAGGGGACGTGAGAGAGGTGATCAGGCTGCACAGCGCCGACCCTTTACTGTTCAGGTCTTTGACTGCTTGGTCTTTGGTTTTCCATTCATCTAGCAGCTCCTAATGACATATTCAAAACATTTAAAAAGCAAAACATGATTATTTAAGGTATACTAAAGGCGTCTGTAGGAACTCTGCTTTTAAAGTCTTTGCATTGTTTTATATGATGTATTCTGTGATGTAGTGTGCTGAAAACAGCCTCTCAGCTAGATAACTCAGTGTTTCACTCCTTGGTCTGCTATGCGTAAACACTCCCTGCTCATCTGTCATTAGCTGCGGAGAAAGCAAGCTGGGATTGAGGGGATGTTAGGGAGGATAAGACTGATATCTGTTAAAACTAATTTTATTGGAACATACACAAACTTGTCAGAAGTGACATACTCTGTAATGTAGGTGCAGTTTGATATAATACATGTACCACAGGAAGAAAATAGGTTTTACCATATTCTCTTGATTTATCCAAGACTTACAGTTAGTATTTGCATGTCCTTCTCCATATTTCTCTCATTGCTGCTTGGCTGGGCAGAAGGTAGTTTGTCATTGGTCTCTTCCAGCCACTTGGTGAGCACGCAGACTGCAGATCTGAATTCTCCCAGTCGGTCCTGACAGGATGATAGCTCTTCTTCCCTGCAATGGTCAAGGAAAATCAGTTGGACATTCTGCACATCCATCCAGGCAACATGATCCGAGCACTGATGAGCTGCAAAATGCTACAGATGTTCTTTTACTGCACTTACTTTTCTTTGACTGTGTCGTTGAATGATCTAAAAATATTTGACACATTTTCCATCTTGCTCTGAAGCTGAGCTTTGTTTCCATCTGGGCTTATTTCACACAACTCCCTGCACAGAGTCTGCAGCTTCTCCATATCACTGGCATATTCAGCCATCTCTGCTTTAGTGTTCTGTAGTGGAAAACAACCATAAAATTTAGCTATGATTATAAAAAAAACTGGAAATGTTACATGAAATAAACATTATGCTCACCTGCATTTGATGAGACAGTTCACCGAAAGTTTTCCCAGGTCCCTCTGTTTCATGCAGATCTTGTGACCGCTTCATGACAAACTGCTGGACTTTTTCTGTGACTTTTTCAAATTCTTCCACCTTTTCTTTCAGCTGTTCCAGTTTGGAAACTTTCTGCTTATGCTTGTCACAGGCGTCAGAGAAGCGCTGCGAGAGAGCATCCATCTTTGACTGCAGAAGCTCAGCAGCAGAAGGATCTGCCGTCTCCACAAACTTCTTCACTTTGGCTTTGATGGCTGAGATGCTACTTTGGCGGCTTGCTATGTCCTGCTCTAAAGCCTAATACAAATTTTATTTGACAGTTCAAGTGATTGCAGTCAGATATGATGTGAAATACAAATTACCAATGAGATGATATAAGAAAACTTACTGCTTCTCTACTGAGTCTATCCCCAAGAGACAAAGAGTCCAAAGGAATTTTGTCTTCCTCCTTTACACTTGCCTCCACTCTCTCCATCCATCCCATCATCTCATCCAAACCATCCTGCACACTCATAGAGCGGGTCAGGGTGATTTGCAGTTTCTCATTTCGATCACTCACAGACTTGGAAAGGTTGTCGTAGCGCTCCACAATGTCGTCTGTAAAACAGCGAGACAAAGCGTTTTTTTTTTGTCGTTATAAGTCCTGCAACAGAGCTTTAAAGTGACCTCATTGATTCATCTCTTTCTCAGCTTCAGTCTTTGAATGTTAATCTTGTTGATGCAAAATTTAACTGTCATGATGATCTGTAGCTATTATTTTTCTTCTGCTTTTGTGATCTACTTTAGTGACATTATTTCTTGTTGCTGTGGTAAAATTGTGTTTTTCTTGTAATGTTTGCACCCTGAAACACTTGAAAATTAGGGTTCTCCCTAAATGAACTCTCTCAGGCTTAAATAGACAAAAGAAATAGATAAATTATATGCACAGCACCATTCTGCCACCACCATGTTTCAAAGTGTGGAAGGTGTATTTCCAACCATTTGGAAAAGAAATATTAAGCTTTTATTTATCAGTAACTAATTAGGTATCCATGAGATTATTGAGGTGATAATGTTGGCAAAAGTGTTAGCCAGAAAAACAAAACATTAACACATGTGACATAAAAAACCCAAATTCAAATCCAAATCCAATTACTTATAAAGCACATTTAAAAATAGCATGTTTGTCCAAAGTGCTGTACAAAAATAAGATAAATAAAAGGGCTAAAACCAAGACAGAAATGTTTAGCAAAAATAGAACAGAGACAATAAAAACAGCATGTCAACTCACACTGGTGCAAAACACTATTGGAAAAACATTGTTTTTAAAAGAGACTGAAGGTGCCTGTCTATTATTTAAGTATTTCAAAGTTTGGGAGCCATGACAGAAAAAGCTCGATCCTGGGCACGGCGCTGGTGGTGTAGGGGTTAAGCGCGCGACCTTGTGCAGAGGCTATCGTCCTCGGTGCAGCTGTCCCAGGTTTGAGTCCCGGACCTGGCGACCTTTGCCAAATGCCCCCCCCCCCCCCCCCCCCCCACCACCACCCCCCCCTTCCTGTCTACCTACTATCGAAAAACGAAAAATTAAGCCCTCTAGTGCCGCAAAAAAAAGAAAAAGCTCAATCCCTTCTAAGTTTCGGCTTAAGTTTTAGGACAACCAAAAGCAGCTGGTTGACAGATCAAAGGGCCCACAAAGGAAGATAAGGCTGGAGTAAATCTTCTGAGAGGTACAAAGGAGCAAGAACATTTAGGCTTTTAGAAGCCTACATTAGGATTTTAACATTAATTCTGTGAAGCACAGGGAGCCAGTGAAGGGAGGACAAGATAGGTGAGATTTGGTCATGTCTGTGTATATACAGTATCAGTTAAAAGATTGGCAGCAGCATTTTGAACAAGCTGAAGATATGGAAGGGATGCTTGACTGACACCAATATACAGAACATTGCAATAGTCAAGACGGGTTGAAATAAAGGTGTATATTATTCTCTCCAAGTCGTGACCAGACAAAACTGGCCTAGGTTTTTCTATTTGACTTTTCTGGAAGAACATTTTTTGCAAAACAGGGCTGATCTGTTTATTAAATTGAAACTTCTAAGTTTGTTACATGCTGTTTAATGTATGACTCGAGGCAACCAAAATTAATAAGCAGATTGCATGAGGTACTATTAGGCCTACTGCTGTTAGGTGTTAGAGGCAAGTAAATCTGGCACTGCTACACAGTTCCACTGCTACAGTTCCACTGCTACACAGACAACTGCTACACAGTTGTCTGTGTAGCAGTGGAAGAAGAAGCCATGTTTTCTAAAAAATAGACCCCAAAGGGAGCTGGTATAAAGAAAAAAAGAAGACTTCGAGGAATTGAACCCTGAGAAACCCCACAAGGAGGGGTTGCGGTGGACAGAAATAGTTTAATAATTTTCATGCGTGCAGATCTGGCTTCACTCACCAACTGTTTCCTGTATCTCATCCGGGTTGCTCAAGAGGTTTCCTTCTGATGTCACTAATAGCTCGGCTGTTTTACGTAACATGTCAACAGCCGTCTGGTGCCCCATCATCTGATCCTGTAAAGCCTGAGGATTAGGAGAGGACAAATCAGAAAAACTGAATTCCCAACCTCACTTCTGGAATTTTTATATCCTCACTATCCTCACTGACCCCACTGAAAATTTAATATAAAAAAACTGACTGAAAATGTTTAATCCTTTAAAGCATGATACAAAACATAAAACTCACAAAATTGTGTTTATTTTAATTTGAAAGTTAAAATGTAAAGCTGTTATTTACTGAATACATTCATTGTGATGTTAAAACATCACATCGATTTGGAAAAAGTCGTAATTAATCTGTTTTTATGATTATGTATTTACCATATTTCTTTAAACCAAAGAGCGGAATTTTGTATGTTTTAAGAACACAACTTTGTTGATAAGTTGGTAGTGGTCTCTGAGAAATGTTCATCAAAAATGATAGACTTGGCGTTAAAAGTTAAGAGCTCCTTCTGGGGATATAAATGAAAAGAACCTGCCTGCTTCAACAATTACACTGTAAGGTTGTCAGGATTTCTGAACTAATATTTCCAAGTCCTAAACTCACTGCTTGGCTTACAGCCGCATCTTATCAGAGCATATCTATGCTATAATTCACCACCTCCCTGCAGGGAAATGCTCAAGCTAACTGTAGCCAAAAGCTTCAACACAGACAGCTTTGTCAGCCTGTTCTTGCTTCCCTTTTCTAGGAGTATCCAAGCTACAAATAACCAGAGGTAAAACTATTAACGTGTGGGTCTAAAGGTGAACACACAGAGACAGAAATAGCTTTGTTGCACTAGATGGTGAAAACACTGTATATGGTAAGACAGAACTATTGGGTCATGACCTTACAACCTAGTTAATGCTTTCGGATCAGCATGTCATTTTAACATTAAATTCATTCAATCTGACTTGTATTTTGTATTTTGTTTTGATGGAAATATAAAAACAAAGACAATTTATGCTCAGCAGTAAATAAACTTAAGCTTAACTTAAAAAAACAGTTTACAATGAATTAATGAATGAAATGGCTAAAACTTGGATTATAAAGAAGGGTTCAATCATGTTTCTTGCCTTGGTCTCCTCCAGCTGTTTCTGCAGTGTTTGTGGGTCAGCTGCGATGGCTTCTGACTGCTGCTTTCTCACCTCCTCCTCTGAGATGTTCAGCCATTTAAGAAGATCTGTACTTGAATCATCGTACTTTTTGTACTTGTCAACCATTTCTCTAAGGTTGTTGCCAAGCAGATTGCACTAAAAAAAAGGTGAATAAAATCAAAATATTGACTACACATGTTGACATGAAGGTAGAACATATAATCAGATGTGAAAGTCCTTCACCATGTTAAAGTATTATAGAGAAATGCTACCACCTAGTAGCAGTTTTACGCAACTGCAACCAACAGCCATCTGCTCAACCATGAAAATAAAATACCTGTGAATGCAGTGTTTTGTATCGACTGGCTGCTGAATCCAGCTTATCCTTGACAGCAGAACAAATCCCTGAAGTGTCCACATGTAGCACTGCGTTCTTAGATGCTACGTCAGCCAATCCGCAGGTTTTAGCCACATCCAGCGCCTTCTGTCCCGACATTGTGATGAAGCGAAGGTCTCCTTTGTGGGAAATGACATCCTCTGAGAACATTTTCTGTTTCTGAAGTTTATCACTCAGGATATTAAGGGAGCCTGCAGGAGCATCCAGCTCTGCTATCTCTACTTCAGCCTGCTTCAACCAGTCTTCAAACTCCTCACAGTCACCCTTGAACTTCTTCATCTCCTCCTGAACTGACTGCACCTGCTTCATCTGCTGTTCAGCTTGAGTTAGTGAGGTTTCATAGCGCTCCTTCAGGTCTTGGATGTTCCTCTGAAGCCTCTCCTTTTCATCGGGAGACAACATATTGGCTTGTTTGTCGAGCAAGGTCTGAGCAGACTGTGTGGCCATGATCAGATCCTGTTGCTGGGACAGAATCTCCTGATGGTGGGCCTGTGGAAAACACAAGTAGCAATTGCTATTATCACAGCTATAATTCATGCATTCATATTAATTTACTCACAATAGGGGAATGCATTTGTATGCAGCCCACCTGAATCAACAATTTGTAGAATCTGCTTTTACTGCAATAACAGCTGAAAGTATCTGGGGGCACACTTTGTATCTACCAGCTTTCCAGATCTAAAGACTTCCTTTGTGTCCATTCATCTCAGTAAAAAAGCTCATGCTTAGCAAGGTTGGATGGATAGCATCAGTGAACAGCGATTTTAAAGTCTTGCCATACATTCTCAAACATATTTTTGTTGACTTTGACTAGGCCACTGGAATATTCTTTGAGCTAATGGCTGTATGTTAAGATTCGCCATCTTGCTGGAAGGTGAACAATTGTCCCAGTCTCAAGTATCTTGCAACCTTTAACAGATTTTCTTCCAGAGCTGTTAGTTGTAGCTACTTTCCTATTAACTCTGACCACCTCTCCTGTCCCAGCTGAAGAAGAGCTTACCCATAGCATAATGCTGCCTCAACCATGTCTCACCATGTGGATGGTGTATTCAGGGTCACGTGCAGTGCTAGTTTTCTAACACACGTAGCATTTTGCATTTAGGCCAAAAATGGCTTGGATTTTATTTAGGGGTATTGGAGTAAACAGGGCTGAGTAGAAATGTATGCCAAAGTTTTTAGATTTGTGAGTAAAAAAATGTTAATCCTAATAAAATTTGCAAGACACTAAGTCTTTCATAGTCTTTCCAAGCTTGGTACATTTATTTGACAGTTAGCGTGAACAGTTTTAAAAATGTAATCTAACCATTTTATGACTCTTCAGAACAATGATCTCATCTATTTCTGTATTTCATTACTTCTTGTAAGCTTTCCCTCACATAAAAGTGAGATAAAGACTTGGCCATATGCTTAATATTTGAACTAAAACAGTCTCAAGTGTATACAACATGAGGTTTGTAGAATAAACCAACTGTACCTTGACCCGGTCATACTGTTTATCAAGGTCCAGGAAGGCAGTGTTCTCCTTTTTGGTGTCACTGCCAAAATCATTTTCAGAGGTCTGTAGAGCATTTCCATTGGCATCATCATCCTCTATCAGTCCTTTGGCTGAGGTCTCCTCTGGCAGGTTCCCATTCTCTTTACTTATATGGTCCGTCTGATCCAGACTGCTCATGTTTTCATTCCCTATGTTGGATATCCAGTCCAGAAGACCTTCAATTTTGCTTTTACTCTCTTCCAGCCGTTCAACGGCTGCTGCCTGCACGGACAGACCACACATTAGCATTGTTGATTTCCTGTGCTATATATTCAGATTTTTCTTTTATTACAGACAGCAGATGGGAAAGGAACATGAACCTTTTCGCTTTCCTGTTTTATGGCTGTTGTTACAACTTTCTCCAAATCCTTCCTGGACTCCTCCGCTCGCTCGTTCATGAGCTCAGCTTTGCTTTTGGCCTCCTCAAGCTTTTTCTCAATCGTTGCAATCCTAGATGGTGTCAGTTTGCTGCAGTTCTCCTCCAGAAACTTCTTAGTGCTGATGATCACTTCATTTAAAGCGCTGGCATTCGTCAATACATCTTTCTGCAGAGCCTTGATCAAACAATTGTTTACTTACTGACAGATGTGTGATTTTAGTTATTTCATTATTGATGTGAAGCAAACGAAACATCGTCAAACCTGGTGCTCATGCTGGTACTGTTGAAGATCAGTGACGCTCTCAGCATTATCAGCCTGCTGCTGATGACCAATCAGTCGGTTTTCAGTCAGAGTGAGATTATCACACACTTCCTCTAGCTTTTCTGTGAACTCCTTTTGCTTTTCCAATAATGACTGACAGAAAGAAAAAGAAAAACATGTAAGTTAGGTGATATTACCACTGAAAGCAAGAGGTAAATTTTATATTCAGGGAGATTAGAACATTCACTTCAAACAAACTATACAACAAGGAGAGGAAACCTTTTGAGGCACCCAGGCTTAACATGCAAAGTATAACCTAAATGTAGTATGCTGTAAACATGCTGTTTCAGATTTGCCACTTTGTCTCCTGTGATGCTAGTAAGGTCAAGTAGACATTTCTTTATGTGTGTGCATGTATGTCTGTGGCTTGGTGTGTGTAAAAATGTTCCAATGATGCATTTAGTCAACTGGGGTCTTGAGACCTGTGGAATACAAGCAGCACAGAGGTTAGTCAGAGGCAGTGATGGAGCACCAAAGCATGCAAAGATCATGGTATTTTTCAGAATATACAGGCATTGATGAAAAAAAACAATCAGCTCAAAACTCGGTGATAAAAACTGATAAAGTTATGAACAATACTAAAATGAAAATAAATAAACATACAAAGACAAACTAATCAAAAAGCACGAATTATAATTGAAAAGGTTATATTGAGTCAACAAAAAATGTCAATGTACAAAACAACCTAAGTACAGTGGAGGTAGGCCTATGTTTTTCTTCTTTTTTGAAAGGAACGACTTCTCATTCTTTCATTCATTAAGCTAAAAGTAAAACTTTTATTTGGTTTTCCAAAAGTCCAGTAAAATTACACTGGACTGAAATACTGTTGAATGAGGGCGAATGCGACTGGCTGCAAAAATTTTATTTCTGTGAATTAAAGCATTTGTTTTCAACCAGTTTAAATGACTGTTTTTAGCTTTTAGCCTGTGTCTTAGGTCAAAGTTGTGTTCTACAATTTTTTTTTCGAGGGCACTTAGGTTTTATGTCTCTCTTTGTCTCTGCTCTGTTAGGTTTTTGAAAAAAATGTCCACGTGGATGCCTTCTGAATGTTTTCGGTTAAACAAATCTACCTAGAGTTCCAAATATGTCCCTACGGTAAAAGTGAAAAACAAATACGTTTTTCCAAGCAATTAGTGGCAATAAACACACACAGATGCATGCACACACTTAAAACCAAAAGAACAGCAGAATGTAGTGACTTGCCTTAATAGTTTTACTATAAGATTTTCGTTTTTGCCTTGAGGGTCTAATAAGCGCTGCCATAGGAGTAGAATTTAATATGCTACAACTTATTATTATGATTATTAATATTAAATGTCATTATAAATATCAAAACATTATAATATGTACATATATTAAACTAGAAATATTGTATTTCTATTTTTTCAGAATTTTCACTTTTTGCCAATTGTTGAATCACTCTCTATTATTACTACTGAAAGAGTCAAACCTATCCTTCACCATTTTGGATGATATATGCTCAAAAATTACGTTTTCCTTAAAATGAAATATATATATTTGTTGAAAAATGTTCAGCTGTTTAGATGTGATATGTTGTTTAAACTGTGATGTTTGCAACAGATTTAAATGGTTTGGAAATCACTGCATTCTGTGTGTGTTAAATGTTTTACTGTTCTTTTTTTCTGACAGCTAGTTCCTAAGGCAGACCTCTTCCTGCTTTTCTTTCTGTTTAGCGTCCAGCAGGGCATCTAAGGCACTCCTCTGTGTTGCAAGCTTTTCTGTCTGTTCCCTAAATGCTCGCTGCGCGCTGGTGAGGAACTTAAGGAGGTAACTGCTCTGGGCCGGAATCAGGAACTGAGCGTGCTCGGAAATGAAGCACTGAATATCAAATGTAACATCTTCCAATTTGAGCTTGGTCTCTTTTGAAAGAAGATTCCCTGTGTCCTAGAAATGAGTAAAAAAAAAACAGAACAGGATAATTTATTACATTTTGGGTAATGTATCGCTGCAACATTCTTATAAGATTACAAAGATACCATGTTCAGTTGGCTTAAATGTTTCAGTTTGTCCTCATCACATGCGGTCAAATCCATATCCAACATCTCAAAGTTGTTTAGAATGATGCTTGTTAGTTTATGAAGATCACTGAGATGTTTCTGGTATGTTGACTCCAATTGTGACTGAAATATAGAATTAAAGTAGTTAGACGCTTCTTTAGGTGTTGCTTAGTTTTGTTTTTCATTTTATTTACTATCTTAACACAAACCTTTTCTGCTTTCATGACTTGAATTAGAGAACTACTTCTTTCTGCACACATTTGGGAGACAGCAGTGAAATTTGACTCCAACTGCAGGTATATGGAGTGTAAATCGTCATTAATTTGTTTGGGAATTTGTTCATCATCAGCAGACTTTAGTAGCTGATTAGCTCTCTCAAAATCCCCTGGTAGGACACTGCCCAGTCTGGAAACCTCAGCCTCTAAAGACTGAAAAAAGACACTTTCGCTCAACAAACCAATAAACAAGATTAAGATATTAAATAAAAAGCTATGAAGATTGAGAACAATAATAATGTTTGGTCATCTTGAAGAAAAAAGGTAGTGTTTTCATGCCTGACCTGACATTCCTCTAACTGGATCTGCAGTTCTTCCATGTTGTTGAGTGTGGATGCCTGCATCAAAAGGTCTTTTTTTACATCTTCCAAAACATCAGCATGATCTTGAAGTCTGCCAACACACTCCAAGTAATCCTGGATGGAGAATAACTGTTGAAAATAATGAGCAAGAGCAAAGAGCAAGATTTTTCATAAGCATTGATCTTTTTCAGATTTTGTCACATTACAAAAGTAAATTTTAATGTATAGGATTGCTCGTAAATGAGGAAATAGAGGAGGTAATGGCCAGATTTTATGTGATAGGCAAAGCAAGTAGGGCATAACTGTGAAGTTGGTGTCAGAAAATACATGGTTTACAATTTTTGTACAAATCATCATCTAAAATTGTGAGGGGGATTCACCAGCCTTTACTCTGATACACACTAGTGGCAGCATCATGCTGTGGGGATGCTTTTATCAGCAGCAACAGGGTAGCAGGTACGAGTTGATAAGGAGATTGATGAGAAACTTGGAAATTGCTTCTCATAAACACTACCTATTCAATTTAACTAAGTTTGAATTATATTGCAAAGAATAGCAAGCAAATTCTGTCTCTGGATGTTCAAATCAGGTAGACTTAACCCAAATGACTTGTAGCTGTAACAGAAGCTTTAAAATCCATGTATCATTTCCTTCCAGATATGCAGTGCGTTGTGTTGGTGTTTTGCAAAAAAATCTCAATACATATGTGGAAGATTATAATGTTAAAAACAGCTCAACAAGAAAACTGTACCTCAGTTTTGACCTCTTCAGCTTTGTAGGCATCCAAGCTGTCGAACCCCCGAGTGGATGGTTGGTGAGCACTTTCAGCAACCTCCCAGATGCCTGAAGCTTCCCTTGCCAGCTCCTCATCTTCTCCCTCTGAGCTCTCTTCTTTGATGCTCTCCAGCATGCATAGCTGGTCCTCCAGAGTGTCGCCCCCCAGAGCGCTGCTCAGGCTTTCCACCATTTCTTGAAGCATTGAAAAGTCTTGGCTCAAAGAGACGGTCTCAAAAAGCTGCAGGAGCTGCAGCTGAATATTCAAAGGATCACCCTGTTTTCTTATTTTACAGGCCTCATCCTCCTCACATGTCAGTTCCGAACCTCTAATGTCGCTGCTGTTTGGTGACAGGGTGTTTTCATTCAGCATATCCATGATAAGATCTGGGGTAGTGTGCTCACAGAGTCCCTGAAAACTGTCTTTTCCTGTAGGTTGAAGATTGTCTTCAGTTTGTTCGATTTCCTCCTGCTCATCTACTAAAACCTTTACAGCTTTATATGACTGACTTGAGCAGCAAACAGATGATCCAATGCTATTAGACAGATCAGCAGCTTTCTCTGATTGAGTACCAGATCCCAATTCTTCAATTTCAGGTTGTCTCAAATGAATATTTGATGTTTCACATGATTCTTTTAAGCAGCACACATTTACATATTTTTTTTCCTGCTTTGATACTGATAACTCCTCAGCATCATGGGTGACCATGAAAGTGTCATCATGTTGCCTCTCTGGGGAAAGCCTCTCCTTGTATATTTCAACATTCATCTGATTTTCACCACTACTGTTTGGCTCTAACACATTTTTATTAGTCATTAATGGCTCTTCCACATCACATCCTTGACTGGGAGTATTTCTTGTAGTTATGTCACTGATTAAAACAGTTATTTGAGAGGAGGTGCTTGATTGTTGTGCAGGTCTGTCATATAGAAAAGAAATTTGACTGCAAAGAGGCTGAGATTCAGCACTGAAATCATCTCTTAAATGAAACACAGCTGGCTGAGGTGATGCATATCTGCTGCTATCTTCAGCATGCTTTATTTCACTGACACCACCATCCTTTGAAGTAGAAATAAATGCACTTTCAACTAAATGCCAGGGTGACAAGTGATGTAAACTCTGAGCTAGCTCACTGTTTAAATCTGAGCAAACATTGTTTGTGTCTCTTTCTGTTTCTAAAGAGAAATCATTGTGAAGTGATCCAGATGTCCCTAATTCACTCTCACTAAAAGCATGAGATCCCTTTCGGGAGTCATGTCCTGCACTGAAAAGCTCATCTATGGGCTGCCTCTTAGATTCTGCAGAGCAAACTGCAACACATGCATGCTGAGGCTGGTTTTCTGAGTGAACGCTGATGTCCCTTAGACCAGACAAACCCTTCTCCTTTATTGGAGCAGTGTTCTCTTTGATAATACTGCGGACATCGGTTGCACTTGTCAGCTGCCTGTTGAATGAAACCTGTGAGTCACAATCTTTAGCCATCAAAGGCAGTTTGTCTGTATGAGAAACAAAGTCTGCGGAAACATGAATTAAAGAGGATGAGATCATCTCAGCCTCGTGACAGTGTGTGTGATTACTTATTGCTCCTACATTTCCTACTTTAACAGCTTTCTCTGTGTCTTTGTTGTCTTCCTCATTTGGTAAATCAAGTACCATGACAGCCACTCCTCTCTTCGTCGGTAACTGCATGTTTTCAGCTCCGTACATCTGAATCGAACTCACAGTGTGACCTTCAGAGGTGTCAGAATTAAGGTTTTCTCTGGAAGAAGAGCAGGTTTTGATCTCTAAGGCAACAGGTTTAGTTTCACCTAATCCAAATTCCAATGCATTACTTAAACTAATATTGCAATCAGACTTCAAAGAGCTCTCCTCTTCTGTTTGATACATGTCTGCCTGCTTTAGATCCAACAATGTGTCTTCACTGAGTCCTAATGCACATATTTTTTCATCTGACAGCATGTTATTTAACTCTGGTACTGTCTGTACAGCCACTAGATTTTTTAGAGACCCCAAGGGGACAGTTAAATTACCCTCTTCCTCCATTTGGTCTTTATTAACTTGAAGAGGATAGTTAAACTTGTTCTCACCTCTAATAGTTTCAGAAAAGCATAAAAAGTAAGATTGGTTAAGATCAACACTTGTTGATTCTCTGCACAGAAACTCAGAATTGCAGTTTGGACGCTTCTCGTGATGAAATTTACTTGCAGACTCATTATCAAATGGTGAATCAGCATTTCTACTTTTTGCTGAGCATACAATGGGAGGCACTGGTGTCTCCAGAATTGCTGGGTCATCAAGACGGTCAGCCTCTCTGGTGTCATACTCTAAACTCTTTCTTTCTTCAGTTTCATCTAGATTGAAATGAACAGTAGCTTCTATCTTTGCATCAGGTTCCATGCCATAAACCTGGCTGAGTTCATATATATAATCTTGTTTCATAGCTTGGACATATGTGACAGTTGTTTCTTCAGAACCCTGTGCTATATTGTCCAGACAGGCTATATTATTCAGCTCAGGTTCACTTGGTGAGTTTTCTTCAGGGGTAATTGTGCCATTTATTTTAGAGGTAAAATCACAGGGATCAAAAGGATCCTGTGCATCTTCCATTACCTCCTCTATTTCCTCATTTATGAGCAATAGCTCTACATCTGCCTGTTCTGTGTCAAAATTGGAGCTAAAGGCAAAGTGAGGAAAATTTCGAAGAAATGTTTGAGACTGACTGTCAAGAATCAAAACCCTCTGAGCTGATCTGGGGTCAATGTAACTGTTTATCATCAAGTAAGAGATGAACAACTGCTCTGCATCCGATGGAGAGGGAGAGGTCAGATCTGGAACAGCCACAGAATGATGCCATCCATCAACTGAAAGCTTTTTATATATGAGCCACGATGAAAACATTTCATGGAGGTGATCAACGCCGGGTATTGCGTCAGGAAATTCAACAGATCTCACAATGTCTGCTGTGCAGCTGTCAATCAGACCATTTTTAACAGCGGAGTTGATATCTATTACCTCTGAGCTCTCAGGAATGTAAAAAGCGGCTATTTTTCCTCGATTACTGAAGAGTTCGCTGGTGAACTCACTGGTGGTGATTTGGTGGTTGCACTGGAGTGAATTGGACACGGTTTCCCCAGAAAGAGGCAGCACGAGTCCCATAAACTGCTGCTGATGTCCCAACACAATCAAGGTGCTGCTGGAACTCATTAAATCACACTGAACTGCTACATCCACCCTAAGCTTGTTATTGTTGTGGAGATCCCCAGAACAATCATCGCTCACTAACGTGGTCCCACCTTCACACTCAGATCTCAGAAGGTTAATTTTCCTCCCTGAGTCAAGTGACTCATTTTTACTAAGGCACCTTAAAATGAGGCCGTTAACCTCACTAAGTTTACACTCTTCTTCAGGCTCACAGAGAGACAAACCACCAGCAGTTCTCATAATGTCCTGCCTTTTCAGAATCTTTACATAAACAGAAGCGGGAATTGACCCACACTGAAACGCCCTCTCTACAGTCAGCGAGTCCCCTGTGTAGGACACATCCAATCCCTCACTGATCTGTTTTATCTGTATTATCTTCATAACCAGATCCTGACCGGTGGAGGCCCCCCTAGCTGATGCTATATCAGACAGTGACACAGAGGAGATGTGTGATCTTTGTATGCACTTGCTTGATTCATATTCGGAGAAGTGGTTTAGTGTTGATGTGTGGGTGTGGATGAGATTTTGTTGGACACTATCATCCCAGTTCGGATGGACAAGAGCCTGAGAAGAACAGAGGCTTTGGCCTGTAAGCATGTCTGGGAGAACGACGGGCGCCAGTTGATCAAACTGTTTTCCTGTGGTTCCAGTCCAAGTCCCATTGGAGGCCTTTAAATCCTGTAGAAAAACAGAATCATAGCAAGTTACTCAAGTAGCTGTGACTTCCAAATGCAGTGCCTTGCAAAAGTATTCATCCTCCTTTAAATTGTTCACATTTTGTTTCACTGCAACCTCAAACTTCATTGTATTTTTTGGGCATGTGATGAATCAACATAAAATAACAAATGTGAAGAAGAAGGAAAAGTTACACTGTTTTAAACTTTTGACTCTTCTTTGGCAATATCCAAAAGTGGTAGTTGGATAGATGGTGCCTGTGTGAAACAATTTTAAAATATTGCCACAATTTCTCAGTTGGATTTAGGTGTGGACTTTGGCTGGATCATTCTAACACTTGAATACGCATTGATCTTAAACATTACACTGTAATGCTGGATGTATATTTGGGTCATTGTCAAGTGTGAAGATGAGTTTCCAGCCTGGCCTTTAATACTTTTCAGCCTCTAACAGGTTTAATTCCAAGAACTGCCCAGTGTTTAGCTCGATCTATCTTCTCATCAACTGTGAATAAATTTCCTGAAGCAAAGCATCCCCACAACATGATGCTGCCATCACAATGTTTCACTATGAGGACCATAAGTTCAGGGTGATGTGTAGTGCATGTTTTGCCCCACATACAACCTTTTGCGAGCACAAAAAAAACAAAACCATGTATTATTTTCCTTCCAATTCACTGCCTAACAGTACTTTTCTTCTATCACATAAAATCCCAATATAAACATTGAATATTGCAGTTATGTTACAAAGTGTGACAAATCTCAAGGGGTAGGAATACTTCTTTAAGGAACTGTATGTATTTTTTTATAAATATGCATTACATTATTAACCAGAAAGACAAAAACTATACTTACCACCGCACACACATGGTTAAAATATTGAGTGAAGAGCAAGACTGCAACAGGGTTACAACCAGAGAGTGACGCACAGCACACTGAAAGCTAACATGCGTTTGGGAATGCGGTGTCCGACATCTTGCAAAAAGAGTGTAGTTAGTCAGTTTGCACACTGTAAGGTTAAAAGTCAAGTCTGTTTTGACACTGAACCCTGCAAGGACCCAAATACAGGGATGATGGACAATTTTTCAGACCAAAGCTGGCACAGTAAAGCATGTTTACAGCATACGCAAATATTCAGAACTTTAGCTAAACAAATATCATACAAGAAATGCAAGAGAAAACTGCCTCAGCTATCATAAGGAAAAACAGATCATCTTTGTTCATGCATCTAAACATCAGGAGCGCATAATGGCACATATCTGGAACAGATGCAGTCAAACATAATGCCTAAAACCCAACCTCGTCTGCAGAGGTTGTTTGATCGGAACACTGCTGAGAGATTTCACTGTAGGCCTGACTAAGAGCATTCAGCTGCTCCTGGGTCTTCATCCTGTCCTCCTCTGTCATCCTGTGAAGCACAAAACAAAACGTGAAGCTTTTGAGTTTCCACAGTAAAATAAAGTTTTGAGGATGCAATATCAGAGAATTAACACTCACTTGTCACCATGTTTGTTAAGCATCATTTGTGTGCCCCTGAGTGCTTCAGTAATTTGCTCCTTTTTGGACACCATTTCTTCAACTGATACCTGAAAATCAATGGTCAAATATTTACATGTTATACAAAGCAGTCTGCATTTGTGTAATTAATCAGAGTAGATAGATTATAGAAGACTGGAATGTGCAAGAATTATATTTCAAAAGTGGGATTACACTGTTCATTCAAATTGTTTAAATATTGATGTAATTTGTTACAATTTTACAGAGATGCACCAATCACAGAAGAGAATCTGATCATTTTCATTAAATTAACTCTGATTGCTAATCCACAGGCCAAATGCTGAAAAATCTATTTCTTTTTCTGTCCGTTAAATGCATCAGAAGAAGGAAATCTTTTACATACAAATGCAATAACGACCAGCATGCGCTTTGTGTTTTGAGTCAAACAAAAAAAAGAAAAATCAGATAAAGGTTGGCGACATACGTTTTAATTTATAAACAGGAATAATCTTGCAATTTCTTCATTTTATTTTATTTTGTTCGAAACCCAATATTTCTATCAAAAAACCTTCCGCACACTTTCTCTACATGTGTTATAGTCCTTAAGTAAGAGAATTGTGAAATATCTGAATTGGCAGGCCAGACCTTAAAGAGAAATGCAAATCAGTCAAACACTAGCCATGAAAAACCTGATTTGCACATTTCATTCATTGTTAGATTTATTCTGAGTTGTGATTTGTTATATTATGCCTTAAAGCATTGTACAAAAATATTTATGAACTCCTTTACAGACATAGAATGTCATAAATACTGTGTTTAGATACCAAATCAAATTAAATTATTTTTTAAATTATAAGAATAAGATCTCCGTATTGCACAGTAATTACTAAGGGTCAACTGTAAAGTTTGTGCCCTCACAAAAAATTGAAATTTAATCATCTAACATCTTCATGTACATGTTAATCAATCAAAAAAATGAATGATTTGATTTTATGGTGTACATAGATTTTCTGAATTTTGTGCAACTGAACAGGTGTAAAGAAAGTTTTTATTATGTTTCTTTACAGTATTAACAAAAACCCTATTTAGAAATAATAGTTTTTTAAGGAAAATCCCTTATGTCACAATTATTAGGATGCCCTAACAATTTTTATGGAATAAATAACATGGAAAAAATTTTGTAATTTATACTATTTACTCTTTAAAGTTTTTACCTCTTATTGCCTGTATATGTTTCTATAGAATTTTTAGTATTTCCTTACACTGATTTAATTAAACAATGTACCAAAAATGTTATATTTTTAGCTTTTTTCAGTTATTTTCATGTTGTAATTTGATATTTTTAGCACTTTATAGTTATCTGAAAAACTGGGCGTTAAATCTTTGAGTTAAACAATGTTGCTTTAGGGCCATTTGAACACTATGAACACAAAGAAAACTCTTGGAATCATGTTAATAAGGTTGAAATTAATGAGGCTGAAGATAATTCTTTATATAAGTGCTTGTGCCACTTATGGATCTGTTTTATTGTGTCAGTTGAAGTTCATTGAAATAAACCCACATATCATCCAAAAAGACTCAACCCAAGAGAGGTCATTACAACCACAAAAAATATATGTCTGTGGTTTTTATTGTAAATCACACAGGGACAACATAAACAAGGATACACCTTAGCATACACATGAGTTACCTGGTGTTTATTTGAAGCGTCTGTGTTGGCATTACTATCTTTCAGAGCACTCCCATCGTTGCTCACGGTCCGTTTCACATCGGACATCCAGTGCAACAGTTTGCTAACTTTATCACCGTGCTCTCGCTTCTCCTCATCAATAGACCTCTACAATTAAAACAGGCAAGCGTTTAACAGAACTGTTAACTTTTCTGCTTAAGATAAGAAAATAATCTGTCTATAATTTGGCCAAAAAAAGAGAGTCAGTTGCATCAAACACAGAAATAAAATATGGAAAACATAGCAAAGTCGCATCTTTATATATTTACAGATGTTTACTTAAATGCACAAAGGTAATGGAATGTTGTTTTGGCTCCAAATGCATGAACCTTTGTAGCCTCCAGTAACCTAAAACCAGTGTGGCAGTCAAACACACTTCTTTCCAGTGCCTCTCTGAATGTTATTCGTCTCTTTGTCTTGGGACAGGTGAGGCTTTGAGTTTGGAACTTCTCATCTTTGAGTAGAGTTGCTGTAACTTTGTCGACAAAACTGCTTTGAATCACTTCTTCAAGACAGACTCTGTCCTTCGTGTCAGGATTAATCATTCCGCCAGTCAAAAGCTGGAATTCAATGCAGCGGAAACTCACATCCTTTGGGAAAAGGTTTTCCTGAACAGCCTGCAAAACTGACAAAACCTTCCTAGTCTGAGGGTGGGTAATGCCACTGAATGCCTCTTCGAACCGTTGGAGCTGCTGTTTTAGAGACTCGTCTAAAAGACCTATTTTTAGAGCATCAGCGAGGGTATGTTTCTCCCCAGATGAAGGGTTGCAAATTCCTCCGGTGCAGGCCTGGGACTCTAACAGTCGTAAGGCTGTCACTCTGTCGGTAAAGCCCTGTTGGAGGCCCTGAAGGACTGAGAGCCTCTTCTTCCGAGTGATGTCCCAGAGACCAGCAATGGTGCTGTTAACATCTTCCACAACAACCCTTCTTGAAAATATGATGTCTGCAATCTCATAGATGCTTAGTAGTCCACTGCAATAGCTTTCAAACTCAGACATTTCAAGAAATCTGTGACTTAAAGCAGATTCTAGACAAAGCTGTCGGCCACTTCTGGCATCAGTGATGAAGTGACACGGGTTTCCACTTGGGTCAATCAGAGAGTCTTCCTGCCAGTTACTCTCCTGCTGGGACAGGAACAGATATGTCTTCTTGTTGATGTGTTTCCCCTTGAAGGCTTCATACACTGACATTTCCAATCCACAGCTGCTGTTGACGACTGACATTCTATGAGGACTCATAGGGGATGTGTTTGTTATGTGTCTTTCCCCAAACGGGACAAGAAACACACTGCCGTTGATGTCATATAAGCAGGTTTTGAGTATTTCACTGTAGTATGCCTTCTGTCCGGTGTCAGGGCTGTGAAAACCTTTTGGGTTGCTCACTGGATCATACAGACTCAGCAAAGTCTCTTTGTTCAAGAGACCCTCACCCAATGCAAGGAAAGTCGGCACTCTTATGCCTGTTTCTGGGTTTATTAATCCTCCTGCAGTAACCTGAACCTCAAGTATCCTCTTGCCTTTATATCTATCTAGAATTCTCTCCTCCATTGCCTGAAAGACAGAAAGTTTTCTGCCCTTAAAGTTGTAGCCACTAACAGCTTTCTCTGCCTCCGTCAGTTTCTCTTTCATGCTTAGATCTACGATGCCTCTCTCCAGTGCCTCTGCAACAGAGACTGTTTCTCCTGTAGCTAGATCTACAAGACTGCCTGTTGCAGCCTGAGCCTCGAGGAACTCAAGAGCATATGTCTTTGCAAGAAAGCCCTTTTCAGCAGCTTCTAGGAAAGATGTCTTTTTCTTACTCGACTCAACATAAACTCCAGCTACCGTAGCAGGTTTATCAGACTGCTGAGTGAGCGATGCTTGAACTTGTTCAACGGCAAGAAGGCCCATCTTCAACTTTCGTAAAACCCCCTCATCCAGGAGCTGATGTTTGATCCAGTGTTGAATGTCGGACCTCTCAATTATCTCCTGGTGCTTCTGGGAAGTTGCCACACCCAGTGTTCCACTAGAATTTCCTGAACTCTTTCCAGGTGTGTTTATGGTTTCATGAATTTCTCTGATTTGACATGTTCTTGTTTTACTGGTGTTAGTTTCATTCTGCCTTGGGTCTGTAAGTCCACACAGAGCCATGCATCCATGAACTTTGATTGAGCTTGGAAGATCTGATGTAATTTTACTTTTGTGAGTGATGTGCTGCAGATCTTTTGGTTGAATGCTGGGAGTTTCACAAAAAGAGCCGACTTCCTTGACTTGCTTAATTCCTTCAAGAATGTTTTCTCTCTTCATCTTCTCCATCTGTAGATGCAACATTAGAAGAATGCTCAAGTTATGAAAGACAAAAGCTCACTTTTACAACTAAAATATCTCCAATAAGAAATTTCACAATGCAATATTTCATTTAAATATGCTAAATATATTAAAATAATGCAGCTTCCATCATACCTCTTTTATATTGAGAGTTTCGTCTTCCATTCTGCTCTTTGCACCCTTAACGAGGGACATCATTTTCTTCTCCATGGGAACATCTGCCTTCAACAGATCAGCTTTGCTATTTGCCACATTTGGACGAATGGTTTCCATCACCTCTCCTCCCAGTGTGGACAGAGTTTTCTGAAGACTTTTTACCTCTCTGATGTACAGCTCTATTTGTTCTCGAAGGGCTCTTGCTTCATTTTCTTTCAATTTCAGTTTGCGCTCAGCGTCTGCCAGACTTTGTTCAAACTTTGTTCTCTCAATTGACTGTTGATTGCAAAGGCTTTGCAGAGCACTAATTTTAGAGGTGAGTTTCAGTTTATCCTCCTCAAGTTGAGTAATTTCAGACTTTGCTTTGCACAAGTCTTGCCCAAGCTTTATTCTTTCTTGCTCCATTTTCTCCATTTTAATTTGAAGCTCTCTGTCTATCTGCTGCTTTGATTCCTCTGTGGTGCACTGCAAAGGTTTAATCAGTTTTGCATCTTGCTTGAAATACTTGTTGAGCTTTTCTGCTAATTCTCCGCTTTGTGACTCCTGGCCTTCTTTTGCGATTTCAGACTGCCGCAAAATCATTTTATTCTCAATTTCCATCTGCATAAGCGACAACTGCCTCTCATAGCCCTCTTTCTGGAGTTCAAGTTTACCCTTTAGCTCCTCCAGCATCTTCTTACATTTCTCCAGTTGTTCCTCCATCTGCTGGTACCTCAACTGAAGAGCAGAGTTTTCTCTTTGCTTTTTCTCAGCATCCGTTTGGGTGCGTTGCAACTTGTCTTTTAGCATTCTGAGTTCGGTTCCCAAGGTGATATTTTTTTCCAGTGCTTCAAATTTCTCCCTCTTCATGATTGTGTTTTCACGTTGTAGATTTGATCGCAAATTATCAGAAGTAGACACAGGTTCTTTGATATTTAGTTTGTGTTTCTGAACCTCAGTCTCCAGCAGAATGATTTTGGATTCTTTTAATTTTCTTTCTTTGTTCTCTTGAGCCAGTTCATCTTTTGTTTTTTGCAGAACAGAGCTAAACTCTGAAAGCTTAACATTCAGGCTCTCTACCTTCCTTTCCGCTGTTGCCTTGTCATGCTGAAGTGCATAAATTTCTTGCTTTAGGTTTTCTATAACTTTCTCAGAGCTGTTGTTTATTCCTGTAAAGCTGTGCTTGTGCTTGAAAAGCTCATCTTCTAATGCTTTAAGTTTACTGAGATGTTTCTGATTCTCATCAGATTCTTTTTGCAGTTCCACATTTTTTTTCTTTAGCATCTCATTCAAGTCATTGATTTCAGCTTTCTGCATGTGGACTTTCTGATTCACTGAATTTTTTTCAGCAAACATAGATTTCAGCTCTGATTTAAGATTCGTAATTTCTTTCTCATAATTTATAATTTTTCCATTAAGGGATTTAATTTTTTGCTGCATTTCAGTGTTGGTCTTGGCCTCCTCACTGTATTCTTGCAGTTTTATCTGAAGCTCATAGATGGTCTGCGATTTCTTGCTAAGCTCCTCCTCGATAATTCGGACCTGTGATTTAGCACCCTCTACCTGTGACTTGAAGATTTGAATTTGCTGGTCCTTGCTCTCGATCTCCATCATCACCTGATCAAGTTTGGCTTTCGCATTCTTCAAATTCTGCTCCACTTCTAAATTTATCTGCTTCAGCTCTTCGACCTTCCTCTGCAGTTGACATGTAGCGATTTCGCTCTTCTGAAGTTCTGACTCAAGGTTTTTGCATTTGATCTGCAGCGCCTGCTCAATTCTCTTCACCGCAATGTTTTCATCCTTCGAGGATTGAAGCTGCTGTTTCCAGCTCTCTATCTCACTCTTTAAAGACTTTATCTTTTGTTCAGAGAATGATCTTTCTTTTTCCAGTGACACAGTTTGGATCTGAAGACTTCGAATATCACTGTCGCAGGAGACGTTCATCCTCATCAACTCATTGCATTTTATTTTCAGCTGATCTATAGCTGCCTGCTTAGAAGCTACCTCTTCCTCTAAGTTGTTAACCTTGTAGTAGTTCTCCTGCTCGATGGAGGTTTTTTTCTGCATCTCTATTTGGGTGATCTTCAGCTGCTCTTTAAGCCCTTCTACTTCAGTGTTTTGGAAAAAAGAGTTTTGCTCCAAGGAGGACTTTGCTCTCTGTAGGGACCTGATTTCTTCCTGAAATTCAGAGATTGATTTTTTCATGTTCAGCATTTCCTGGTGGAAGTCCTCTGATTTCTGTCTTGTCTGGACCCTTTCACTCTCCATGTCCATCTGCAGTTTCTTCAGTCTATTGTTGCTGTCATCCAGAAGCTTTTTATAGCTTTGAGCTGTTTCCTCTGCCATTTCTGCTTTTTTCTGGACCTGAGATAGTTCATCCAGTTTCTGCTGCAAAACATCCTGGATTCTAACTGCAGACCCTTCACGTTGGGTGCCTAGTTCTGACTGGCTCTCAAATCCCAAAGGCTGTACAGTCTGAGCATTGCTTTTAGCCAGAACTTCAATGTGAAAGTCCTGCGCTGTTGCTACATCTACCTCCCCTGCATTTATATTTTTGTGCAGGCCGGGTCTCTGTGCATCATTTTCTTTCTTTAAGAGATCCTCGAGTTTCTTCTGAGTCAGAGACCAGGTGGCTTCTGATTGCTCCATTAACAGTTTGGTGTGGTTTAATTCCTGCTCAATTGCAGCTTTGTCCTTAACCATTATGTCTAATTTAGAGTGGTATTGACTAACATCATGCTCAAGCTTTGCCTTTTCAACGTTTAAATCCTTGATGGTCTTCTTTTGTGTTTCTAGTTCTACTTCCAGCTTCTCCACCTGTGCTTCTCTTTCCGTAAGCAAAACTTCCTGCTCTTGGATCCGCTGCTTAAGTTGTCTAATCTCTACTTCCCCTCTGGCTTTTTGGACCTCCATGCTCTCTGTCCTTTTTGCATCCTCTGCTCTTTCAAAAGCCCTTCTGTTCTACAATGCAAAAAAACGAGTCATCCACAGATTCACATTCAAACAGAAATGCTTACCTCAGTTATGCATTGATACTCTTATAGAATCTCTCCAAGAGTNCTTCGGTCCGGGCCATAATAGTGCTTAGAATTCTCCTTTTTCCTATTTTACGGTAAATATTTTAATATTAATTTCATATCTGTTTTTATTTGTGTAAAAAGGATATAAGATTGTTGGAATCCCCATGATGTCATGGGGATCCATTAACAAATCACCACTCCCAGTCGCATGTCTTTCTCTATCCTGCCGTCCGCCACTAGAGCAGCATAAAGAGAGGCAATGCGCGAGGGTCTGAAACTTGCTGGTGACTAAGACTAATTCTTCGAAGAATCCTTGGATCCAACATAAAATACGGTTAGACATCTACATATCCAGCAACTGTATAATGGTCAAACATAAAGGCAAACTACCTGCACAGTTTTGTCTGAGCTCATTCAGGAGAATCTGAAGGCATTTTAGATTCCCCAAAAAGAGGTTGACGAGCGGTTTCCCTTGTATTGCCATGAGAGAAGATGGCATAGGAACCTCAGCCCTGCCTGCCTGCTATGTGTGCCAACCCATGCAGAGCTCCCCCAAGTGGCCGCCCGCCATGCAACCAAGTGGCCAGACTGAACCACCACCTTTCCCATGCAACTTAAAGCCCTTTGGAACTACTTCACTCCTGTTCCTAAGAACGGCTCACATGAGAGGTTGTGTAAGGGGCAGAAAATTGAGAAAAACAATTTAAAGATTGTTTGTTTCATTGTGTTGTCTGTGGTGTTAAACTATTTCAATGCTAACAGGCCTCTAAGGGTTGAGGCTAGTTTATTTGTTTGGGTTGTGTATTAAGGTTATGACTTTGCTTCAATGAGTTGTTTAAATACAAATTGGCCGTAACACACCGAGAGCGCTCATATGCACATTAATATTTATATTAATGGTAACTAAAGGTACACGTGTGACTTAAAGGAGTGGTGAAGAAGTTATAAGCTTTCCTTTAAAAGCTAAACCACTAACAAAGACTGCATTATGCCAGGTAAAATATTTATATCCGGTTCGTCGCTATCTTTTGAAAGTCCATAGACATTCCTCTCCGCCATTTTAGTAGTCTATTACTCCATATGATAGCTAGTTAACAACATTAAGGTCGATTGTCCAAAAGATTATTGATTTCTAACTTGGTAAATAATATTTCCTGGAATATCATTTTACTAAAATAATGCTGGCTGATTAAAACAACTTTAAGAATCAATTGTCCAAAACGGTTATCGATTTCTAATTTGGCAAATTCTTTAAAATATTAAAATAATGTTTTATCTATCCTGATTTGCATTGTGACTGGTTGTTCGAAGACATACCAACTGTTGTCTTAATTATTTTTAAAACTAATCTGACATTTGTTCCAATTTCTCAAAGTAAACCTTGGTCCCTAAACATAAACGGAACTGTAATATTATTGAATTTTGTTTTTGTTCCTTTTTTCCTTTATTTGTAAATAGTTAATTCATTTTCCTTATTACTTCATTTTGCTTGGTAGTTTTAGTTGAATTGTTCTGGCGTAGTTAAAGAGTTTTTAATTGGAATATTTCAACTTGGAGTTAAATTGTTTTTATTAATACATTCTTGTATTTTGGAGAGAAGTTGTCTGTGTTTATTCCTTATGTTTTCAGAACAATACTTGACAGACCAAAAGTTATTTGGCTAATGATTCCTGATCAGGTGGTGGCCTGATTAGTCAGTCTAACTAAAATTCTATATAGTTTCTTTTTATTCCTGGATTGCCCTGTATTTAACTCCTTCCATCCATTGATAAGCGTTTTTGTTTGTTCAGTGATCTACGTGTGTTCTTGTCTTTATATCAACAGGGGGGGTTGAAGTCGACTCACCAGTATCATCAGATAGTAACATGTTAAGGATGCTGGTCAACAACTTTGCTTTAATTTAAATCACTGAAAGCATCTTAACTGAAAGCACTGAAAGCATCTTAACGGCATGAGCATTTCCTCTATATCCCTAGACATGTCCTCTAGGTATAGCTCAGGTTATTACTGTAAATTGTAAGCCATGCTCATTTGGTTCAATAATCTTGGGTCCATGAGCTGAAACCACACAAGCTGATCAAGTTGTCTTATGTGAAAGGATAAAGTGACCGATGGCAGTGATGGAGGGTGAGGTGTTGTTTGGCTGCATGTTTGTTGCGGAACTATGATCTGAAAGGAGGTTTCTAACAAATTTCATTTTCACAGATGAAGATATCCTCACAGCTTGATGCTGCCAAAACCAAAGAGATCAGTTTTGGCTTCAGCTGATCAGGGAGAACAGTTAGCCATGTTAGCCCTTAAATAGTTTGTGGTACGCTTTGCTATATGCATGATTTATACAGCTCTGCATGCATATATTTCAGTCAGGATTAGAACAGTACAGCATCTACTAATGGAAAATATAGCCTAAAGATCTTATACAAAATCCAAAAAATAAACACTAAGCACAATGCAAAGTGTTTCAGTCTGCACCAATATGATCTAACTATGAACAAAGAGCTGCTGTGCTCTTTAACATCTTCCAAAAAATGTCATAGAACATTTCTGCCTTGACACAAGTAATCGCTTGGTTCTGAATCAAATTATAATGATGCATCCCTTCTGTTAATGGGAGGGAGAACACTCAGTACTATCTACATGTGGGGGAGGACAGCACAAACTGAGTCTGGACACTGGTGGTTTTACTCTTAAATTAGACTAAGCAATTTGCAAGCAAGATTTTTAACGGTACAATCCACATACGATAACTTTAACATAAAAAGTAAAACTTTATTGAGTAATGCGATATGTATAACACTGCATCCTGCTTAAAGCTGAATGATCAGCAGCTTTATCTGACCATAGGATTTACAACTGGTCTGATTTCAGTCTTTACTTTGCAGTAACCTTTATTTTTTTCACAGACTAACTCACTCACAGAACATTCAGTACATCATGAAGTTCACTGTGTTCACCTGTCTGTTACTTTTGCTTTAAAAGACAAAACCATCAGTTTCCTCACCCTCAAACCTAATTGGTTCAAAAACTGTCTTTGCACACACCAAATAATATAGATGTAAAAATATTTTTGCGCATTGCAATATTCTAAAACATGCAATGTATGTTGAACATACTGCGCCCCACGGTCCCGTCCTCCACTGGTTGTCTGCAGACGGGACGTTCCAGCTACTGTGTCCCGGATGATGTCCTGGATCCTGAGGATATCCATATGGCTGCTCATAAATGTGCTGACGGTTGTAGGCAGAGGGGCAGGGAGCAGTGTTACACTCTTGCTCAGCTGAAGGCCTTTCATCGGGGTCACAGAAAGACTGGTCCACTGGGTGGTGGTAGTTGGAGCAGACCACTTGTCTGGTAGCCCGTCCAACACCACATGTCACTGAACACTGGGTAAGGGAAGAGGAAAAGGTTACAAACATAGGAAAAAAACGGGAGCTCTCAGTTTCATAACCATAAAAATGCGACCTAAAGACCTTTACATAAGAGTTTTACATGCGTTTTAAAGGAGATGTAGGAAAAGCATTATATATTATTATGTAATATGCCAAAATATTACACTCAATCATTTATCTGTTACGCAAATGACTACATCTTCCAAGTCACTATCCAATATCTCATTCTAAAGCAAATGCCTGCAATGAAACTATAAACCTTTGGAAATTTTTGGTTTGGTGGCAATTCAGCTCATTTCTAGATTCTGTTCAGAACCACCAGAATTCTAGTTTCCTTGTAGGTTGTCTCAGATTAGATTAACAATCTATTTTATTAAGGTAAAAACTTTAACTTGGGAATTATGACTAACAAACTTTATTGAACCCTAACAATTCGTTAGAGTGACTTTTGTGTTTAATGTAAGGACTTTGTTACCCTGAAATCAACAGTTTGGTGGTTTCAGGGATACTGCTTGTGAAAAAAAAAAACATTTTTTAGTTTATAGTCAGCAAGATATTTTCCAATAGCTTTGATACCTTCCAATTGATCTTTAAAAAACTACAGATTAATTCGGTTGTTTTTTTCCTATGCACGGCTTGGAAAACTTTATTATCGGCTGCTGTGCACAATCTTTTGTTGATTTCACAAATTTAAGTGTTTTCCAAGCTTTACAATGATGCTCACATTGAAAGCCACTGAATTGGCTGCTGCAGCTTCCTGTCACTTTGTGTCACTTAATTTGCTAAAGCATTGGTCAATAAATTTATGACATTAAAGGCAGAGTTGACAATTTAAAAAGCTGGAGGACAACTTATTCTTTAAGTCTGGTCTGCCAGTGATTAACTAGAACCACACTGAACTATGTTACAAATCCAGTTATCAACAAGTCATATTAGAATAGAGAGTAAACATGCTGGCATTAGCCTATTTCCTGTTTGTCTGTCTTACTTAACAGGTGTTGTTAATCAAATACATTCATGGTCTTACAATTTACTTTTAAAATTATATTTTGGGCAGATTCATGTAACATTTTGAGGTTATACATTTTCAAGCACGACTGTAAATCTCTAGTTTATAAAAAGAGGTTTTCTTTTTTTAAGTTTCCACCAGATGTTGGCTGCCATCAGACACTGATTGAACAAGCTGGATATCTCACAACAGTTTGACAGTTTGTGTTCAGCATCTTTTAGTTTGAATTCCTGGCTAGTACTGCTTGATCTATTCTACTTGGACTCTTTTCCTTTAATTATTTGCATTTCTTTTTCTAATTTGATTTTTGTAGGACATTTTCCAGATCCAGAATTTGCCCAGTGTTAACAGAGTGTTGCTTTTAATTATTCCCATGAACTGCTTCATGATGTTATGCCTCAAGATGTGACGCCTTTTTTATACCGACAAAAAAGGGGGTGGAAATCAATTTAATGTGGCAAATGAAATTAAATTGACTTGGGAGGTTTCCATCAAAGGAGTTCATTTGGGTTTAAAAGAGGATTAAACAGACCTTTTTCATATGGTCACAGGGTTTAAAATTACATAATGATGATAAATAACCTTGAGATTCACTCCAGTACTAGTTTGGAATGAAAAAAAAAATCAATACATAACTGTACAAGATTATGGCATTGTCTCAGGAAGACTTTGACATTACTACCTAAATGAACCCTGTGATTACTGTGGTTACTAAGTTGGGAAAATACAGTGCATCTGGAAAGTATTCACAGCACTGCATTTTTCCACATTTAGTTATGTTACAGCCTTATTGCAAATGCTATCAAATTAATCAAATTCTACACACAGTACCCCATTATGACAATGTAAAAGAAGTCTGTTTGAGATTGTTGCAAATTTATTACAAACAGAACTAAGAATTTACATAAGTATTCACAGTCTTTGCATAAAACCTTGTTGATTCCACCTTTGGCACCATTCCAGCCTCAATTCCAGCTTTTTCAAAATGATGCCACAAGCTTAGCCTGCCTATCTTGGCAGTTTCGGCCATTCTTCTTTGGAGTACATCTCAAGCAAATGGGAGACATCTGTTTACAGCCAGTTTCAGATCTTTCCAGAGTTGTTCAATCGGATTCAAGTCTGGACTTGGGCTTGGCCACTCTAGGACATTCACAGAGTGGTTCTAAAGCTACTCTTTTATTGTCTTGGCTGTGTTCTTTGGGTCGTTTTCCTGCTGAAAAATAAACAGTCGCTCCAGTCTGAGGTCAGGAGCGCTCTGGAGCAGGTTTTCATCCAGGATGTCTCGATACATTGTTGCATTCATCTTTCTCTCTATCCTGACTTGTCTGCTAGTTCTTGCTACTGAAAATCATCCTCATAGCATGATGCTGCCACCACCATGCTTCACTGTAGGGATGGTATTGGCCTGGTGATAAGCGTTGCTTGGTTTCATCCAAACATGAGGCCTGGCATTCACACTAAAGAGTTCGATCTTTGTCCAGCCCAGGACATTTTGTTTTTCATGGTCTAAGAGTCCTTCGGGTGCCTTTTGGCAAACTCCAGATGGGCTGTCGTCTGCCTTTTATTAAGGAGTGACTTTCATCTGGTCACTCTACCACACAGGCCTGATTGGTGGCTGTCCTTCTGTCCTTCTCTGTCCACACTGTCAACTGTGGGACCTTATACAGAGAGGTGTGTGCCTTTCCTATTCATGTCCAATCAACTGAATTTACCACAGGTGGACTCCATTTAAGCAGTAGAAACATCTCACGAATGATCAGTGGAAACAGTATGCACCTCACTTTTGAGCTTTATGGCAAAAGCTGTGAATACTAACGTAAATGTGATTTTAGTTGTCTATTTGTAAGAAATTAGCTGTTGAATTTTGTAAAAGAGATTAATTAGATACCATTTGGAATTTGGCTGTAACATAACTAAATGTGAAAAAGGTGCAGCGCTGTATATACTTTCCGGATGCACTGTAGGTACGCCTTTGATGTTTTACTTACATCAGACCACTCTCTGGCATGCCACTGACCACAGGGGCTGAAGCAGGTGGAGAACTCTGGAGGGCGGGGCAGATGAGCACAGTACGATTCGTCAGCCACTCCTCCCTGAGCGTCTCTACAACTGACATAGCGTGCAAGCTTCCCCTTGCCACAGGACACTGAGCACTGCGCAAAAAAATAAAAAAAGAGAAAGTTATTAAATAGGTAAGGCACAGATCGTATGGTTCTTTGCATTAGGAAAGGTAATTTCCTTTATTAAAAACAGAATGTTATCAACTCCAATCTAAAGAAAACACAATGTTATTGCAAAGCAACAATTGAATTGTGTTAGGAGCCTGTCACAGCTATATGTCAATATGGATAAGTAATTATATTTAATTGTCACAACACACACGGCAGCACAAAATCCTCCAGTTTTAAAGATTACAAATACAGTGCCTCGCAAACGTATCGATACACTTTTATTATTTTCAGATTCTGTGACATTAAAACACCAGACTTTATGTCTTTTCGGATTCTGTTTGATTAAACCAACAGATGCATGTCTAAAAGTTCTGGTGAGTGTTCGTATTCAGCCCCCTTAAGTCAATATACAGCAGAGCCACATTTTACTACAAGTATCTTGGGATATGTCTCTACCAGCTTTGCACATCTTGAGACTATTCTTTCATTGTATAATTTTTTCTGTAAACTAGTTTATAACTGTGAACTGCAACTTTCAATTTTTGCCACAGATTCTAAATCAGATTGGACTTTGACTGGGCCATTCTAACACTTGATTTTAGTTTTGATCTAAGCTTTTACATTATGGCTCTGACTGTATGTTTAGGGGTTTTGTCTGCTAGAAGGTGAATTCCCCCCGCCCCCCCCCAAAAAAACAAAAAATCAAAATCTAATGTCCTTTGCAGTTTTCAATAGGTTTTATTTTAAGATTAAACTAATGGAATCCCCACAGGGTGATGCTGCCAACACCATGTTTCACAGTTTTAGTCTCACCCGACCAGAGCACCTTCTTCCACATTTACTGTGTCCCCAACATTGCTTGTGACAAACTGCAAATTGAGCTTCTTTTTGAACAATGGCTTTCAACTCTTATTTATCCATAAAGGCCAGATTTGCAAAGTGCACCACTAATTGGTCCAGAGTTTCTCACCTGAGCTGTGGATCTCTCTACAACTCCTCCAAAGAATCAATGGGTCTCTTGTCTACTTCAAGTTACAGGGGTTGGACAATGAAACTGAAACACCTGGTTTCAGACCACAATAATTTATTAGTATGGTGTAGGGCCTCCTTTTGGGGCCAATACAGCGTCAATTCGTCTTGGGAATGACATATACAAGTCCTGCACAGTATTCAGAGGGATTTGAAGCCATTATTCTTGCAGGATAGTGGCCAGGTCACTATGTGATACTGGTGGAGGAAAACGTTTCCTGACTCGCTCCTCCAAACACCCCAAAGTGGCTCAATAATATTCAGATCTGGTGACTGTGCAGGCCATGGGAGATGTTCAACTTCACTTTCATGTTCATCAAAACCAATCTTTCACAGTCTTGCTGTGTGTATTGGTGCATTGTCATCCTGATACACGGCACCGACTTCAGGATACAATGTTTGAACCATTGGATGCACATGGTCCTCAAGAATGGTTCGGTAGTCCTTGGCAGTGACGCGCCCATTTAGCACAATTATTGGGCCAAGGGAATTCCATGATATGGCAGCCCAAACCATCACTGATCCACCTCCATATTTCACTCTGGGCATGCAACAGTCTGGGTGGTACGCTTCTTTGGGGCTTCTCCACACCGTAACTCTCCCGGATGTGGGGAAAACAGTAAAGGTGGACTCATCAGAGAACAATACATGTTTCACATTGTCCACAGCCCAAGATTTGCGCTCCTTGCACCATTGAAACCGACGTTTGGCAATGGCATGAGTGACCAAAGGTTTGGCTATAGTATCCCGACCGTGTATATTGACCCTGTGGAGCTCCCGACGGACAGTTCTGGTGGAAACAGGAGAGTTGAGGTGCACATTTAATTCTGCGTGATTTGGGCAGCCATGGTTTTATGTTTTTTGGATACAATCCGGGTTAGCACCCGAACATCCCTTTCAGACAGATTCCTCTTGCGTCCACAGTTAATCCTGTTGGATGTGGTTCGTCCTTCTTGGTGGTATGCTGACATTACCCTGGATACCGTGGCTCTTGATACATTACAAAGACTTGCTGTCTTGGTCACAGATGCGCCAGCGAGACGTGCACCAACAATTTGTCCTCTTTTGAACTCTGGTATGTCACCCATAATGTTGTGTGCATTTCAATATTTTGAGCAAAACTGTGCTCTTACCCTGCTAATTGAACTTTCACACTCTGCTCTTACTGGTGCAATGTGCAATCAATGAAGACTGGCTACCAGGCTGGTCCAATTTAGCCATGAAACCTCCCACACTAAAATGACAGGTGTTTCAGTTTCATTGTCCAACCCCTGTACTTCAAGGCCAAGTTACGTAGTTGCAACATGGAAAGACGTAAAAAGTTCCAAGGGATATGTATATGCTTGCAAGGCCATATTACTGACAGTGTCAGAAGAAGTGAAGATCTTAAGCAATGCTGGAATTTTTGAAGACACTCAGTTTCAGAGGCGAAGAAGCCGCTTTGAATATAAATGACAGGAACAACCACCTGGACAATCTGGTTTAAACCAAATACCATGACAAGGGTTTCATGTTTTCATTTTTCTCTCTGTTTTTCTCAGTTTAACTTTAGTTCTCAAAACACCAAGTTTCACTTTACTAACATTGACACCTGCATTTCTTTATACAGTAACTCCCTCAGTGTATATACAAAGTCAGGTTTTCAGCTGTCTGTTGTCAGACTGTGGTTCATTATTCGTTATTTTTGTTCTTCGTATCAAGTTTTGTTTTCATTCTTGTCATGCTCAGCCTGTTTGCAGTTGATGTTTTTGGACATTCTGCTATGCAGTGTCCTTGCATTTGATTTAACTTCTATTATTATTTTGGTTCTTTTACCCCTGGTTTTTTGCTTTATTTATATTGTCTAATACAGAACTTCATGACAAAAAAAGCCAATTTAACTTCCACAATAGCTTGTGAAATTCTAAACACAAAGTATTTGCTAACATTTAAAGATTAAAAAATAACTTTATAAAATTTAAAAGTTTAGATTCTTGCCTTTTGGCCCCATGTAGGTTGATGAGGAACAGCCCTTCCCGTTTTCCTTCTGTCCAGCAGTTAGCTAGATCTATATTGGGTATTTCTCAAACACATTCTGCTGTTTTAAACTTTACCTATAATTTATCTTCACAAATATAAAGATATACCCAATGTCATGCCACAATTCATGTTAAACTTAAATAGAATGTGACCAAGCATTAACATGTAGTCTTACTGGAACATATTTCATTATTTTTTTAAAGAAAGATAGTACAGTAAAGAAAAAAATGGGAATGAGTGTTCATCTTTGTTAGGTGATTTAATATCTTAATATACCCCTTGGGTAAGCATGGTTAATAGGCAATATGTAAAGAGCTTGAGCAACGAAGCATTCAAACACAATTTGTCATAGATACCTAGGGACCAGTGGGTTTACCATAAAGCAGCTGTTGATCACTTTTTTCATTTAGCTTTTTGGTATTTCCTATTAGGAAATAATTTAAAATGCTCTTGTTTTGTGGTCACATTACAATGGCAACAAAAGCAAGGGTATTAGATAATCATGGGTAAAGCCCTAAAGTTAAGTCCAAAATTATTCATACACCTGGCAGAAGTAAACCATTTTTATTGAAGCAAGAAATCCATTCGGTCTTGCGCCACTCAGTCTCGCTCCACTTTGCACGGAACCTGTTGTGTTTCCACTAACCTACTGATAGCTGAAAACCAGCCATCAGTGTAGTGGGCTGTGCTGCTATAAACATTACTCTGTGACAACTATAAATAATGCTCACTCCTCCTGAACACGCTGGCTCGCTTAAAGATCATCATTACATTTCCGAACCAAACACGCTGTTTCATAGTGGTATTGTTTTGTGTGTTTTGGGGGAAATGTTTATGCGTCTGAACAGCTGATTGTATGTGTGATCAGCTGGTTTAGGATGTGACGCGCCACCTGAGTGTAATTCAGAAAGCTGACATGGTGTCCTTTTTCTTTTCTTTCAGCCTTCAGGCATGGTTTATGATTTGTAAAAAGTACAATTATATTTCAGCTTGACCTGCTGTAGCCATTGTGTCCCTTATTATTTCAGTCGCTCTTGAGTTTTATTAACTTTTCCCTGTACTACCTCTTGCAAAACTTTCTCTTTTTTCCTGGTCCCATGGTCAGTCAGTAAACAACAAGTCTGATTACGTCACATGTAGTGCCTACTCTGGACGTGCTCAGGAGCGGGGACCAGAAAACTAGGTGCTGGTACGGAAAAAAACAGTAATGGAAATGCTAGCAAAGTCGGCTGAGTGGAGTGAAGCCGGGCTTAGTGGAGCCAGCGGAAAAGAGGCATTGGATATAGGACCCTCAAATTTAAAAACATGCATAACAAACCAGAGAAATTAGTTGTGTATGGTTTGTTTCTATTAATAACACAAGAACATAGATACATACATATATATACTTAGATACTTTTTCACTAGTTTTCCCTTAAGCTACACACATTAAAAAGAACAAAAAAAAATGCCCATTGACTTGTTTGGTGTTTAACAAAAACCACAGATAAGCATCAAACCCAACGGTTCTCACCGCAGTCCAGGAGCCATATCTCCACTGAGTCACAAGCTGAACAGAGTTGTCAGGGCGAGGTGTGATTTGAGATGCAGAAGTCCATGAACACGGTGGCATCTCACAGTCCTATAATGTCAACATGAAATTTACTTTTGATGTGAACAAGGGTAACAAAATAACAGACTGAAATATTGTGCTGAAATATGTCCCAACTAAAAAGAAATTCATTATTTTTGCTAGAAAATACACCTACCAAACAAAAAGTTTTCAGTAAGAATGATGCAGTCTGGACGTTATTTGGTACCCGTGGTACCAAATAACAGTAACGGGTATGTAAATTTCTTAGGTTTACATAAGAAAAGATATACGATTTATATGTGTACAAAAAAAAGGGATACAATATATTTTTACATAACAGAAGAGATACATTGAAAAAAGTATATTTTTACATATGTAACAAGACACTTTGTGTAATTGAGATACAATGTATCTTCTTTGCCAAAGGAACAAAATGCATTATATAACTGAAACAAAATATATCTTCTCACGTATGTAAACACTGGACTCTGTGGTGTGTAAGCAGTTAGTTGCGGGTTTTGCTTGATTTGTTGAATTTTCAGTATTTTTAAAATGTCTTTTTAATCCTACCTGACTGTCTCTGGGTCTCGCCGCAGCATTGCACTCTCTGTCATCTACTGTGTCACCATAGTCCCCTAGGACACATCTTACAGCCCTCATCTGGTACCCATGTCCACAGGTCACTGCACACTGAAAGACAAAACCACGCACATGCATAGACACAAACATACACACAAAAAAACGTGAGCTAGTTAAGGCCCTATCTGTTTTTTGAGTTCAATATTTAAAACAGTGGTTCAGTCAAAATCCTGCAAAATAGAGTCTGATTTAGACCCTGACATGCACATATGTACAGACACATAAGTTCACCCACAGAGTCAACCTGACCCTTCACCTAATTGTTACCTGATCCAAGGTCACCTGATCATGATTAGAAATACCACAAGAGTAGAGGAAGTGTTGGGAACGGTTTATTTAACCAGTAAATTATAATCACACAAGCCAAAAGGAGCAGATATCCTCCAGCTCTGCAAATATGGCTTCATATACTTCATATAAACATGTGGGGAGGATTTAACCTAGTATAAACTATACAATGAACTGCCAAGGACATCCATTCATTGACATCTGTCTTAATATAGCTGAATCCTAAATTGAATGAAGAATGCATGTGGGAGAGAAAGTTAGTTCAGTATAGTCCAACAGAAGTGAAGGTATATTTTAGAAAATGGAAGCTGGAATTACAAAGGGCACTCTCCCCTTTATGTTACTTGTCTATCAGGTGACATATACACATTAATATACACATACACAAAAACAATTCAGTCTAAAATTAAAAAAAACATTTTGTTTCATCAGATGGACACTGATGTGCGGTTTACCAAAGGCCATACTGTCCTGAAATTTAGAAATTACTTTCTTAAGCTTGGATATTATTTTCCTGGAACTTCTCAGACATTCTGAATTTCCTGAAATGTAGATGGAAAATTCTGGGAAAGTATCTGGTAGGTTTTGGGAAGTAATAGGTGTGATCAATGTTCTAACCAAGGTTATCATCATTAACGAAAAATAACAAAATAACAAAAACTTGAAGTAAGACAACATTTTCGTTAACTGAAATAAAAATAAAAACGAGACTTTGCAAACAAAAAAGCTAACTGAAATTGTAATGAGTGTTCACAAAATTAACTAAAATTAGCTGAATTTATAGAGAGAATGTGCTTAGTTTTCATTTGTGTGTCTCATGCACAAGTATGTAGTCAAGTCTCGAGTTGTTGTTTTTTTGCTTGCAGTGCCACATTCCGCCACCAGATGGCGGGTGCGTCAGTCAAGTCATCTGAGTGGTCCGTCCACACCCAGCGTCATGTCAGCAAAACTTGGGATAAAGCACCAGAGTCCAAATTGGGATTACTTTGAATATGACTGCGATTTAGATAAAACAAAGTGTCTTGTAGTGTAAGGTGATCAGACGTCCCCGATTTAGATGACCCGTCCCCGGCTAAAGCTGCCCCCGGCAATGTCCCCGATTTTAGGGTTTTGTGAATAAGAAATGTTGTGTGTAGACTTACTACGGTAGCCGGGGGTAGAAAGCCAGAGTGAGCATGTTGCTCGCAACAACTGCTGTTACGGTAGCTGGTCGCGCTGCTGTTAACATTACAGACAGAGTAGAAGAGCTGAATGCGCCGCCTTGGACTAGGCTAATCCTGGCTGTGATGAAGGTTTGTTTCGAGGTAGGAAACATTACTAGTGTTGTCAACATTCAAATAGTAAAAAAAAAAAAGAACAAATGGCTTGGATGTGTTTTGTGAGGACACAAATCCTAATAAACCAAGTTTTTATTAACGAACAGAACAGTAAATAGGAAGACAAGAGCACAACTCCCTGATTTGGGAAATTGGAGCTAGAGTCTCAAAAAGGATTCGTCCAAAGTAAGATGTTTTAGAATTGATTGGGGACCTTTAGTTTATATTTCCTGAGTTCGTTCATTTATTATAGTGATTTGTAAACTCAGGCTGAGGGTGTTTTCCACTCAGTTTGGACATATGAAAGTAATTGAAAGGAGTCAGTAACAGGGAAAGTGAACGAGGCAAGAACTGCATGAACTGAGAATGATGAGAAGGGAGAGAGAATCACCTGGTTAAATGTGCATTTCTTTTGTTTTATGAGCCTGTAGCTCCAAGTAAAAATAGTTGTTTGTTTCTTTTTGCTAAATATGGCAATTTTGGTATTTCATCAACTGAGGAAAATAGTTAAATAATTAAAGAAAAGTTAATATTTAAAGGATTATCCTAGTTTCTAAAAACATCCAACTACTAAAGGGTGTCTGAAACAAAAATCCAGTTTTATTTGTTAAATTGTAATTTTTCAGTATGTTATATGCTCTAATGTTTTTGGAGAGGATTGTGATTAAATTGTGTCTCTTTTAGAATAGTGAACATCTGATAGAAGGAAGAGTAAAGCTAAGAGCAGGGAAAGAGCAAATGAGTTTTAGAAAAAGTTCTAAAATGTTCTAGAATCTACTTGGTACTTCCAATTACATACTAAGTTGTGAGAAAATAAACGTAAAGTCTCAAGTAAGTTCACCAGACCAGTCCACCTGGTAAGTTGTGGAAAGTAGCCCTAAAATTGCTAAAAATTACCCGGTGGGTTCCAAGAACTTTCTAGGAAAGAACCTTGCAAGTATGCTCTTAAAGTAACAGGTCAGTTTGGACAGTATCCTCTAAATTTCTGGAAAGTAAATGGTAAAGTCTAGGAAGGTTCCAGCAGAATACCTAGTAAATTCATAAAAGTTTCAAGACAGTATCTCTTTTTCTGGCAAAGTAACCAGTAAGATGAAAGAAAGAACACGTTGTATTGAAGTATGTATTGCAACCAAAAAAGGTAATCTAAGCACAATTAGTCAAACTTCGTATGCTTGTTCAACAGATTTATTGACATAAGGCATTTATGCAGTTGATGTATTTTTCATATATAACTCACGTAAATTGAACCATTATAGTAAATCAAATTATTTTAACCAATCTAACATGCATGTTAGGTATTTGCTAAAGTGTAAGTTAGATCTGTGGGTATGTGTATACTAAACTTACCGCTCCCCAGATGCCGACCTGCCATGTTGCACACTCAGCAAGTTCGCAGCTTCCCACAGTGGAAGGTTTACTAGACGGGTTGCAAAAATGTTCCCTCAGCTTTTCCTCCCCAACTCCCATGGTGCAGAAAACTTGTCGGTGCCTCATTCCTTTCCCACAGGTGACCAGACACTGATGGTTTTTGGGGATTTAGGTAACGGGGGGATAAAATTACTGTTTTTATATGATGTGTAAAAATTCGATCAAATGTTTCAGGTTTATATTACTGGATAATATGAACAAAGCATGGGTCAGATTTGTTTTATTCTCGGGCAAAAACTGAATCCACAAAACTGTAGCTGCAGTGCGTTCCATCGCCAATAATCCAGCCTTTATAAGCATTTGAGTAGGTTTAAAGAGGCTTACGTTATAGAAAATAAATCATCTGTGAAATATTGATGCTTTAGGTGTGTATTTGTAAGGGCCCACCTCACTCCACTCACTGACAGCCCACTTTGGACACAGCTGCTCGTTGCAGGGCTCAGATACCACCCTCTCATATTCGCTGCACTCTCTGTCCACTAATCGCCGGCCCAGGTTGTTCATACAGTAAGACTCTCTGCTACGAATCCCACGTCCACACGTCTTGGAGCACTGTACAACAAGATTTCTTCATGCAGTTTACTGCAACAAGGCCAAAGCTCTATATGCTTTGTCATAACACAGTTATTTTTCTACAGCCAATACCTGCGACCAGGCGCTGTACTGCCAGCTCTTAAGGAGACAATCCCCATGGCACGTCTCTCTCATCTGAGGTTTGGTGATGTCAGCGCAGACACTAGCCTCCATCCTCTCACTCTGTCTCTTCATCTGGCTATACTTCATACACTGGACATCCAGGCTGCGGTAGCCAGGGCCGCATTTCGCTGAACACTCACTCTTTCCAGCGACATGCCATCTGAGAAATAAGAGATGTTAAAAATAATTTTGGAATTATGTGCACTGCAAGAGCTTGTTGTGGTGGTACATGTTTATGTCTTGTCTGTGTTGGTCCCATAATTCCCACCTGAGTTCACAGTCAGTGTTGCAGGGCTCAGTAACAGCAATGGGGCGAGGTAAATGTTCACAGCGTTGGTCCGACACTTCAAGGTGGTCGCTCTTACGAAAGCACACTGCCTTCCGTCGTCTCTCACCTGAACACAAGATGAAAATAAAAACTAACATTAGATGGCTTTTTGAAGCCGTATTCTGTGCTTTGTGTCCATGAACCCACACAAACGTGTCTACTTGATTCCACTTTGCACCTAGATCAAATGGGAGTCTGAGTGATTACACAATGGAGGGCAGATTCACGCCTAGTAAGACGCGGCAGTCCATGTAAATCAACAGGCTGGTCAAAGAGAGCATTATTCAAAGAAGCAGCAAGATACCCATGGTAACTCTGGGGGAGCTGCAGAGATCAATAGCTCAGGTATGAGAATCTATCAAAAGGGTAAATATTATTGGTGAACTCCACAAATATGCCTTTTATGGAGGAGTGGAAAAAAAGGCATAAATAAGAGGTCCACTTTGCAGTTTGCCATAAGCCATGTATCATAGAGGTCCCCACCCACCAGTCTGCGAATCTGTAATGGTCCACGGTTGATTTGATGGGGCACTACAGTGTTTTGTAATTCTTTGGTACTGATGATGCCAATGAGCGATTTTAGCCTGATAAACCAGAAATCTCTGCCCGCTTCTGTCGGTAGGAAGATAAGCAGCCGAGACGGAGCAATGACTTAAGCGCGTGAACTGACATGGAAAATGATCAATCCCTGGGGAGCAAACAACTGGGGACCTCCAATATATGAAACACAGCCAACATGTGGAGTAATTATATTTCTGCCCTACATGCAAGTGCCATATGTATTGGAAAATGAAAAGTGGGCATCACCCTGAACACACCATCTGCACCATGAAACATAGTGGTGGCAGCATCATAATGTGGGGATGCTTGTTGTGAGCAGGGACGGGGAAGGTGGCCAGAGCGGACAGGAGCTAAATGGAGGCCAATCCAGGGAAAAACAACAACTATTAAAGTCTGCTGACGACATGAAACTGGGATGGGAGTTCACCTTCCAGCAGGGCAATGACCCTCAAAATTGAGTCAGAGCTACAGTGGAATTTAGATCAAAAATGTTCAAGTGTTGGATCTAAATTTGTAATTTTATGATAAAATGTGAAAACTATTTTAAATCGTAGAAATGTCTTTGCAAGTCATTATGTAGTATAGATTATTGTAATGGTTACATTAGGATGTGTTTTGATAGGTGCCTGAGGAATTTGTTTTGAGACTCAATAAATACACGAAGATATTGTAAAATATTAGCTGTTTGTCCAGCTGTTCTGTGAACAAACGACATCATGAAGACCAAAGAACACAGCACTTTAAAAAACATTAATTAAAAAGGGTTGCTTTCAGTTTAGCGATATTTTCCTTTACCTCTATATAACTTAAAACTATTTTCAAAGGAAAATAAACCAAGTGGAAAAATAATAGTCCTCATTCCTTATCTGAGAAGCCTTCGAAGCCCAGCTGTCTTACCCTGACACAGACGACTGCATTCAAGCCAGGAGCCAGAGGGATCCCACACAAACTGCTCCCGTTGCTCCTCGATGGGTATGTTGAAGGAGTAACGTACATCTGGATTGTAAAGGTTTCCCACACACAGGACCTGCCGAAACAATGGTGTCCACACTAAGATCATATCTTTATGAGGAGGCATTAAACTCAGTATGTAACAACAAAGGTGACCTTATGCAGAAAGAAGACTGATTTGGTAAAAACAAAAAACTTTTCATACCTGTAAAATAAGCTCTTCCTCAATGCGGTCTGTGCAATTGATGCGCTCAACTTTTGTATCTGAGCCGCTGTACTCAATGATAGTTCCCTTGAAGGTGATTTCCCTTTTGAACATTGCCACCACAAAGTTCCCATTGAGGAGGAAGTTGGATTGAGTGTCAGACAAAGCTGAAAAAAAGCAGATAAGCAAAGGTCATTTTTGCCCAAAGAAAATAATTATTTTAGGTCAGTCAGTCAGTCAGACATTTTCTACCGCTTACTCCATAGTGGGTCGCGGGGGAGCTGGTGCCTATCTCCAGCAGTCTACGGGCGAGAGGCGGGGTACACCCAGGACAGGTCGTCAGTCCATCGCAGGGCAACACACAAACAACCATGCACACACTCATTCACACACCTAAGGGCAATTTAGAGAGACCAATTACCCTAACAGGCATGTCTTTGGACTGTGGGAGGATATGTGGGAGGGATAATTATTTTCAAATAAAGGAAAATTGTGCTCCTTAATTAGTTTTTCCTCTTGTAGTCTTAGGTTTGGAAAAGGTGATTTTTATTATGTCTGTCTTCGATCTGCTATGTGAGCCAAAGCCATTTGGGGTAGCAAGGTTCTATATGCAACAGGATGTAGTTCCAGCTTCCTGTGGAGCTTATTGCTCTTCGACACTACCAAGATAGCACTTCCTTAAGTTCTGTAATCCTACATTTTGTGTGATTTATTCAGAAACTTTTGAACTGACTGCTTTTTCATCCACATTATCAATACTGACATGGCTGAATAGAAAAACCATACAGTTTACTGCAGTTGTGATTAGATTTTTTGATGTGATTGTTTTTTATTACTATCAGAGTCTAATATTACAGTATGAGGTAATAGTTTTATTGTCAGGACATTTGGTTTATGTTCTATGTCAGTACTTTAGACCTTCTCAAAATTCACAAAAGGTGTTCTTACAACAACAAACTTTCAGGCATTTTATTGGAATTGTATGTAAAGTCAAGTCAAGTCAAGTTTATTTATATAGCGCTTTTCGGCAACAAGGCACTCAAAGCGCTGTACATAAGGAAAAAAAAAACATTACAATGATATATGTTATAGTATGTGATAGTATGTTTGCAAAATGGCTACAGCTGAGTGAATTTAACCCGTTCCATTACACATCTAGCAATATGTTTAGAGGTTTTCTCCAGGACTTCTTTGTATTTAGCTCTATTCATCTTCCCAACAACTCTGATCATATTTCTTGTCCCAACTAAAGAAAAGCCTGCCCACAGGATGATGGTGCCACCCCCATGGCTCACTGTGGGAATCGTGAATTCTGAGTGTTCTCCGCTACACATTGAATTAAGGCCAAAAAGGTCTAATTTGTCTCCCATTTAACCAGAGGATCTTTTCTTCTGCATGTTTTCTGTGTTCCCTGCAAGGCTTGAAGCAAATCCGACTTCTTCTTCAAACTCTTTCATAAAGGCTGAGTTTGAGGAGTGCACAACTAATAGCAGCCCTGTCAACAGAGTCTCCCTCCTGAGCTGTGGATCTCTGCAGCTACATTGGCAGCTAAATGATGCACTGAACACTTTTCTGTGAGATGTTCAATCTTGTGATATTGTTTTATAGCCTAAAGCTGCTTTAGAATCTTCACAATGTTATCCCTGACTCGTTTGCTGTGTTTGTTGGTCTTCATGGTGCCATTTGTTCACTAATGTTCTCTAACAAAGTTCTGAGCCCTTCATAGCACAGCTGGATTCATACTGAGACTAAAATGCACACAAGTCGGCTCTATTTACCACTTAGGTGAGTTCTGAAGGCAGTTGGACGCACTAAAAAGAAAGCCATGACTCATTCTTCATCCACTATTATTCAAGAACTTTTTGGTTGTAATGTGCAAATGTGAAACATTCAAGGAATATGAATACTTTCTAAGGTACCGTAAGTGAAACAGAACAAAACTTTATATGTCATTTGCGTTAAAAGATGTGGAAATATTTTATTTGTTTCCATTAAGATTTCAGTCTCCAACTGTAAGAAACTATCTTTGAATGTTTTCCCAAAGCCATTGCTGCAGGTCAAGGTGGAACATGGGAACAATAGTGGGAATCAAAATTGGAGTTATTTGGAGTTAAACTGCGTGACTCTTGTAAAACACTGGCACTGCAATGCAAACAAAGCCTCTCCACTAACTGCAAATACAAACAAATGCATAAACGTGTAAATGAACACCATCGAACTCCTCTACCGTCAAAGATATGTTTTCCAAGAAACATGGAGTAAATTCCAATCTGACGGTGCTCTCCAAAATAAATGTATGTGATTATTCTTGCAGATAAAGCTTTGTTTATGCTTCACCTTGCATATTGCTGGATGCCAGCTAACCAGTTATGACTGACAATGATCTCTCTAGTCATGGCTAGCATACAGCATGAATGTGCCTTAAAAAATGTACGATACACAGTGTGCATCTTATATAGTACATGAAAAAATGAAATATTTCTTAATGCCTGACAGACACCAGATATATGAGAGTCTATTTTATAGAAAACACTTCATTAATTTGTGTGGAGAAGTTTACACTAGGGTTGGGTTGTAAAACATTATCCCAAGCTCTTAACATCTCAGGGATCCATCCATCATCCGAAGACATGGCCATGTACCTAAAGTGACAGGCCGGGAAAAAATCAGAGGAGCAGCCAAAAGCCAATTGTAACTCTGGGGAAACTGCAAAGATCTAGCTGAGAAGACCAAACTAGCAGTGTGTTGCAGAAACAGCATAATTAAGACACTAAAACTGCCTTTGTGGTACTCAGAAACAGCTAGTCTAGACCCTTCAAATAACAATTTGCACATGAGGATCTGCCAGATGGGTTATCTGACAATCTTAAAAAGAAAATTTCAAATCTTGTCTTTAACATTATCTCCACTAGGGAAAATTTTTTTTTTAAATTTTGGTGTGTTATCTTTCTTTCCATCTGTCTCTCACTCACCAATATCTGCTTTCACACATCCTGGGCGGCACATGCCTCTAATTAGTACCAATTAATGCCTTATTTATCTTTCTAATGTCTGGCACTGCATTTGCTTTCCTAACAAACTCTCAACTAAAGAAGACTGATAACAACCCCTCCCCCGTGTACTTACCCCATAAACTTAACTTAAACAACTTAAAACAGCTGGAGACCAGCTCAGTCTCTTTTCCATTTCCTTCTATTGTGAATAACAACCTTTACAGATCAGGGTCAATAAGTAATATACGGATTAAATATATGTTCATAAAAAGAATAATGGCATTGACCCTTCTGAGTGCAGTATCCTTTACAGTTATTTGTTAAAAGAAGTCTAAAACGAACTGGAAAAGGTAATCCCTCCTCTAAACCTAAAAACTGGTTGTGCCACCCTTGTTAAATGCCATCAGGGACTTGTGATAACTGACCATCAAGTCTTTTACATCACTGCACTTATTTAAATTCGTCCACACTGGAGGGTTTTCAAGTATAAATGTCCTGTTTAAGATCATGACAGAGCATCCCGACTGGATTGTCTGCTAGAGAGCAGAATTTATGGTTCAATCATTTACAGTAAGTTGTTTTTCTAAAATGTTCCATTAGCGTTATGCCTTATGTAACGGGACGCACACCTCTCAAAAAGTTCCACTTTTGACTCGTCAGTCCAAACAATATTTTTCTCTGAGGATCAACAGGAAGTTTTTTTGATAAATGTGAGACCGGGCTTTGTGTCCTTTTTTAGTCAACAGTGGTTTTGACCTTTGAAGTTTGATGTCAGTTTTGTCCGGTCTCTTTCCTTTTATTGATCATGAACATTGACCTTAACTAACACAAGTGAGCTCTGCAGGGCCTTTGATGTTGTTCTGAGTTTTTACTGAGTGTCGTTAATGCACTTCTGGAGTAATTTTGGTAGGCCGACAACCCGTGGGAAGGTTCACCACTATTATAAGTTTTTTCCATTTGTGGATAACGGCTCTCGCTGTTTCCCACTTCACTGGACTCTTTTAGCCTACTTCATGGTGTCAGACTGTTTCTAATTGAGTGATTTTTTTATGTTACAGGTCTGGCAGTAATCAAGCCTGAGTGTGGCTTGGGAATATGAACCAAATGTGGTAAATTAAAATAAGTCATGTTTCAACAAGAAGGGTGGGGCTAAACTTTCAAAATCCTCACCAGAAAGTTATATTTAGAATTTTTTCTTGTCTGATTGTAAAAAAAATCTCTTTTTATGGATATGCACAAAGCCCACTCACCGAGGTAGTTGTCGTCTTCGGGTTTTCCAGAGTAGCTAACCTGTTTGATATCAATATTGGTGGCTCCAGCTGGGATCCGCACAACTGCATTGTAGCCTAAAAAAACCCAAAAGAATACAGAGAAGAAGAAAGTCAGACATTAAACATGGAAAAGTGCACACAGTTTAAGTCTCAGAAGGAAATAAAGCAGCTCCAGCCTTGATTTCCCTAATAGCTTCATTATGCCCTCAAAAACTCCATTCAGGGAAGTCCAGTTCCCTCCACTGGGGACTTGGAGAGATATGAAAACTATCGCCATCTCAAAAACCATGCAGGAGGCCTGTCCATGAAATGATCTGTAATTATTCCCTGGCCTTTCCATTTTGGCCTGTACTTAAAGCGCCTGTTTTGTTGTACTATGATAACCCAATGCAGAAAATGAGGACGTGTGAGAGAGAGGGGGTCACTGAAAGCCATGTGGTGACAACTAAAATGTTGGTAAGAGGACTTGATAAAAAGAAGGACAATACATGAATACGATACAAAGTCAAAAGCGACAAATTAAAAGGGGACATAGAAAATATAAACATATGTGTCCCAAGAGAGGGGACTCACAACCAAACTTCACCCAGTAAAATAGGTACAGCAGCAGGTTTTGTATTTTGTTAGCATTCATATACTAAGCTTTGTGGTTTGGCAACTATTTGGCCTTTTTGGTCTCTGTTTTATTCATGAATTGGGCCTGGTCTAGTATTAAGTATTTATAACATTGAAAAATGTACATAATTCTGCCATGGGTGGAGTTTTTACTGACAGTTTGAACTGAAAAAGTTGGAGAAGAATGAATGTCAGTATGAATGAAGTGATATCAAAGTGAAATCAAAGTTTAAGCTAGCACCTTGAGCCACTCGGGGGCAGCACTCAGTTTACTTCTCTACCTTTCATCAGATTTGAGAATCTTCCCGGTAAATGATACTATGATTTAGACATAGTGTGAAAAAAAACTAACGCACAGACACATTTTTAAAGACTCTTTCACAAATACAAACCACATATTTTTTTCCAAACCTCATATTACTTCATCAATCCATTAGTAGTCTCCTAAATCTCCCAAGTTTAGCAACTGACCACACACACAACATCTTCCCACTACAGAGAGACACAGGAATAAACAATAACCACATATTGAGGTTTTACCTCCAGCATGCTTCTCTTTTCTAAGCTCATACAATATAAAGATTAATTAAAAAAAAAGGTTGCAGTTTGCAAATCTATGTCAACAATGGCCATGGACTACATTTAAAATACACAATAAAAATACAATAAACATACAATAAAACACAATAATAACACAAAAGTTGAAAACAAAGCTGTATAACATGATCTCATTGCTTTTATTTAAACAGAAAAAACAAGTCCTACTGATATTAAAATAATATAACCCATTGATTGTTACAGGTAAAAAAATTTCATCTACATGTATAACATTACTAATAAACACCATTTAAATTTAGCAATAGTATTCAGATGCTTATTGCAGAGAATATTCTACCTTTTTGCCATTTTGCTCTTTATAGCATTACACAGATCATAGTTTTGGTTATACCATATTATTTTTTGGTAATAACCATATTATATTATTTTTTTCACAAGATTCGACTGACCAACATATTTCTAAGATTAGCTGAACACTACAGGATGATACGATGTCTCCGTTTTGTGTGCACGCAAAATCTCAACAGCTGCTGTCTTTCCATTGTACTGTGCTACACTCATTCCGCATTCCTTTAGTAAAATCCATTATGGTTACATGTTTATTACTACCTCCCAGGCCAATTTGCCAATTTGTTGGAATGAAAGAGTATAGCAGCCTTCTTTTAGCCACCTGACTAGTGGCATGCAACAACATGCGAGGGAGGGGACGTTCTTGGCTATTCTATGCTCCATACTGTTGGAAAAAAACTCTCTCTGGAATGTTAGCTACAGGACTTTAAATCACAGGAACTGTATGACAAAACCTTTTGAAATAGTGACGTGTCACTCAGTGACAACTGTGTAACTAAAATTCCTAAACTTCAGTGTAGGGCCACTATGAGGACGGCTGGGTAAATACCGTAAACCTCCTTACGTTTAAACAATAATTATTTTTGAAAAATGACAAGTTTTTCAAATCTGACAAAGAACAGAGTTATGAACACTAAATAAAAAAAAAGGTTAATAGTCCACAAATAAGATTTTAAAAGGCATCTAACAAAAGGAACAAAAGAGGTAGATGACAGAGAAACAAGCCAAGATCCAGAAACAGAGGGATATCCTGCCTGGGCTGCACTCCCACTTGTTTTCCCCTTTTTAAAGTTGTGCCAGATTTCCAGGAACTCCTGAAACTCTTTGCCTCCAAGCAGCCAACACAGAGCAGAAAGAAAGCTAACGGATAAAGTTGCAAAAGCTTAGTGTCAAACTTGCAAGAGTAAATAAGAGGAAAACCGCACCCAGGACATATTTTTATTTTCAATGTTTCAGTTGTGTTGTTGCCCAGATCTAGAACGAATTTAGAACAGCTTTAGGCAAGACAATTCCAAGTCGAGGATGCCAGGTTTGTTTGCCATTGAAAAAAAAAAAGATACATTGGTTTCTGAAGCTTTAGAAAAGATTGGCTTTGATTGTGCATTTTTCCAAATTTGTCAAAGAAATGTATGCATATGATGTGAATAAAAATAACCAGACATGAAATCAGTGTCTAACACAACCATATGGCCTGTCCTGTCAACACTGTGATGATGAGGAACTACAAATCTGTCTTGGCCTGTATTTCTTTACTTTGCATCATATTTATCTTGCAGAAGCTGCTGACGCTATGTATGTTTAAGAATAACATAGACAGCTTTAGATGGACATGATAATCTGAGCTGCAGGACTTACCATACTGGGCATCGTTGAAGGTCCCTGCCAAAGTTTTACATGAGGAGTTATCCCCACCACACACTCCACATTTGTCATTCCTAGCCTTTGAGTTGAGAACATGGTCGCAGCCTGCTTGCTGAAAGAATGTATGAAAAATGTTGACTTAAAATATGCAATATTTGTTGTCAAAGTTAGAATTACTTATATGCCACCAATCACACCTGAACTTTGCATTGACCCTGATCAACCCTGATCAAAAGACCGGCTGGGTCGAAACTCAAAAATCCAACCTTTGTCCAGTTAGTGAAGGCCCTATAGCTAAGCGAGACCAAGTAGCGGTAGCAACAACTCTCTTTTAACTGAGACAGATAGACATCAAAGTTAGCCATTTCTATATTATTTAGGTGTTTAAAATGAAGTCAAAGGGAGCTCAAAAACTTAAAAAAGCTATTTAAAAATAAACAGTATTTTTGTGTGGAGGCTACTTAATGAGAAAGCAAAACACTACCAGATAACAGAAAGGCTGATCGCATTACAGCGAAGCCACCCTGCTTCATCTCTTTGAGCTTTTAACTTTTCTGTCATTGAACATGCTAGATTTAGAAATGCTGGCAGCCTTTTGGGTTTTTTTAATCTAGGAAAAAAAGCATAGCTTGTTGTTTACATATACTATTGTTAAATGCTAAAGCATCAACTTCATAATCCCTTGGACTTTGTTTTAAAATATTGGTAAAAGTTTGTTTTACATTGACTCATCTTTCAACCATTGTCATGTCCCCTAGGCCTCTATTGTAGGTGATTAATGACCACTCGGGTAGAACAGGTAAAAATATATATTTTAATGCTGTTAAGTGTAGTTGTTAAAGAGAAATTAGAATTTCTTAAAACTGGTATCAGCAGGTCAAAGCTTTATAAAAACCACAGATCAGAAATTGGCTACAATACTAATCGGTGCAATGTTATTATTGACTGCAACCTAGTAATGCCTAACTACAAAATAATTCAAGTTAATCAGATCTAAAAGTATCTTCAGACTGCAAGTGCTAGCTTCTCTGCAAAAACAATAAATTACTTACAACAATTTAAGCTTGTGTACAAGTTTTGCAGTGTATTGTTATAGAGTGAAAACAAACATGCACATATACCCTGCAGAGGCCTTGAACACAGATGTCGTAAGTGTCTGGACCACACAGAGTGCCGTCCACCACGCGGTCCTTCAGTTGATAGTAAGCCATGGTGCCAGCGACCCGGCAAAAGAGCTTACAGCGATCCTTCATTAGTACTGAACAGAGAATGAAACAAAAGAGGAAGGAAAATGACAGACTATGACTAATTTAGCTAATTGTATACTTAAGCAATTATGCAGAGACCTAATGATGAGTTGTGCATGATCACTTCTTTCTGCAAACCTCAGCAAAGTGCTCCAGCATAAAAGTGCTCCAGCATAATTTTTGTCAGGTGTTTGGATGAAAGTCACTTTTTATCTGACAGAGTATTGTCTCCAGGGCTTGTCTTGTTTGCTTGTATAGCATCAAATAAATGAGTGAATCACTCACGGTAAATTTACCAGAGGGTAATCTTGTGGGTTTGCCCATCTGGTCAGCGCTGCAGCTGCGTGAGGATAAAGCTACCAGGGGGGTTCGTTTGATAGGGCTGCATGCGGCTTTTACAGCACTTTTTGTTACCAACTTAATGTTTTCTCACATCTTACATGGCAGATATTGCAATCACTGCCATGTCAAGAGTGTACAGCAAAGTGAAGCACATAATGTGTAGCAGATTGTAAAAACAGCAATGTCAGCAGTTCGTACTTGATTTTTATTCTTTAATGTCAAGCTCAAATGCTTGTTGGTGTGTTCCTTGTTTCACTGTACAGGAACAGGATCAGAAGCTCCTACTTGCTTCAAAAATCTGTCCAGTAGCGTATTTGTTTCACTAAGAAATTGGGGAATGACATTAATAACAATTAATCCACAGCATAATTTAAACAAAATAAAAAGTTTTTTGAAAGCACATTGGCAAAGACAAACAGCTTATTCTGCTTTGTCTGCATTTGAGGGGATGGCATCAATAAAGTATATACATATACTGTATTAAGATGATCAGCTCCCAATTGTAGACTCCATGTTGGAGGAGCAACTTTCGACAAATTTTGTCGAAGGATTCTGAAGCATTTGGGTTGTGTTTGGTTTGCAAAGGGGGGTATTGACTCCAATTATCCTTAAGCCAATGAGTACTGCTGTGGATGGAGAAGCTAAAGCAAACTGTGACAATGCTAATGATTGTCTTCAACTTTAATTGGTACAAATCTTAGATTAAGCAAATAAGTGCCAGTAATTCTTTTAAATATGTAAACAAAACAAAACAGCAAATATTTTCATGCATACTAAAATTTGATTTCAAAGTGAAAATATGCAGTCTTTATATTAATCTTTATATTAACTTGCTAGATTAAACAGTTACAAATAAAAAGGATCAGTTTAATTCTGCAGGTAAATTACAACATTTGTGCTACACCTTTCTCGTGTACTCACTGCCACTGTACTTGGGGACCCATCGGACGGAGGGAGGTAGACCGTTAATATTAAAGTGCTTGCCGTCAAACTGAGAACATTGCTCTTCTCGGAAATCCTTTCTTCCTCGTGGACACGGCTCAGTATTGCAGGAGCGGAACTTCATCCTGCGGCCCACGCAAAAATTCCCACCATTTGTGGGCCTACAAGTAGAAGATTAAAATCACAGAAACCCAAAACCAATGCACTGAGTCTGACGTATAAGAATGTTTCTTATATCTTTCCTGTTCATGTGTTTTTGACATATAATATAGAGTTTTTTAATACACATAAGTGGTTCTTTCTTACTCAGGTTTGTTGCAGTCTCTGGTGGTGCTCCTTGTTCCTCCACCACAGGACCTGGAGCAAACACTGTAGGGCCCCCAAGGACCCCACTCTCCATTCACAGGCTGCATGTCCAACTCCTTGTTTACACACATTCCATGTTTGCAATACTGCATGCAGAAACACACAAACACACACACCAATTGTGTCAATAACTGAGGCTGTGACTCCTGCAGTAATGAACATCAGCAGAAACTGTGAACATGCACAGATCGGACTGGCAGCACTTTGATACCTTAATACAAAGTATGGACTAAAAAAAAATTGTTACCTCCAATTCTCCTTAAGGTATTGCTTACAATGTACCCATCAAGCAATTTCAGTCTAAAGTGCTAAAGCTGCCCTCACATGCAATTCACGGTAGGCGCATTTCCCTTTGTGTGTAACCAAATCCCCTCCTGAGTGACTCGGATATCAGAGGGTCCTGTTCGCTGAAAGAATGCAGGACAAGACGGCGTCTGTCTGGGTACGTAGCCCGACGCCTGCGCACACAGGTGGTGGGCAGTGGCACTGTGATAAGGAAACTCTAGAGTTGTGATAACAAGAGGAACACAATTTATTACTGGCTCCACATCAGGAACTCCCTTCTCTTGTTGAACCAGCTAAACTGATTGGGCATCATGTAATAATGCACTAGGACCTCCTTTACATTTAACTATTACCTCTAGGATATGAAATCATACCTGAGAAAATGCAAAAAAGTTACGTGAGTGTGCCGTCTGCTGGCCCAGCTCAAGCTTTGTCTGATTTCATGCAATTAGTCTGATTTCATGCAATTACAGTTTTTTTTTCATTCATTTTAATGTTTTATTATTTTCGTAACGAATGAAATCAACTAAGGAGAGCATCTAGACATGTCTGTGCATCAGTGGACTTTTAAATTTAATCTTTTAATCTTTTCTAAAGATGCACAAAAATAGACTGCTGAACATAATCAGACAATTTTTAGGTTGATTGGTCCTGACTGGTGACCCGCCAGTTGGAAACTGAAAATATCCCAAATTTTTGCATTCAGAGAATGCGCTATACGTACAAGCTAGCAGGCAATAATTTTCTTCAGTGTGGAAGTTGTCACAACGTGAAAAAGATTCAAAGTTAGCTGTATTTAGGATCAATGAGGTGTCAGTCTCCTAAAGAGCAAGAGAGAGTTCAACTTTAAGCAGATAACAGGAAGGCTGAATAAAAGTAAGGCAAACCTCCTTTATTCTTTTGAGCATTTAACCTCTGTTACCAAACAGCTTGGATTTGGAAATGTTGACAGCCCTTCTAAAATTGCCACAAGCACAGGTGGTAGATGGAGATGGAGACAAAGTATCTGTCTTAATTAACAATTATTTTTGCTTTTTTTTGTAGCATATAGGAGGACATTTATGTAGTGACTTTTACTCAAAAGCAGATGCATCCAAATGTGCTTTTAATCAATTTATTAAAAAACTTGGTTAATACAGCAAGCCTTCTAAAATAATGTTTTGCTGAGAATAGACAAAATTCTTTACTATTATTTTACACATTGCACATTCCTTAACTACAAAAATCTGACTCCTACTTTTTTAATACAAATAATGATCTATTGCACTTAAAGATTATTATATAATCGGCCAATATGAGCTGCTTCTGTAGGGTGGCTGAACGCAGCTTTAGAGATAGGACGAGGAGCTCTATCATCTGAGGGGAGCTCAGGGTAGAGCATCTGCTGCTCCGCAATGAAAGGAGTCAGATGAGGTGGTTCAGGGATCTAACCAGAATGCCTCCTGGGCGCCTCCCTTTCAAGGTATTGTGACCCAGCCATGGACAGACTCATGGACTGGTAGAAAACTCTGCACTTTTAAGTACAGCATTAACCTACCTTTGGCCCAGCCCAGGAAGGAGGGGTCACAGTTGGAACCCCTTCAGAGTTGCATACGATCTGATGTTTGCATATTCGTCAATGGAGGACAACAAAAGTAAAGTGAATCCAGCGTTCATGAAAAGGGGTTAAGACAAGCTCATCTTGAAACGTTTCTTTCTGAGCTTATGCAGAAAATTAATCTGAGGAACTCTGAGAGTTCCCGGAAGAGACAATGTCTCTGATCATGTTGAGAGAAGCGGCTTTCCCCATGGCCTAAAGAAGAAAGCATTGTAACCGCAGCTCTGCACGCCTGATGCATGTCAGTCCAGCATAAACTACCACAGGTGCTACTGAGAGTAGCTGCCACGGCTTCTTTGTTTGCTGCCCACTATGTGGCCAGACCTGACCACCTTTGCTGCACAAACCAGTGCCCTTTGGACCATTCTTCACTTCTGTTCTTCTGAACAGTTCAGGTATGAGGTTGTGTCTAGACAAAAAAAAAAAATTGTTTAGGAAGAAACAATCTAAATTTTGTTTATTTCATGATGTTTTGCTTTGTTTGAGATGCTAAAAGCTAAACCATTTGTCTGGCCTGGGAATGCCTTGGGATCCCCGAGAATGAGCTGGAGCATGGTGCTGGGGAAAGGGATGTCTGGGGTTTCCTCCTGGACCAGTTTCCTTTCATGACCCAGTCTCAGTTTGGACGAGTTTGGACAAAACTACTTTAGGGAATACACACTTAGACTGCTGTTTTAGTTATGCCAGCTGAGCTAACTATACATATTGCTAAAATAAGCTGCTAAAGACTTTTTAAAACAGTAAGGCAAGGCAAGTGTATTTTAGTGTTTTAGCACATTTCAGCAGCAAGACAAAACTTTTGGTATCAACTTAAAATATTTAAGTAGAAACCAGAACTGGCCATAATCTGGAGATCAGAAATCAGCCATAAACCTCTGAATAATGCATCTCTAATCTCCACAATGCATATTAAAAACAGAAATGGAAATACAGTATGTTGACATAGCTGCTTTGGGGAATTTAATCTGAGAGAATATTAGATGTATATCTCAGCGCAATTATATATTACTCTAACCTTTTCATTACATTGAAAGGTTGGAGTAATATATAATTGCACTGAGATTAAAGAGTTACATAAACAGCATTATCATAAACAAAACCAGCTAAACACTTACAAAGCCTGGCACTACTGCCTCTCTCTTGAATGTTGGCTTAGTTTTCATGTTTCTTATACAAACCACAGGTTCTAATGGTGAAGTGTTAATTCTGTGGACATCCACAGACAGGTGTTAAGAGTTACAGAACCTCCAAATGTTTACAAAATCCAGATTTGCTTTCCTAAACATTTCTTGGCCCAGTCCTGAAGTCTGAGCCAAACTTCAGGTGCTAATAATTTTGTTGGAGCATTATCTCTCTGGATTCAGAGCAGTCATTTATCAAAACGTGCTGACAAGAATGTGATGAAACATCCATGCACACATCAAAAACACAGATGCATGTCTCTGTTAGTTGAGCATCAGCAGAAGAAAAAGCAAAGCAAAACAAAGTGTTCCCATTCCCTATACTTTATCCCACATTGTTTCACATTTAATGTTACCAATGTGACAAATGAAGGTTTGTGATGTTTACAAATATAAATCAGAAAAATGTGCAATGAATTTGTTTGCAGAACAACCTCTTCATTCAAAAGTAATTGCGAGTATTTTTCACCATTTTCTACTGCTTGCTTATCCCTTGAATAAAATAACTCAAATTCATTCAGACCGGATGGACAGAGTCCCTAAACAGCAAATTTTGTGTCTTGCTACAGATTCTAAATTGGATTTATGCCTGGATTTTAACCTTCTAACACTGGAATAAGATGTAATCTATACCATTCTGTTGTAGTTATGGCTGAGGAGATGTTGTCCTGCAGTAATGTGAATCTCTGCCCCAGTGTAGACTCTTCTGCAGTCTCTAATAGGTTTTCTTCAAGAATTGCATTGTATTTAGCTCCATCCGTTTTCCCATTAACTCTGACCAGTCTCCCTGCCCCTGCTGAAGAAAAACATCTCCACAGCATGATGCTGCCACCGCCAAGTTTTACGGTGGGGATGATGTGTGCATAGTTGTTAGTTTTCAAGCAAACACAGCTTTTAACAAGTAGGCCATAAAGCTCAGTCTCGGTCTTATCTAACCAGAGATGACCTTCTTCCACATGTCTGCTGTGTCTCCTACACGGCTTCCGGGAAGCTGCAAACTAGATTATATTACAGCTTTCTTTCAATAATACCCTTCTTCTTCCCACTCTTCCACAAAGGCCAGAGTAGTAGAAGACACAAATTATATTTGCCCCTTCAATAGATTCCCCCCTGAGCTTTGAAACTCTGCAGCTCCTTCAAAGTCACAAATATGCCTCTTGGCCGCTTCTCTAATTAATGCTCTCCTTGCCCAGCCTGTAAATTTAAGTAGATGGCAAAAATTTGGTAGGTTTACAGTTGCACGCTTTCCATTTTTGAATGATAGATTGAACAGTGCTCTGTGAGATGCAAAATGCTGGTGTTATTGTTAATATTGGGATTATGAGAATAAATATATTTTTCTATTATACTCCTCTCATTCCTTTTTAAAGTGTACAATTACAGCTCTCTGACAAAGAAAATTTACCATACAGATTAAATTAGGATAGATTTGTGAGACAAATTATTAAATAAAATATTTATTATTATAGGAGTGATTTAAGTTTTTAAAACATAAACATATTAACACTGCTCTTAAACTACTAAATTTATGGTTTATGATGCATTTTCCAATCTTTGTTTTGTGGTGGTCAATCATATAAAAATCACAATGTATAAGAAGTGTGTGATTGTAACGTGACAAAAGGTTAAAAGGTGTGGGTGGTATACGTAAATATTTCTATAGAGCACTGTATGTCGAGCTTGTGGAGTACTAAAATACAACATTTATTTATTTTAAAGGAAATACAAAGGTTAACAGCAGAGTTTATCTACTTTCACAGATCCCCTCCCCCCAAACCAACTTAGTGACTGTCAAGCCAGACCTAAGCATCTCTTATGCATTTCCACCCATCCCCCTTATCCTCCTAATGGGAAATTGCCAAAGCCATGTAGAGACCACCACAGCGCAACCAGGCAGAAGGACCCAGGGACCTGTCAAACACAAGGAGGACTGCCTGTCACGGAGCACCAAAAGACTGTGTAAGCCTCTGAGGCATTCCACTATCCCCACTGACAGCTTGTGTTTACAGCCATTTTGTGTGGCTTGAAAAGGTGATGTGGGAGGAGGAAAAAAAGGAGGAAAGGGGGCAGCAGAAAGGGAAAAAACATCTGTGAGGGGTGATGTATGCGAATGTGAGCATGCGAACAACTGTGAGTGTTCGCAGGACTGAATGTGTGTTAGGGGGAGGGAATGAATGAATGCTAAGGGGTCCTGAGACATCTGGGGGCCATGGCCAGTTCCAATTTGCCTCCTTCTAAAAGGGTGTAAACACACTTTAAAAACATTGACGTGGTAGGAACTCCGCATAGTTCAAATAAGCAGTACAGACGCTTTCCAAGACAGATTTTTGGTATTTTGTGAGACATTTGAAGGTCCTTTGGGAGAAGCATTCCCAGCTGTGACAAGCATGTGTTTTAAATAAGGAGTTCCACTCCTCCTTCCCAACACATATCAATATGTGCATAATCAAAGAGAGATTCGGGCTATGCATGCATCTTGCAAATTTTCATTACCTGGTTCTTAGCTAAATTTTTAAAGAGTCTAAAGTGCATCCATATGACACAAGACTGTCGAGAGAGTGGTTATATCTAACCCAAATGCAACAAAGGGAGCAATAGTACAACAGCATCTGCTCTGAGCTCTTAAGCTGGTTTGAAAGCAGTCTGTAATTGTCAGGATGCTACAGTAGAGAGCATCTCATTTCTGAACCAAAGCTATACATCACTGCAGGAATGAGAAGGCAGCGGACTCGGCTCTTTCATTTTAACACGGCCATTTCCAGAAGACATCACCTTTCATGTTGTTTTTCTCTTGGCCATGGATAGGGTGTACTCTTTAACCTTTATACAATATATGGCTTGGGAATTATGTGTGCACATACGTCTCTAAATGTTGACAGCGAGCTCTCCACTGATCCAAAGAGAAAAAAAAAAATTTAAAAAACCTAGAGACACCTATCAATGTGGGAGAATATGGACCACCACAGCTGCTTTCTAATAAGCCACCATTCACTTTTACGTATGTTAGGACTTGACCGGAAGGTGGGAGGTGATAGGCAGGGATTCTTTGAGGGGCTCCTTTTTCGCTGAAGACTGGAAATAAGTCAAATGACAGCTGTTATTTCAAAGTGGATTCACACCCGCCAATATTACTGGCTTTGTTTACTCCCCGTCAGATAATTATCTTCCGTTTTTTTGTGCAAAGGGTGTGAAGTGAGAAGGAAGAAAAACAACAAAACAGAGGAAGGCAAGAGAGAACCGACTGTGACCTGAAGCCAACTCGTCTTTTATCTCCTAGCCTTGTTTCCTATGTTGGCGCTACCTCTCTATAATCCCTTCATGCCGCACATCTTTTAAAGAAATGCAAAGGGTGTCATCAGTGGCAATGAGTAGTTTGGCTACATCAGCTGTTCCATTCACGTGCACTACAAGTCTTTACTTTTACTGCTGGTGTGTCTTGCTTATAATCATGCCTGTACAATCAGCAAGAAACATACACCTGTGAGTTTTAAAGGTAGAATCCTAAATCAATTGTTTATTCAAACGGACAGAAAATGTTTTAGATTTAAGCTAAAAACAGAAGATTTAAAACTATCCACAGTGTTTCCCGCATCTGTGCAGTCTTAGGTGGGCAGGTGCTTATCTCCAGAGGTCTTTGGGTGAGAGATGAGGTACACCCTGGACAGGTCACCAGTCTCTGTGTAGCTATCAGAGAACACTACAGAGAGACAAACACACAGGATAAACAACCATGCATGCTAACACCTTAGGGCAATTTTAAAATAGGCGAATAATCTTAGTTGTTGGACTGTGGGAGCAAGCTGGGGTACCCGCAGATTTAACAATGACCTGAAAAGTAAAAGCAAAAATATTCTCCTTCTATCAATATAATTTTATTTCAGCCAGATTTCATTCACTGAACTTGCTAAAAAGCACACTGAAAAAGACCTGGGACCATGTTTCTTTTCTTTTCTTTTTTTTTCTTTTCTTTTCAGCACCATCTTAACCATGTTGGAAACCCATTGAGAGTTGCTAATTGTTTTGATCATTTGTAAGTTGAATCCTTTACCACAAGATTCTAAGTCCAATAGACTATGGGGAAAACATGTACTACTTTCACATATTCAAACACGGAGGACACCTTTCACTTATAAAACCTGTTCAGAACTATTAGTTCTTTAAAAGAAGTGTAATTTAAAACTGAAAGAAGTGCTGCTCTTTAGGTACTCGGCAGCCATTTTGGAGAAAGTCTTGACTCCAGCTTTAGGAGGCTACAGCTGACTTTTTGGGCTTAAATTTTGAATCCTATCTTCTAAATTTAAATTGAAGACACAAAAAATGTGCTACATATATAAACAACTAACAAATGATAGAAAAAGGGGGGACTTAATTTGAGCTCTCATAACTGTTTTACTGATGTGATCTGGGCCACTTGTAACCTTGGGAAAAAGAGTCAAAAATAGACCTGCAGGGAGATAATTATAATTGTGAGTCCAATTTCTGATCCAGCTCTGAAAGGCTGGACCTGCCAACACCAATTGTAGCCTATGCGCAATAAAAAATATTTATTTGGCTTGGAGTGCTCATTGTTTATATGCTGACGCAACACCATGCTGCTGTATGAAAGAGAGGAGTCACTGTAAAGTTGTGTTTTACACTTATATCAAGAAAGAAAAACCAAATGATAATGGAGTACACATTTAACCTGTCTTCAGCATCTTATATTGGCAATAAGTAGGATTTGCCCAGGACCCACTGACAAGTCCACTTTGAGTGGGGACCCACCAGTTGAGAACGAATGTTGTGGAGAATGTAGAAAGCTGATAGCATATCCAAATACAGCAGACAGAGGTTGAAAGCTTGAAAAGATAAAATAGAACAACTCTACTGTAATATATTCAGATTTGTTCTTATCTGCTTTAGACCTCACTCTCTTGCTGCCTGATTGAAACGCAAACATGTTGTAGAAAATACTGTGATCTTCCATCTTTCTTCCATCTCTGTTTCCTCTGTGTCCAATTTACACACCTCACTAATACTGAAAATAGCTAACTTTAAATCTTCTCAAACTATGTACAATTTCCACACCAGAGCGTTGCTGTCAAAGGGACCTAGTAGAGTTATCATTATGCATTCACTGTTTAAAAAGGTGATCAGTGAATGATCAGTGAAAAAAAAGATTTTTGAGTTTCCAGCGCGTCTGGCAGATAAAGCTGATAATACTCCGATTAGGGTCACTAGACGACTTTTCTAGTCAAAATACAAGCAAAGTTGTTGACTGCCTATCCATCATATTCCTTTTTGGCAGTAACGATATAGTGATGCTCTCATTTACAGACAATGAAAGGTTTTTGAACTGGACACCCTTTTGAAGAGAATGGGCAATCATTTTAAACACTGATCTTAAACACCATTGTCAAAACACCAGTTTTGATGTAAATCAACCCTACAAAAAATTAACTAAAACAAAAGTTCAATACATTGAAACCTAACAGCACGAAATGTCTTAGTGAAAGTTTTATTCTAACAGAATCTCTCATGTTAATGGTAGAAACAAAACTTTAGGAATTATGTTTCTTTTTTCCTTTTCTTTTCTTTTCTTTTCTTTTCGAATGTAAAACAAGTATTTGTTACCATGTGTTATTTTAATATTACAGGGATTATGATGTATGTGCATGTGGAGTCTGTCTCTTTTCAGCCTGTTATAATTTTTTCTGTCATTCTGTAATTGCTGCCAAAACAATGTATCCCCTATCCAATGGAGGACTACTCATAACTGCAACACATTACACTGTTATCATACAAAAGCACGTCTCCACTTCTACACAGCCAGACATGAAAGCTGCTCTCAGTGGCTACCGGACACAATAATTCCATCAGCAAACCCAGAGGCTGCTAAAACAACAATCCTCTTGTTAGGCCAAATCCACAGCTATGTCTGTGATGATGGCGAATCACAGAGGCAACATCCTGCAAATATCCAGAGATTAGCTTCAAGTGACACCAATACCAGTCTCACGATCCCAAGCTCCCACACCACAACCATACACACAAAACACACATCCCATCTAGGCGTTGTTCGACAAGTCTGTCAGGCTGCCAGAGGAACTCCGGCCAACACTCACCACCCTTGCCAACAGGCTCCACTCTGCCCCAGCCTCACTTTTCAAGACCTGACGATTTCATTAATTGGCTGAAACAGGAGTGGGTCGTCATTCTTTTCCAGAGAATGTTTTGGAAATTAAAAGCACCTTCCTGTTTATTCACTCTAAATGCTCAGTGAGGCTTAAATTAGGTGTTGCTAAAAAAAACACTTCAGAAACAAGAAGTCCAGATTAATGAAGTCTTTCCAGGGATCCATCCCTTAACATTTCTTCCAAAAATATTCAGATTTCAGTTTTTTACAAAGACAAAAACTGAAAAGTGTGTATTTCTATTCAGCCCCCTTTAATCTAATACCCTTAAATAAAATCCTGCACAGCCAAGAAGACGCCACCATATGTGATGTCGTCTATCACATAAAAATCCAATAGAATACGTGGAAGTTTGTGGTTGTAACATGACAAAATGTTTTTGCTAAGGGCTCTTAAACTATCATTAATAAATTAAAAAAATAAAATAAAATAACTGAAACCAATTAAAATCACATTATACTAAATTATGTTCCACCTACAAATAATTAATTTAGCAATGTATTTTTCTGCCTGTTATCGTACACCAACACAAAGATTCAGACATAAAGGAAGAAAATCCCTAGCAGCGGGAGCAACTAAAAAGGGAAGGGCTAGTGGATAAATAGAAGAATAAGAGAGGATGGGGTGGTAGGGTGGTGGCAGTATTTATAGACAACAAGTGATGGGATGCTCTTGTTAGAGCGCGGCCCACTGAGTCAGATCACAAACGCACCGCTGAAAGGTCATGTGACCGTATTTCATGCTCCAGCGCGCTGTGAAAGCAACAGAAAGGGAGTAAGTTCTGGAGGAAGGCATGGCTGGAGAAGAAAAGAGCGTCAGAGATGAAAGAGGAAGAAAGAGGGCAAAAACTACATATGAACTCCGACTGTGCCTGATGCCCCTTTGTAACTAAGCAGTGTACAAACAAACTCTTCTTTCTCAATTCTTTGTCATTTAGAGGACATGCCTGTTTCCCGCTATTTGGGCTTCGACCTCAATTACCGAATGCGGTCACAAATTTGTTTCATAACCCGTGCGGACAAAAACACTCTCCCCAGGCGACCAGGGTTCAGGAGTTGAAGCCCATTTAGAAATGTTGCTTTTTATAACATAGTGTGTAATCACTTTTAATGATGCCACTGTTTTGGTCTAATATGGGCCCCAAAACTGGTTTTGGAAAAGGAACTGTGGAGGCAAGACACAATCCCCACAGCTATTGTAGTTTTCCCCCCTAGAGAGGCCACAGTTGTAATCCTCCAGATATCACACCTAGGAGCCAACAAACTGACCCATACATGTAAAGCCTAAAACCTGAACATCATGTCTTCTTTCTAGAAAAGACTGAAATGGAGGGTCAAAGGTTGTGTTAAGAAAACCTATTTACAGGAACTGCACAAGTACACGTTCTCTTTTATCTTTTTCATATTTTTCACGTTAAACCACATACGTCAGTGTATCTTAATGAAATATTATATGATAGAACAACAGAAAAAAACTCCCAGCCCAATATAAAGTCTTTTGCAGCCTCTAATAAGTTTTTCCAGGATTAGCCTGTATGTGGTTCCATCCATCAACTATTGTATTTACTGTTAAGTTTCACTTTCCCCTTAATTTAATTGTTAAATGCCTTTCTAGGGACAGTTCATGCGAACTATCCATGGCTATAAATACTGTAATGCAGGCATGAGATTATTTTGAGGTAATGATCTAGATGTATTGCATCTGTCCCTATGAAATAAATATTAAATAAATAAATAAACTCCGACTGCCTTCCCTGTCCTTACTGAAGAAAATCAAGCGTACATCATGATGCTGCCATCAATATGTGTCACAGTAGCAATGGTGTATTCAGGATGATGTGCCCAGTGTTCATTGTTTTGTCACACAAGAGTATTTAATGAAGACCATAAAAGGTTCAGTTTTGGTCTCACCTGACCAGGGCACCTCCTTCCACATTTTAGCTGTCTCCACTAAATGGCCGGTGGCAAAATGCAAGCAGAGCTTCATGTTTAATCAATGGCCTTTTGCTTGCCAGTCTTCTATGAGGGCCACATTTGTCAAAACCCGAATCTGCAATTTCTGCACCTCCAGAGGTTTCAGAGTTACCAAAGGTGTTTTTTATTTAACGCTTTCCTTGAATAGCCAGTCAGTTCAGGTGGAGGCCCATGTATTGAAAGGTTTGCAGTTGTGCCATACTCTTCCCATTTTCAGATGAAGGACTGAAGAGTGCTCAGTGAGATGTTCAAAACATGGGATGTTGTTTTGTAACCTAAACGTGCTTTAAACATCTGCTTAACTTTATCCCTGACGTGTCTGCTGTGTTCCTTGGTCTTCATGTTATTGTTTGTTGAATAATGTTCTCTAAACATCATTCAGATTAAAAAGGGCTGAACAGAAATGACCACCACAGTTTCAGGTTGAAAAATGTTGAAAACTATGCATCATTTTCCTCCAACTTCACAGCACTATTTTGTGGTCTATTACATAGACCACATTTGTGGCTGTAAAGTGTAAAAATGTGAAAAGTTTTTAATACTTTTGTTAGGTGAAGAGGGAAAAAAATACCAGCAGGATACTGCGACAAAAAGCACAGATAGACATATAGAACATAGTGACACAAAAGAACTAGAAAGACTCATCTGGGTGTGCAGATTATTAGACAGTGCAGGCCTATGGATGGGCACAATCGCACTCACAGACACTCAAGCCCGCCAAACAATAACACCACATTAAAGAGCGCATGTATGGACAGGTGAGTGTTGGTGCAGGGTCTTCATCTCTTTCAACCTGCGCTACTTCAAACACCACCCTGAATGAAGATAAAACCGGGGCCTCAGTGCTGAAAACAAAGGAGGTGCTACAACTGAGAAAAAAAAGATACACAGAAGAAAAAATGCCTTTAAAGGTTTTAAGCGTTCTGAACATTTCTAGTTTAAAAGTGGTTTCCCTTTTCACACATTTCATAGGTTTCGATTTTTTTCTTCTGATATCAAAAACAGGGAAGATAATAATAGCTCTGGCTACAGTTATACACAACTCTATTAAAACCAAATGTTTATTGCACCTTTTAAATGAGAGGGCAAAAATATTAAGAGGAAAGAGGAGGGACAAAAACAAAGAGAATCAGAGACTTCACAAGTTTCAATGTCTATCGGCAAGCCTTAGAAAAAAACTTTTACAGCAGCTGCATGTCTTTATACTAAAGAAGTTAGGGAAAATATTTAATTTGAGTACATTTATTCATTCATGGAAAAAAAGACATGTTAAAAATAATTGTTTTTTTTAAACTTTGTCAGTGCCACAATTATTACCACTCCTATAAAACAAATGCACTTAAGGCCCTTGATCTTAATCTATTCTTTACACTTTTCAAGTGATCAGAGTCTAGAAGCTTTGAATTAGTAATCTACGACTTACAGGTTCCCTGCAGTAAAATTTGAAACAGAGGACCGTTTCTTTTATCCACTCTTCAAAATGAGAAAAGTGAGTGATGGCAAGGATCCCATAGTGAGGAGGATGTTAAGGGAGGTAAAAAGAAATCTCCAAATTGTTCTGCTGGAGCAGCAGAGAGTGAAATCCTGGGCTCGCCAAGTATCTAAAGCAACCGAACAATTTTTTGGGATGGAAGGCTATGGGAAAAAGTTTTTCTGTCCAACCATCTCATTTTGAGTTTCCGAAACACTACTGCAACTTTAACGGGAACTCTGCGCTTCAGGAACCTTACTAGTGTACATGGCATTCTAAATACAAATCTGGAAGATCTGGAGAGATTAGGCACAGAGCAATGGTCAAATAGGCCTCTCTCTGTGTGCCCCAACACTGTGAAATGTTACAGCTGTCTAATTGGCATTGGATTGTATAAAGCATTAAAATTAGGGTGGCACAAGTCATTTGAAAAAAAACTAACCTGGTCCTTAAAGTTTGGTGTTTTTTCTACACTAAAAATGATTCCTCATAGTGCTCAAATATATGTTGAATTTTGTCTAAAACTCGCAGTGTGAGATTAAGCCACGGCAACAAAAGAAGAGTTTATTTCAAGAATTTTTAATGCGCTTCTCTTTTATTGGAAAAAGTCCATAAAATTGCCAAAAAATCTACTGTATTTTCTACAGATCTAAGTTCAGGCTTTAATAATTATTTTCTAATAATTTAAATGATAATGCAATTATAAGAATATGGTTCCTTAGCCCAGCAAAGATTATCAGTTTAGCTTTCATTTAGTCAAAAAAGTAACACAAGAAAAACTTTTCATTTAAAGTGTTACTATAAAAATAGTACTAAAAAATTAGTAAACATGTTATTAAATTTTTAAGATAAGTTTGGTCCTACAAGGAAAAACATAGTTGCTCAAGGCAGAAACTACATAAAACCAGATGGGAAAATAAAATGTCCTGTTCCTTGATGTGTATCATCCCTCACCATAATGAGTTTGCCTATTTAACCGAAACTAATCCGATGAAGACCACCCATCAGTAAAACCATCTATCCCAGTAAAAACAACATCTATCCCCGTCTGTTTCAAAGAGGTTAAGAGGTTGTATCTCCTTAAAGAAAAGCACTAAGCTTGATTACACTTCATGTGTTTCTCCCACATACATGATGAGAGCAGAATGGAGCCTACAGTCCAGGCACATTACTGTTTAGACTGGTTGTTGCAGTTGGATTAAGATGTTAGCCATCCCCTGTTAACTCCTCTTTGCTAGTCCTAACATGGTAAGGAAGGAGATGGTGCCAGATGAAAGGATATGAGACGTAACATGGGACCAGATCGTAAGTCTCATAAAGGCCAAAAGGTTTAGGAGAGAAGAGGGCCTTTCTTCTCTCTTCCTCTCTCTCCTTCTCCCCACCATGCATATTCCAAATGCTAACACCAGCCCAACATTTTCTGGTTCCTGCCTCCTCTTCTTCTATCTCTTGCTCTGCAGAACCACTGATGTACGGTCCATTGTGAGAGCACTGGTTGCCCTCCGCCTGGTCTCTGTTACAGCCTGACCACTGACCCAATCACCTGCCTTTTAGATAGGTTTTAGGGCTCACAGGTTCAAAAAAAGGTGGCTAAACTGTGAACAGCAGGCGGTATATTCCTTTAAAACAATCCCTCCTCCCTGCATCACTGTGTCTTTCATTCTTCTCTCTCATTCCTTCACCCCTCACGACTTCCCTCTCCTTCTGGCCTTTCCATCCATGTACACTCAGAGAGTGACCCACCGCCTCAGGTCTGATTAGCATAGGGTCCCAGTGCGAGGAGAACATGCGGGCAAAAGGTGGGTGGGGGGCCCCTTTAACAACACAGGAGGGTAACGCTTCAAGTTTCCAACTCTTGCCATCACCTGACTACATGGGTTTCTGCTACCAGAATGCAGGCAGCAAAGTAAAGCAAGGTTAATTATTCTATTTTGTTAGTAGAGAAACAGAACAGGGAAGGTCGTCAAAATTCAAAATAGCATTGCATGGGAAGTCTGGCATATGTCCATAATGTGTTTTGTTTGAAATGCAACATGGCCCTCTTTACAAAGAAAACTGAATGAATAATAAAGTAAAGCTTTCCAAATTTCACTCTGCAGCATCAGGATCACTCAGTGTATTCATTCATTGTGTGAGATACAGATGTTTTTCAGTCAGCGTGCAAAAAGAAAAGAAAACTTGATCTCAACTCTATTCTTTTGAAATGTGACCCTTTTAAAAGTAGTCAAATCTCTTGAACGTTTTACATTTTTGTCATGTTAAAACAAAACCTTAATGTACTTTGTTGATTTCTACTTTTAGACTAACACAAAGTAGTGCAAATTTGTAAACTGTCAGGGAAATTATTTTTTTACAAATGCATGCCATGCATTTGTATTCAGCCCCCCTGAGACAATAATTTCCAGAACCACATTTTACAGCAATAACAGCTGCAGATCCTTTGGGGTATTTTTCTATGAGCTTTGCCGGAGTTTGCCTGTTATCTCAAGCCCAGTAAAATTCTATGGAAAGCAATCTTTATAGTTGGTTCCTGACTGTTTCTCTGATTAATAATTGCCTCTCCCAACCTGTCTTGGCTCTTTTCCATTATCTCCTTGGTTCAACTCAACTCGACTTTACTCAGATCTACACAACTCTGTCATTTTCCATTCCAACGGAGTACCACCTGAATGTGGGCGGGGTCATCATTGCAAGCCGGCCTGAGAACATGCCATGATTTGTATGCGACAAACCACCATCTAACTGCCTCGGTATTTTCTCATTAGGCACCTATAACAAATATGTCTGCAGTGTGTTTTTTTTACCATGGTGTTGATTTCAGAGTTGCAATTTTTCTTACAGCTCGGAATACGCTCAGTCACTGAGTTTCCTAAAAATGGTTTGAATCTTATAATGGAGTCGCTTTCATGACTTAACCACTGACACCACCCCCTAGCCAATCAGTGTCCGGCAGTCTTCTGATGTCACATTTTCAGCTCGACTCAGCACGCTTAGAACCCCAGCAGAGAACACACTAAAAAAGGAGCTGGTACCAAGTATAAGTACCTAATGGAAAACCCTAAAATCAAGCGGAGTCAAGTCGAGTCGAATAGGTAACAGTGAAAAAGGGGCTTAAGACTAGTTTGCCATGTCTTAGTCGGTTTGGAGATGTGCCACTTGTGGATGATGGATTGAACCGGACTGTGTGAGATATTCAAAGCTTGGGATATTGTTTTAGGGCCTAACCCCGCTTAAACCTTCTCCACAACTTAATGATTGACCTGGCTGCTGTGTTCCTTGGTCTTCATGATGCTGTTGGTTCACTAATGTTCTCTAACAAACCTCTGAGACCTTCAAAAAACAAGTGTATTGATACTGAGACTAAATTACACGCAATGAAGTCAAAATTATGGGACCTCAGCTAGTTGCAGCTAGTTGCACTAGATTTTATCTAGTTTTATCAAAGAAAAGGGGTGTGAAAACATATAGGGGTCAGACTTTTGAGAATTTTCTTTGTAAAACCATTGAAAACCATGTTCTCTTTCCCTTGTCGCTTTACAGGTATGCTTTTCTTTGTGTTGAACTATCGCAGAAGATCCCCATGAAATACACTGAAGTTTGTGGTTTTTCTGCGCACCTCTAGATACGATGCCATGACTTTTTGTCATGATTGGAGGCGACGAAGAACCCAAGTGGCAGCAGGACATCGCCAGGTGCATCGAGGATGGATACATTTTAATAAAAAGACTAAAAATCAGGAACCAGGACTAACAGGAAAAGCAGGATATACAGCAAAGCAGCTGAACAAACAGATGACCCGACAAAGAGGGAACAGAAAACACAAACTTAAATCCAAGAGGATGAGAGAACTGAATGAAAAACAAGTTGGTGCAATTAACAGAAAAACACAACACAGGTGCGGATCATGACACTTTTTGTTTCCTTTGTATACTTAAACACCATTACAACAATGTCAGTCTCTTAATAAATGACTGTCTTTCACATTCTGTCATAAGAAAATATATTTGGTGCTGTAATCTGTGTAAATGTTAAGCAATGTCCAGTGGTTACAGGTTAAGGTAAAGTCACAGCTAGCTAGTTTTGCATCCTACATTTATGGTATGGTTTTATCCAAAAAATCAAATCCTTCCAAATGATCTGCTGAACTGCCCTCCACACTGCCATATACTCCCTAAAGCCTGCTTGTTGAAGACCTACCAGACTACATGGCTTACCTTTTAGGAACAACTCAAGGTGTTGCTGCGGTCGGTTATCACATGAGATTCTTAGTTGAATCCCGATTTTCCATTTGGATTACCATCTTTGCGGTCTGCACCATTACTTTGCCCTTCCTCTAAAATCCTTCCCTCAGGTTATGGAGAAGTACATTTTAACTCATTACTAATCACAATCACTTCCTCCTGTCTCTTTTTAATTCTGATCAGGTGGTTGAAAAACCCATAGCTTGGTATTTTTACAAAAAATATTTGAAGGTTATTTGGCCACCCAAATGGATATACTGTGTTGTGATTGTTTTGTAACCTAACCCTTGTTTAAACCTCTCCACAACTTTATCCCTGACTTTCAAGGACTTCTGAAACCTATTCTGTTTACTAATTAGGTAATTTATGTAGGCAGTTGGTTCCACTATATTTTATTGAGGGCTATCAGACTAAAAGCGGAATATATGTACATAAAACGCTTTTTAGATTTTGTATGCTTATCCTTCTACTTCACAGTATGTCACATAAATCCCAATAAAATACACCGAAGTTTGTGGTTGTAACTTGACATGTGAAAAAGTTCAAACTGTATAAATATTTTTACAAGGCACTGTATATCAGTTTATTTCAGCTAAACAGATCAGACCTGTCACACTATAAGCCATACATTGTGGTTTGTTTATTAAAAACGGTATGCTGCATATACTTAGAATGACTTACCATTCCATGACCACAGTCAGTCCCATCAGCCAGAGGCATGTGCTGGGTGCGACAACCTTTGTGGTCCCCCTCAGCGCTCGTACACCACAACCTTTTGCACTGTTTCTGTGAAAATAAAAAAAAGTTCACTGTAAAACCTGGATTGACAAGGCCAAAAAAATCTCTACCACTGTTACAATCTTTTAAAACTTAAACATTTCACCTGTAACTTTTGGCACCTGATGAGTATTGCTAGTGTTAGGATCTCTAACACTAGGGGCCTCTCATGTTTTATTTTAGGGCATTGTGGTCCCTTTGTCTTTTTGTCCGTTTTTGCATTAATCAGGTTCTGTTAGTTACTGCTCCACCTTTTTCTTGTGTTTCTCTGGTTTCTCTGGTTCTCTGTGTTTTATGTTGCTCATTTTTTTTCTTTCAGTTGCCTTAAACTCAGCGGTTTTATAACTTTTGTTTCCTTGTTTTTGTCAAATTTCACCTTAATCTTGATCCTGACTGCCTCCTGCTTGTATTTAGGTCCTCCACCACACTCAAACAAGACTACAAATGGAGCAGGTCAGAGTGCAAACTTTAGTTTACTCAAACAAAATAATGTATTTATAACATCTAACTAATGCACATCAACCAAAGTACCATCAACTTCTACGTGGTTGAATCCTACTCAGACTATGCATCAAATAAAACGTTTGTCTACACAGGAACTTTTTCAAATCTGTGGAAGAAATTGCGAGTGTTCACATTGTGTGATGGTGCGTCATAACGACCCTAAAAATGCAAAAATAATAAACAGGAGCACGAGACAAAAAGTCGAGCAGAAATGTATTTTTAAAACTGTTTAAACACACTGTTCATCAGCTGATTTTACTTTTTAGGATCACAGTTATTAGCCTTAAGCAGCAGCAGCAGCAGCAGCAGCACTGGTTGGTTCTTCTTAGGTTACACACAAAACAGACGCAGGTGTGAAAGACACTCATGATTTAGTATATGTGAGTCTTTGCTGCTTTCTCACCATTTGTGGTAAGATGATCCCAGAGAAGTTAAACATAGTTGTAAACAAACATCACCCCCCACCCCAGTTTGTCTGCCGTGATGTTGCAATGACAACATCATCATGATAAACCCACATTTTCCTCCCTACCCTCTTTTCCATCAGAAAAACGAGTTTTGGGATCTTGATGCCATAGATCTATATCAGCTGTGGGCATAAAGGACAGTCAAAGCACATCCAACTGGCCAGACATATTTATCAGAGAGCAGAGTTTTCAGTGATGCACCTGAAATTACAGCCAACCAAATATTGCATCCAAACACACATTGATACTGAGATGACGACTATTCAATATACTGTGGAGCTGAAATTTAAAACATTAACAGTAAACCTATTTTTAGAATACAATTGTGTTTCAGCCTCATCTTCTAAACTTCGGATGCCCATTTCTATCTAACTCACTCACTAATTCTTTTCACTAATGGACAAAATATTCGGCAAAAGTAATTTTACTCAGCCAGGATATGGTACTGTTAAATCTTAGTTTTCCTTTATTTGTATCATTACTGTCACTTTGCAAATACAAATGAGCTTTGCCAGGAGCAGTGAAACAAATCTCAGCTGAAAAGGTTTTTGTGATCCTTTCATTTGTTGTTACGAAGCCTTCCTTCATTTCTCCTGAAAAACACCTTTAATACAGATCCATCTAATCACAACTGACTGTGGGATTGTCCACTCTAAATGCATCTGAGACAGAAACAATCTAAGTTCAGAAAGGATTTTTGAATATTGCATTTGTATCATTGTATTTAATTATTATTTCCATGATAGAGTAGCATATAGATAAAAGAAATGTACTGGTCAATCTGCCAGAGATTACAATCTGCCATTTTTTCTAATCAGCTGGTCAAAAATGGAAAAATCCTTCTAACTCAATACCTGCATGGAATCTAAGAAATTTAACCATTCTCTGGCTTTTTTACTTAATAAAAACCAAATACAGGTTAGGGACATATGCTTTCAAGTATAAATGGGGACAATATTGTAATTTCTTTCTTTTTCTGTTGGATTCAAAACTATCTATGGATCAAAGTCCTGAGTCAAAAATTCTACATTTGTCAAACTTGGAATCAGCAAGTTAGACCTCAAAGAAAATCAGCCAGGAAAGGCATGATTGGGGTAAATCTAATATAAATGCGTTCTAAAATTTCTATGAGGAAATCTGAATGTTTCAGTGATTGTTTTACAAACTGGTTAAAAAAATGGAAATCTGCCTATTATTGCTTCTTCAATGGTGTTCATTATTTGTCAGATCTCATTGTCTCTTTGAAACATCTGTTTTCTTTCCTTTAATGACCCATAAACTCCCAAAGTCACAATTGCTTTAGTATGAAAAGAAAGTGATAGCAGTAAGTATACAGTTACGCCAAGCATTGGTCATACGTCTTTTGGAGGTTTTTCAACTGATAGTTGAAAAGCGTATAAAGAATTTTTGAGAACCCAGTTTTGAATAAAATGTACATAAACACATAATTTTTTGCTAAATTGATACTCCTTTTACATTATTTAATTATATTTCGAGAGATGAATGTCTCCTTTCCTATCAAAAACCAACTTCTTTGTCAGGAATATGTAAAGGTTTGGGCGTAACGTTCTAAGGACTTGATTAATTTAAAAAAATACTTTATTCCTTAATTTTATTGCATGTCAACTTACCATATAGGGACAAATTTGAGAACCAGGACCAAACATCAGTTCACACTGTTTGTTGGCATTGTAGATCTGACCAGGGAGAAGTTTTGGAAGCTCATATGTTCTGCCCACAGGCTCATCCAGGAGGCACTCCCCGTATCCAGTGCTGGCAGACAGAAAGAATGTATATCAAAGAAAATGAAAGAGAAAAGCACTAGGCCTTACTATAGTTAACATGAAATGCACATTCACAGAGAAACAGCAAGGTAATAGAGTATTTTATGACCCTAAAAAGCTTGAACATCTCAGTGTCATGTCTGACATAAAGGCAAAGTAAACATGTCTGTGTCATTGTCTAAGATCATCATCAGATATGTTTCCTCGGTGGGTGGTCTGGACAGTTACCTAAAGAGATTAATTCCTTAAAGTCTATTGGTAAGTATTGTCTGTAATAAACTTAGATTCCTTAGAAAACGGGGTTAAAACAGCATTTTACATCAGAGTGAACAGGATTTATATTCTGACAATTTTGATCCTAAGGGCAGTTACATAAATTTGTGAATATTCCTGTATAATAACATATTGCGCTGTAAATCAGCACCACCCTGGGCCACAGTACAGTAACAGAGACAACAAAGGCACAGCTGGACTGAACATATACACACCAGCAGCCAACATGTAAAATCACCAGGCTGCATGGCGGTGAAAAGGCACCAGTCAAACATATTTGCAAAGTGAGCCAAGCAACAAAGGACCTCTTCTTTTTTTTGTTTACTTTGGGGAAGGAAACCCTCAGATAAGACATGTATAGATGTGTAATTACACAACATGTCTGCACTGCTCTGACAAATCCCATCCTGGATCGAGCAGCTAAAACACCTGCTCCACAAAGCAACCAGCTGATATGACAGGCTAATAATTATACAGGATTATCCAGGGTTTCAGTCACTTTGTTTCTTTGCCCTTTCATTTCCAGCAGTAAGGTATGGAGCTGCAGCCTTCGCTACCTGCTAGCAGGACTGTATATGAAGACTACACCAGCGGTGGAAGGTACTGTTAATGAAAAATAAAGGGCAGCTTGTTAAAGACTCATACAAGCCCTTCTATATTGCAGTGTCTTTCAACAGCTTGTCATCTGAGTGTCCTGACCCACATGATTATTACAACCAAGATCATCAGAGACAGAAGGGGTCATTGTGGTCAATTCGAAAGGGAAATATTAACTTTTTTTTGGAAAGCAATGTCCATAGAGCAGCACATCTCTCTCTTTTGGAGACTTTAATCTGAGTTTAATTACAAATTTATATAGAGTCTTATATGGAGTCTGGGCACTTGTCATGCAGTATGAAGCTAAACAATAACAGATTGTACAGACAAGTAAGAAATAGAGATGCACCAGAAATCGGTAGCTTGATCGGCCCTGATCAGAAACCAGCTAGTTAGGGAAAAGAAAAATCAAAAATTCGATCTTTTACCGGTCAGTGAACGCACCATACCTGATCACTACCGGGTTGTGCTAACCAAAACAGTCTTTAATGTGGACACCGTCACTGAATGAAGGAGACTCAAATGCAGCTATTTCCAGTATCAGTGAGGGGTTTAAAATAAAGTTAGCGGAAGCACAAAAGCTGTGAGAAGCTATTTAAGATTCAACTATTTTCTACAGAGACATGTTGGCTATTCAGTTAGGCTGCCACAATAGAGAGCTGGACTTTGTCGGGGGCTTGTCAGTTAGCTACTTGGCGAATACTTTCATAGTTTTGATCATTTCATCCCAAAGTTTTGAAAAGGAGGCACCTTTAGTAGCTTGTCGGTAGCTTTCAAAACCAACTTTAGAAATAACTTGAATGTTTTCTGCACGACTTCATTGGTCTGTCGCACTGTTTCCCACACAGCCATTCTATTAGGAAACCTGCTTCTGTGTTAGATACCACTGTCTGCTTGATGACCAAATTTCTGCAAAGCTTTAGTTATCTGAACAGATGGGTTTACTTCTGAATGTAGAATACTTTGGTATACAGAAGATTTTATGTTGGACTTAATGACCACAAGGTTCTGTGGTTTCAAACTAACCCATATCATTATCTCTCCACCGCCATGCTTGACAGCTTGTATGAAGTGTCTTATTTAGTTTACATCAAACATAATGTCCAGGGCATTATGACCAAATATCACTACTTTGGTCTCTTCAGTACAATGGACCCCACTTCAGAGGACTTGTGGCTCATTCATCTGCAATCTTCCACACCTAAATCATGCAGCCATACTATTTTTAGAAGAAAATGTTTTTACTGGTAACTTTCCAAATGAGGCAAATTGTTCATCATGTTTATCTAATTTTAAAGTGATGAACCCGAACATTCAACCTGTATGGTCTAAATTGGAGCTCTAGGCTTTTTTTTATATTTTTTGTGAGCAGTGTCTTTTCTGGCACCTGGGTGAATTTGTTTGGACCTCCACTACAACGAAAATTTCCAAATTTCCTAAATATTTCTAATTGTAAATAATCTTTCCCACCCCGAGTCCCCAGCCTCTGTTTCCACCAGGAAATGCGTGATGGCAGGATTGAGGAGATCCTCGAAGTACTCCTTCCACCGCCCGATAATGTGCCCAGTCGAGGACAGCAGCCTCCCACCCCCACTATAAACAGTGTTGGCGAAGCACTGCTTCCCCCTCCTGAGGCACCAGATGGTTTGCCAGAATCACCAACCGGTAGTCCTTCTCCATGGCCTCACCAAATTCCTCCCAGGCCCGAGTTTTTGCCTCTGCCACAGCCCGGGCCGCGGCACGCTTGGCCTCAGGAGTCCCACAAGCCAGCCACAGCTGATAGGACTCCTTCTTCAGCTTGACAGCATCCCTTACTGCCGGTGTCCACCATCGGGTTTGGGAATTGCCGCCGCGACAGGCACCGCATACCTTACGGCCACAGCTACGGGCAGCAGCATCGACAATAGATGTGGACAAAATGGTCCACTCGGACTCTATGTCTCCAACATCCCCCGGAATCTGGTCAAAGCTCTCCCGGAGGTGGGAGTTGAATACATCCCTGGCAGAGGGCTCCACCAGACGTTCCCAGCAGACCCTCACTATGCGCTTGGGCCTGCCAAGTCTGTCTGGCTTTCTCCTACCCCAGCGGATCCAACTCACCACCAGGTGGTGATCAGTGGACAGCTCAGCCCCTCTCTTCACCCGAGTGTCCAAAACATGCGGCCGAAGGTCTGATGATACAACAACAAAGTTGATCATTGACCTCCTGCCTAGAGTGTCCTGGTGCCAAGTGGACTTATGGACACTCTTATGTTTGAACATGGTGTTCGTTATGGACAATCCGTGACTAGCACAGAAGTCCAATAACAAAGCTCTCGATTTACCGGTCGGTCTACGTTCCTAACCTAACCTATGGCCATGAACTTTGGGTCATGACCGAAAGAACGAGATCCCGGATACAAGCGGCTGAAATGAGCTTCCTCCGTAGGGTGGCCGGGCACTCCCTTATAGACAGGGTGAGGAGCTCGGCCATCCGGGAGGGGCTCGGAGTAGAGCCGCTGCTCCTCCACATCGAGAGGAGCAGGTTGAGGTGGCTCGGGCATCTATACTGGGTGCCTCCTGGACACCTTCCTCGGGAGGTGATCCAGGGGACGGCCCAGGACACGCTGGAGGGACTATGTCTCTCGGCTGGCTTGGGAACGTCTTGGAGGAGCTGGAGGAGGTGTCTGGGGAGAGGGACGTCTGGGTGTCTCTGCTGAGTCTGCTACCCCCGCGACTCGGTCCCGGATACGCGGAAGACTACGAGTACGAGTAATCTTTCCCACCACAAAATGATGGACAGTTTGTTTGAAAAATGGTCCTATGATGCTTCCTAGATTGAAGGGCAGCAGGAAAAGCTTATCTGAGGATATTGCTGTATCTTTGCTCCCTGGCACTGTGTTATCAAGTACAAGGAAAACCGTACAGCGTCCACAATCTGGGAATGGCATTTTAAATCTGTATTTCATATCTTTGGCTTAAATCAACCAATGCAGAAATAGTAAAGTAATGAATAGCTTTATTACTTTTGATGTGGCCACATAGTAACATTGCAGTACAACAGAACACCAACTTCATCAACTTACAGATGTGGGAATGTGACGCATATAATAACAGCAAGAATGAGATAAAGGGAAGGAGAAGAGGAATCCTTCAGCCTGTGATGAGAAAATGTTAAAGGGGCAGCGAAGACTAGAACTGAATTGGCTCTTCATTGATAGTAGCTCGCCACAACACTGATGTACTTGACCGGGTCAGCCCACTGAGCAGAAGTGGTACTGTAGAAATGATGGGTGGAATCAATGCTCCCATATTGTAGGCTTGAGGAATACTTCAAAAACACTGAAGGGCTTTTCCCACCATGAATGGCTGCTTTTCTCTATTTATGCCTGCATTTTACACTGTACAGTCATATTCAATAAATTAAAAAATGAGGCTCATTTGTTAGGTTTAAGGTACCTATTTATTATACATTAAGATCACATTTCTAAATTTCTTCTATTAGTCTGATGTAATATTCCAGTTTTGTTTTCATTAGCTTTAAGAGGAAAATCATCATAATTAACAGAAAAAGGCTTGAAAACAGTGTGTAAATAATCTATGCAATGTGTTTCACCTCGTAAAGTGAGTTACTGAAATAAACAATAAAGCTTTCAATAATATTCTAACTCACTGAATATGACTTCATACTGTATGGCATCAGAAATTCACATAACTACTGTTTTTTTCCTCAAACACCTTTATTACACACCCAAAATAATAAAGAGCTATATAGGGATTCTCCTCATGTTTGGCTGATAGCTCGGACCACTCAATGCTAAGGTCATTGCTGACTGGAAACTATGCAAAGTGCAACTCCAAGTGAGGCAGGGCCTAACAGGGCTGTGCGCTAAAGATGCATCTGTTTAACAAAAAGGCTGTTCTTTGTGAGAACGGGCCCCCACAATTACCAGTGGAAAAGAAGGGGAGGATGAAAGGGTCATGTTGAAGGAGGATGGTACGACAACCGACATTTCCCAGCTAAAGAGGAAGTCCTTCAGCACGATTGCTGACCACGCTGCGAATGAGGAGTTACGGAATAGGAGGCTGGCGTGAGTATTACGTCCTGTTTGAGCAAACAGATGGTTGAGGGAGTAGAGCAGATCTATGTCTCAGGTCAGCTGAGACAGAACCCCAACACACACACCCCAACCCCCCCACCCCCGGATTCAAACAGGAAATACTCTTTCAACACCAGGCAATAACAACTCCACAAGGTTTATATTGCGGCGACCTGTCTTTAAAGTTCTGACGAGGACATAAGAGCTATTTGTATTGTGAGCTACAAAAGAAGTTCCTGCCAAAAATAAGAAAAGCACAGAACTGGGAATTGTTCAGAATATTCAGTGCTATAGAGTACTTTAACTATGTCATGTTTTTTCATGTTCCAACCACAAACTTCAATGTATATCTTTGGTTTTAATGTGACAGACAGAACAACCCAAAAGTAGTATAACTGCATATACAGTCTGTGTGTAAAATATAATTGTGAAGCAGGAGGAAAACTATAAATGGTTTTAACTGTTTTCACAAATAAAATTGGGAATTGAGCTACATAGATTTGTATTGAGCCCCCTTCACTCTGACACCCTAAATAAAAATCTAGTTTTCTTACAGAAGTCTTGCCAATGTGTGGTGTGCATGGAACAGCTAACCTGCCAGTGCTTAAGAAAAGCATCCCCACAACATGATGTTGCCACCACCATGTTTTAACTTGGTTGGTGTTTTGAATATAGGTCAAAACGTTTAATTTTGGCTTTCATCTGACTAGAATATCTTCATCCAAATATCTGCTGTTTCACTCCATGGCTAGTAGCTAAGTTTACATGGAACTTCGTATGCCTTTCTTTAAACAGTGGCTTTCTTCCTGCAGTATTCCAACAGTCTGGTGTGAGGAGTACACAATCAATACTAGGCCTCTCAACAGATTCTCCCACTGTAGATCTCTGCAGCTCCTCAAAAGGTACCATGGGCCTCTTGGCTGTTTCTACGATTAATGCTCTCCCAGTTGTCCTGTCAGTTTAGGTAAATAATTATGTATTTATTCGCAGGTTTGCAGTTGTGTCACACTCTTAAGACTCAATACTCCATCTCTGTAAATTCCTTGAACAGAGCTCTGAGAGATTTCCAAAGCTTTTGATGTTCTCTTACAATCTAACTCTGCTTTAAACTTCTCCACAATTTTATCTCTGCAATGTCTGCTCAGTTCATTGTTCTTTAAGATGCTGTTTGTTCACTAAAGTTCTCTCACAAACCTCTCAGGCCTTCACAGAACAGCTGGATTTAAACTGTGTTTAAAACAAACACAGATGGGCTCTATATACTAATTATGTGATTTCTGGAGGCACTTTGCTGCAATGGATTTTTTAGGGTCCATATCAGAGCAAAGGGAGCACAATGCAAATGCACACTAGTTTTCAGACTTGGTCAATAATATAAAATCCAAATAAAATAATTGAGGTTTGTGTATTTAACAGAGACATAACATAACAGAGAAGCTGGATGTACATACTCTAGAAACTCTGTGATGTACTTGCGACTGCACTTGGACCATGACCAAGGATTGGTATCATAGTTGAGGGTAGGAGCCATGACGTGGTACTGGTGCTTCATGCCTGCCTCTCTGCACTTGGGATTGTCATCATGAGGCATGTTGAACCTGATGTAGAGAGATGAAAAAGAAGGGATTAGAAACAAAGAGTGATTAGGACCATTTTAATGGCTTTGTTGAAATAAGAGTGATAAATATCAGGAGAGGTTATATTACCCATCTGCCACACACACACCATTGTCATGCAGCACACATTGGATCTTTCCATTGTCTGCATTTCCACATTCCTAAATAAATAAACCTTCTTACTTGTGCTATCTCTAAAACATTCCCAAACATTTCAAGAATCAAATCTTTACATCTTTACAGGTAGGACTAGCTTTTTAATGCAACTTCAAATGGCCAGTAGGGGGAGCAACATTTTATGTAAACTGTCACTTTCCATTCATCAGCATCTATTAACCTCACCACACTGGTGAGAACCACCTCCAGCTCACCCCTTTAGAGGCCAAAGCTCACCATCTCACATTCTCAAAGAGCTTAAAGCAGAGAAGTGGTAGGGGTGCTAACTGTAACACACACATACTGTATATGCCGTTTCAGTGCAAATACATAGAAGTGCACAGGGCTGTATTATACCAAAAGAGATGATTATTTTCTTTGTAAGAAAACCCACTAACATCTGTTATGAGGTATTGAATTACGGGCTTATAAAACCCGTCTTTTTATATCTTGTCCTGCACAGTGTGGTCCAAGACCAATTTTGTCCCGCAGCTTGCCCCTTATCCCCATAAACACACACACAGAGCAGCACACTTATATTTATACACACAGGAATCCATGTAGCTGTATGATGTCTCAGATGTTTATAACTGGATGTGGGCCAGCGCACATACTGGTCAGACTCTGGTTCTGTTGCTGATGGTTGATCCAGCACGGCTGGCATGAGGCCCACCCTGCAGGGGCCAAGGGCCTAAGGGCAAATGCCCAAGAAATTATTAAGCCTCTGGCACAGTCAGCTCTGCACACGCAAACAGGGCTGCTTCTGGATAACACTAACAAAATCAAACCCGCCCTGAACAGTGTCAGCAGCCTGGAAAGGTGAACTCTGGTGAACGAAGATGGTAATTGTATGGTATTCAAACCCCTTGAGCTTCACAATATTGTGTTATGTTACAACCACAAACTTCAGTATATTTTACTGGAAATTTAGGTGACAGACGAACAAAAAGTGCATAATTGTGAAGTAGAAGGAACAAATTTAGGATTTTGTCATGTTTCTACAAACCAGAATCTGTAAAGTGTGGCACTCATTTGTATTCTGCCTATTTGAATAAAGACTTTATTGAGGCCATTTTGAAATGGACATTTTCAAGTCTTGCCACTAAATCCTTAATGCATTTTGGGCCAGACTTTAGCTGCGCCTTTGAATACATAAATATACTTTGAGCTATCAATTTCATTGTCCATTCACTGTCCCTAATGAAAAAAAGCATCCCCACACCATGATCCTGCCACCACTATATTTCACCCTGGTGATGCTGTACTCAGTGTGATATGTAGGGTTAGATTTCCCTCCACTCATACCATTTTGTGTATAGGGATATGGCAGGAAGCTCACATTTCGTTGCATCTGACCAACAGTGCAAGACTAATAGTTGTTCTGTCCAGAGATTCTGATGTCTTCACAGAAGAACTGAATTTATACTGAGATTACATTTCTCAGAGGTCCAGCCAATTTACTAATTTAGATCCCGTCTTATCAAGGAACTATGCACTACTTTGTGTTCAGATAAAATCACAATAAAATACACTGAGGTTTGACATGTGAATACTCTTGCAACCCACTGTATGTTGATGGACTTCAGTTAAACTTCCTTCTTTCATAAAAAGTGCTGAAGGGATTTAAGAGTCTTGAGGTGCGTTTCTGACTCATAAAATAATTACATTAGCTGAAAATCGTGACATGGCAGGCTTTTAGTATTTGATTATAAATCAGACAGTTTTACGGCTAGATCAATAAAGAACGTAATTCTGTTTATGGCATCCGCAACGTCACAATTGTATTTGAGCTCTTCACAAAGTAATCCATTATTCCTAATCCCAATATGCAGTTTTATTAGATGAATGTTCTGCATGAGAAAAACATGTTTATCTAATCAAATCTCAGACAGAGATCTGTGAAACAAAAGCAGTGCTGCATGAACCGTGACTTGTGTATATACTGCATTGCAAAAGTGCTCATACCCTTTGAGCTTTTTACATTGCAACCACAACATAGAATGTATGGCATTTGAATTGTATATGATAAACGATCATAAAGCAGTGCATAATTGTAAAGTGAAAGAACATATCATATGTTTGTCAACCTTTTTGTGTGGCATGCAGCCCCCTTTATACAATCCAAACACCTAAACACAACCCAGTGCAACCAAGTGCCTTCAGAAATCCCCTAATTAGTCTGTTGAGTTCACCATTTGCCAACTGAATCTGTGGAAGAGATACAGAAATCCATAACTAAGGATGGAGATTTTGTTGACTGGTATTTATAGTGCACAAGTCTGGCCTTGATGGTAGAGTGACAAACAAACCTGAGCAGAATCCATAAGAGGTTCAATTTAAAGGTTGCTACAACCCATGTAGGGGATAGAACATCATGCTCTTTATGGGTACGCTTTTGTTTAGCAGGAACAGGGAAACTGGCCAGAGCTGATGGGAAGATGGGTTATGCTAAAATAGGGCAATCATGCAAAGGACATTGCACCTTCTAGGAGGACAACAACCCCAAATATAAAGCTATAGTTATGATGGAATTGTTTGGTTTAAAGCATATCCATGTGTTTAAATGATCCATCAAAGTCAAAACTTAAATTCAATGCTTGCTACAAACACCCCAAAACTAGGCAGTCTTGTAAAGGACTAATTCACAATTTTTGGGGGCCTTTGGACAAGATTAAAGTTACAACACTAAAAACCTAGACCAGATTATCCTAGCTTTTCAGACTAAATGGTTGCGCTGGTGCGCTTTTTTAGGTAATTGCTCAGCCACAACCCAAACCTGTACGTTGGCAGACTCTCAACTGATTGCCACTTGTCCAATAAATCTGACAAGCTGGTAAGAAGTTAAACAGAAAAAAACAGACAACTCTGAAGACCGCATATGTCCAGCTAAACTGTAACTTATATTGGCAAAGGCTCTGGGTTGAGTAAGTGCAGGGTGCAGATGGAGGACCTAACTCACTTGGCGTCCTTTTGTTCTGTGTGTTGTACCGACAAAAAGCATTTTTACACCACGCAGTATTTGTTACTCCTATATATTTATTTCACTAAAAATGAAATAGTAGTTGTGCAAAAATGATGGAGCAAAAAGAAACTTCCTCTTGTAAATACTGACTGCAATAACAAAGCAAACTGTTGGTGCTTGAAAAACTTCAGAACCATTATCCACATCACTTTAAACACCTATCAAATGACGATGGTTAAATCCCCACGATGGCTCTTAGCAATCACACGTTCTCGCAGTCATCTGAGAAAGGCCTCCCATCCATTAAGCTAAATCTTTCTCTAATCTGCAGCGCTCTTGAGTGGCTCCCACCACCTCACACTGGCTTTCCCAGAGCGCTGAACACTCCTGAGGGCTCACGTCACCATCAACCCTCAGCAAGAGTCAGAGCCAACTGGGCCTCCAGCTGCTTGAACTTTAGCATAAACAGATCCACATGAGTTGCGAGGGAAAAAAGAGGGGCGGGAGTGAGACCCTTCCATCTGCTGCTGCTCTGGTTCAGTCTCTCCAATGGAAGAATGTGTGAGCGTGACAGAGGAGGTAGAAGAATATCTGCCATTCTCAAGCTGCAACAGACTGACACTGGTCCTTTTCACTATTCGCAGCCAGACAAGAATGAAAATCTCTCTTTTATTTCCCTGATTACACTCTGCAAAGTAGGTGGGCAGGAAAAGACAAAAGAAAAAAAAGAAAGGAGAAAACTTGGCAAAGAGTGAGCTTTTCAGAGATGGAAAACAACCTATGAATTAAGCTCCAAATCTAAGGAAGAAGTAGAAAATAATGCTTCTCAAATTGCACCTTATTAAAATCACCTGAAACCAGAACTGCAAGAGTGAAGAGACAAAACATGATTTACCAGGATTTGGCCTCAGAGGAATGTTTGAAATAAACAGTACTCCATACTGGAGATAAGGTCATGTGTTTTGACTTGGCCATTTTGAGACAGATAATTTATACAGGTCGTTTTCTAACTTGACACATGTGTCAGTATTTGCTTGTTGTGAAAACAGCATCTCTGCCAGACACGCACATTGTGACAGCATGGCTGTCACTCCACGTTAGACGACTCGCACATGACTGCACTGCAACATCCACACGCTATTTTAGCTGCCTCTGGGGGCCATAAATGGAAAGAGGGTGGGTCGGGAGTGAACACCCAATACGTAGCGTTCTACTTGTTTGTTCTGTGTTTGACTGTTGAAGGTGTTAATGCTTTACTCCCCTTTACTATGGTACCAGAAACTAAACTACAACGCAACCAACTGCATTCAGAAATCACCTAATGATTATATAAGTCAATTTTAATCTCCCTGTAAGCAGATAAGAGATAATGATATACATCAAAACTGGATGTTATTTAGGGGGTATCAGAGTAAAGGTCACTAAATACAAGTGGATGGCACAGTTTTTTTGTTTTTGGTTTGTAAAACATGTCTTAAACGCTTCTTTTCACTTCAATTATGTGAAAAGATAATTGATTTGTCTTAGTCTTTCACATAAAATTACATACAAAGTACACTGAAATTTGTCGTAATGTGACAAAATGTAAAAATTCTTGCAAGGCACTGTAGGTTTTTTAAAATTATATCCACACTAAAATCCAGCTAACCCTGTCATTGTCAAGGTAAAGCTCACAGGGCTGCCTTGACCTGTATAGTAATGTATTACTGGCTTGTGTGTTATTAAGAGTAATTTTTTTTGCTTTATTATGTTTTGCACCTGTGGCTGCTGCACCCTGCATCTCTTTATAAGGGAGCTTTTGTTGTCAAGGCCGGCTGTGAGGGGTGAGACGGGTTTTGCAGGCATGCACTGTGTGTGTGTGTGTGTGTTTGTGTGTTTAAAGGTGAAAGAGGTTGCTTCAGGCTCTACGGTACAACTTACACATGCCCCAGCTCATGAGCGATGGTAAAGGAGGCACTAATTCCATTTTCTTCACTGATGGAGCAGCTGCGGAACGGATCGCACATGGTGCCGAGCTCTGCGAGCCCTACAGACACACATAAACACACGCACAAATGTAGCTATCTGAAAAAAATATGCTTAGCCATTAAAGGTGATTGAACTAATAAAACATTAGCCCCCTTTACTATTATTAGCTGATCGAGTGCCATACACACATTACTAAATAGGTTATGAGCTGTTGCAAGTGAGGTGGACATTTCATTTAAAAGAACCTCAATATGAAGATATTCTTACAAAAAAAAAATGCTGAAGTTTACCTAAAGTGTCACATTTATCTTTTGCACGGCAAATATCTTCCCTGGAAAAAGAAGAAAAATAATACTCTTACATGTGTCTTTGCTTGAACAAGTTGGATTCAAATGTTTCAAAGAACAGCATTGCAGATGAGTGTGTACCTGGTAATGAGAAGCGCTGTGTCATGGTGAGAAGGATGGCTGTCATCCTGGACATTTTGTCTCTGCTGCCAGACACAGAAGTTGTGGAGCGTAGTGGCAGCGTTGAAACTCACAGTGGGTCCTTCCTGTTTCAGTGGAATAGGTGTCAATAGATGTACAGTAAACCCAGATTTACTTAAGGGAACAGCTCAGTATAGTTAACAAGTGTGGTTCTGTTAAAAGCTTAGAAGTATATTACCTGAAGTAGATAACGTTCTTTGGTTCAAACACCTCTAAAAAACTCTAATAACAAAAACTTCAGCAAACAGTATTTTATAAACCTTTACACTGTCCTCCTATTTGCTTTAAATGTTTTTTTACAGAGAAGTCAATGATCTTTTTTGTACAGGAAGTAGCAATTGGAGGCAGTCCGGCATCAATGATCTTACTGTGTGAAACACGTACTGAGAACAGAAAATAAAGAGTTTCTGAGAAGAACCTGACTGCTGTAAAATGTAAAGTGGCTTAACACTTAATAAAATAGCAGTTAGTTAAATTGTTATAATATACAGTATATATTATTTTAGGTTACTGAACATAACAATTTTATCAGAGATGACTGGAAAGTCTTTACAGGTTCCGTTCTCAGTTTGTGTTTCACACAGGAAGATCACCACATTCTACCTCCATTTCCTGTGTACCTAATCACTCAATTCTAGATAAATATCGATCCAACAGTAACATAAGGGTGATTAACAATTCATAAAATAACAGTAGCTAGGCATGATCGGTAAATGATCAGTACCAGGGTTACCTGATGATATTCAGTACCTGATACCTGTTATTGTTTTAAGGTCTGCGGCATTCCGTGGCCAATTTTTAGCCTCTTATCTTGCGCACAGCTTGCAAAACTGTACAATACTTCATGGTCATTATATTACTGATCAAATATCTTTTTTCAGCTTAAAATTGAGGCATTTTAAACCCAACACAGTGACATTCTCAGTAAAAAAAGAGGCTGCAGGAGGTCCCTGTCTGACACGTGACCTGCTCTGCCTGCTGCCATCAGATATCCACCAACAATCTGTAAGGTTTCCAAGCATAGGTACATTGGATTGATTTTATCCACTTTATTGAAATGTCTTTATTTGTTATCAGGAACATAACATTTTTATCTGGACATTCCTGGCGTTTTTATAATCCACTATTTGAGATCTTAGTTTCCTAGACTGTAAAAGTCGGTTTTTGGATTAAATGAAAATGCTAAGAAAATTATCTACTGCAGGTTGGATAATAACTACTTATAACCTCTTAGAGCAACTCATTTCAAAACTCCTGAACTAGCTCTTTAAACTGCTGTTGAGTAATAAAGGTTCTCCTGAATGAATGCCAAACAGTTGATGTTGTTTTGCTTTGTTATTTTCCACTTTCTTATTTTTGACCATACCCCCTAACATTCAAGGAAGTTTGGAAAATCTGTCTAAGTCTAGAATGCATCCAGAGTGCATCCCTACTGCTACATCTCTTTTGCAGGTGCTTTACAACAGTGTCACTTGTTCTCCAAGGAGACCTCTCATGAGACTTGAGACTGACAAGGAAGGCGGGGTAATTTCAAGCAGCCCCCTTGGAAATAAATCCAAACCAGAGACACCTGCGATGACGTCAGCCATACTGAAGACCCGCATTCACCCAGCATTCAGGCCCCTTGTACTCACCTGCTCATTGTGGATGATGACTAGCTTGACGATCATGATGTTAATGAGGTTTCCTACACTGGGGTCCCTGTACACCGCTGCTACCTGTAACAGAGACAAAACACACAGACAAAAAAAATGCAAATCTCCACTAACCAGTCCCAGAACTCAGTGCAGTATTTAGGAAAACATTTTTGTGCATAGTTTGCTAACTATTCTTTTGGTTTGATTTGTTTATTAAAAGCAAAAAGGCCTTAGTTTGTGTAAGATTGCCAGCAAGATATCTCATTCCTCTTCAACTGTTCTTGAGCACCCCTGTCACGGTGTGCCAGTGGTTCCCCGGGGATGCGTTCGGCCTCATAACAGGAACTCATTAGTCCACCATAAACATTTAGCTTGTCTTAGCCTGAGGGGAGGCAAATGTGGTCTCGGACTACACAGAGGGAGCTTGTCTTCGCAAGCTCTTATTCTAAGAGTGACATATGAGATATTGGTCTGTTTCCTGTTGCTCTAGTGCCAAAATCAGAGGTTGAAAGCACTATAGCCTGCAGGATCTTTTTTAAGATATTAGCTAAACACAGATACAAATGTATGGAAAAAACATGAACAAAGCTGCAGATAAATGTTTTAAAGATAAATGTTTTAAATGTATGCAGCTAATATTCCTCTATCAGTCAAGTACATGCAAATGTTTCAGTCAGATGTTTACATTCATCTATCATCAACATGAATGTCATCTTGATTTTGGGCTTTTAAGAAAGCATTTTAAAGAGCTTTCCACATGGACAAGAATAACGCCTTCTCAGGAAATCGTTTAAGTTAAGAACAATCACAAGAAGGATGTTTAGAGGAGTCAAGGCACGGTTTCCAAGTTAAAACGCTGTACTAAGGGTAAAGCATAGTAGTGGTGGCAACATGGTGAGAGTGTTTTTCTAGCATTGGTTCTGGTCTTTTGCAAAAAGTAGGTGGAAAAACAAATAATGACTACCTCTAAATACATCAACTTCAGCACAAATCAACAGCGAGGCATCTGAAACGTGGACACAGTGGAGTGTTCTAACAAGGCAGGGATCATTAAAACTATCAAAATTGGTTTGTAGACTATCCATAAAAGACAGAACTGTTCCAAATATCTATACAAGACCTTTTCTTTAAAGTTCCACCCAAAATTATGAAAAAAGCTTGTTAATGGCAACAAAAAGCATGTGATCTAGAAAAAAGTAACATTTAATCAAATTAGTGGGGGTGTGTAGACATTTGTATGCCTTCGTGTACAATCTTAACCCTGAAATTTGGATAAGGGAAATCTTCTATAAATTCACGCTTTTGCATCCAGTTCTTCTTTTTGGATGTTGTATAATCATTACACCCAAAAGAAATGGTTCAGATGGAACAATAAAATCCTAAAATTAATATGACATTCATACGCATGATGGCCACATCAATGTCTCACTGCAAGTGTACGTTTATGTTTTAGCAACAGAGCAGCTAAAACAATTTTTCTGTTAATTACATAATACATTCCAACTTGTTTGCTGATAACTTTAGGTTTTGGCTATTTTTCTCATGGAAGGTTTTTGATTGGTTTTAACAGTTGCTGTAACATTTAACAAAATAGTTACAACTTGTAAGGTATTTATCCAGTAAGGATTAATCCAGTTTAATCCAGTAATGTAACAATTATTGGGTTAGGTGATCAAAGATAAAATACTGCAAAAACATGTTTTATTTTCTGTTAATTAAATATATTAAAACTTCTGCTCTTAAACTTTGCAAACACACCAACAGCCACAATGTTTGTTAGTGCACTTTGTTTTAAATTTAGCACAAATCAGATACAGGTTAGAAGCATGTGCCTTGATGTATATCAGAATAATCTTGTGAATTCTTCTGCTTTCTTTGTCTGTTGGATTCAATTCTATTAAAGAATCGATAGAACATTTTTCTTAAATGTATAGTTTAAAAGAATGAGTTTGCATACATCATAGTTCTTTGAAAGAAAATTAGAATCAGCAGATCAGATCGCAAAGAAAACCGTGAATCAGTATCAGCCAGCATTGGTGATCGGTGCATGTCTATTTTATTCATTGTGGCATTGTAATTGTTACTAGACAAATATATTAAGATGAAAGTTAGTTTTGGGTATCTGTCCTGACATTTCACAGTAGTTTTTAGAATTATTACAAATAGTCAACAGATTTTATGTGGAAGCTGACCAGCAGTTGGAAATTAATTGTAGCTGTGCACTAAATAAGTTTGAGACAAGTTTCCTCAAGCAGTATAGCGCAGAGAGCACTGCCCCTACCCCACATGTTAACACGTCCTGCTGATCAGCTGGCCAAAATAGGTCTGCTAGAGGCTACAGTCCTCGAAGCGGCTGTCCCGGGTTCGAGTCCAGGACCCGGCGACATTTGTCGAACGTCTCCCCCTCTCTCTACGTCTTTTTCCTGTCTGCCTACTGTCAAAAAATATAAATAAATGAAGGCCACTAGTGCTGAAAAAATATCTTTAAAAAAAAATAGGTCTGCTAAACTTTTCCCTATTATTAGAAGAAAGACAAATTAGACTGTTTGGGAATACTTTCAATCACAAAAGACATTGACACACAAACTAAAAGGGTGACTTTGGATCATTTACAGAGTAGTCATCTTGCAATAGGGAAGCTGTGGGTTCAATTCCAGCTTTCTACCCTGCCACACGTCGATGGTCCCCACCAAAACCTAAACGTACCTTTTAAAAAACAATAGTTTTTCATCATTTATGTGTATCTATGATATAAGATTGGCTTGTTTTACCATTAAAGTACCATAATTTTACATACATTTTGTTTTAGATCATAGAACACATTTTAACTTTAGAAACAAAGAATTAGTTTCTCTGGTTTGCAGAACTTCCTGTAAAGATGGGTAATTAAGTGGGAAGTTAATTTGGAATCTGATGGCAAAACAAATAAATAATTTCTTATTTCAAGGTGTCATTCTATTGTAAAAATTCCATACAGATCTCATTGGAAAAACACCAAAACTACTAAAACTAGTTTTGTCTTACCTTTCTATGTTTGCACACTAACAACAACAACTAATTTCTATATCACTTTTAGTCGAAGTTATTAAGAGCCACAGTGGAAAGCCCAGAGAGCCAGGCTACCTGTTGCAGACCTCTGGGCAAAGTCTACATCAAAAACAAAAGATCAGTGTTATAACTAACATTGTTAACACTAAAATAATAAACCTATATTTTAGGCATCAACAGGAACATTCGTTGCATTTCTGCTTCAGCAAAAATTACTGTATATTTTTGTGTAAATGCCGTGGGATTTTCTCTGAAGGTTATCACACCATGGGAATCTAATACTGACTCATACTTAGTTAACACATTTATCACTGACCTCTTTCTAACAACAACACAACATTGACAATCATTACTCTCTCTTATGTTAATAAGTGTTTTAAATCTGCTGTTAATGAAACTGGAGAAAGGTGGCAGAAGAAACATACAGTTCAGGCCAACTCTTACTGTTTTACACAGTTTGACTAAGACAGTTAATTACATTTAATGACTGTGAGTGGACTGATTGTTAAAACTGCTTTAGGACTCATAAAGGGTCAGAATAGGCCGACTTAACCAGGCCACTGGGGTTTGGGTTGCATTAAGCAGAAGACACCTCAAGATTTACAAGCAAGACTTTTAACTGTAATCTCTGAGACTGGAAATGCTTTAAACAATTGGTGCAAACAAACATGTTTATAGTCTCACTCCTTATAAATACTATTTAGTTATGAAGCACTTTTTAATTTTGTTCTGGATGCCTCGTTTAAATACTTAACCTTTCTTATCTGAGGCTATGTACATCAAAATGTTTCTATTTAGCAAGACACACCTGAAAAGGTTCACAGCACAGATATTAAAGTTTAAAACAAATATATTAGTATATTTTGTCTCTCCTTTTTGCAGATGGAACTGGCCCTGCAGGCTTCTTCTAGCCAAGATCTACAGCATGCACTAGGATGGTTCACTGCCAAGTGCAAATGGCGGGGGTGAGGATCAGCCCAAGTCCAAGGCCATGGGGCTTGGTAAAGTGTGGCTTGCCCTCTCCGGGTTGGAGGAAAGTTGGAGGAAATGAGGGGAGAATGGAGTGGGAGATCGACAGACGGATTGGTGACCCGCCACAGTAAAGCGGACACTGTACTGGTCCGTTGTGCCGAAAGGCAAAGCTCTCGATTTACTAGTCAGCATACATTCTTACTCTCACCTTTGGGCATGAACTTTGGGTTATAACTGAAAGAACGAGATCCTGGATACAAACGTCTGAAATGAACTTTAGCAGTGCGGGGCACTCCCTTAGAGATAGGGTGAGGAGCTCGGCAATCCGGGAGAAGCTCGGAATAGAGCCACTGCTCCTCCACATCGAGAGGAGTCAGCTGAGGTGACTGGGGCATCTGTTCAGGATGCCCTATGCACGCCTCCTTCAGGAAGTGTTCCAGGCATGTCCCACCTGAAGGAGGCCCAGGGGATGGCCCAAGACACACTGGAGAGGCTATGTCTCTCAGCTGGCCTGGGAAAGCCTCAGGATTTCCCCAGAAGATCTGTAGGGGGTGTCAGGGGAGAGGGAAGTCTAGGCATCTCTGCTGAGACTGCTGCCCCCGTGGCCCAGTCCCGGGTAAGTAGAAGATGATGAGTATGAGTATATTTACAAAAAGTTATTTTTAGATGGATAAGAATAGCACTCTAGCAAACACCTAACAGACTGCTCATGTGAGTTTACATTCTGTACAGTTTTTGTCCTCTGTGCAGAACCTATTTCTCAAAACCTGGACTGAAAAGCTCAAAACTGGCATAATTACATACATGTTAGCAACAAGAGTCTAAAATAGTCACAGTAACTGGCTCCTTAGATAGGAAAACACATGCAATCCAATACATAGGTTATGGCAATAAGAAAAAATCCAAACAAAATAAAAAGATAATTTTAGGAGCATTATTTTACTTACTACTGACATGATTGTTAAGATGTAGTGTTCCAGGTTGTGTCCATGGTGACGGGCCATTTTGGCGTCCGCCGTCACCATCAGCTCAACGTAACGAGGATAGGAGAGGAAGCGCTTGCTCCTCCGTGGGGTAGTCGAGCTGTTGCGTGTAGCATTGTTTTCATCAATGTGATGCTGACTTATTGTGGCTCTGAGAAAATCCGCCTCCTCAATCATATTCCCTCTGCTCTCAAAAGAGGTCGGCCTCTTGGAGTTCCCTGTTTTAACAAAAAATAATGCAAACACTTTGGAAACCAAATAATCATGAAGAAATCAACCAATGTATCATAGAAACTGATTGCTTCAAAATTAAATGCATGTTTCTACGTTTATTGACGTGGCATCCAAAAATCGAATACATTCATGTGAAAAACACATTTGGACATGAGCACAAAGCTGGAAGTGTTATGGTTTGGGGATCATTTCAGGCAGCAGGACCTGACCAGCAAACCACTATAGAATTCGCAATTAATCATTCCAACTTCCAGAGGGTGTTTGAGGTAAATGTGAGAACATTTGTAAAAAATAAATAAATAAATAAATAAACAATCTAAGCTAAAGAACTGGACCCTGCAACAGGACAATGACCCAAAACGTCCTGGGTGGAGTCATAGCACACGTATTGATCACAATAAGATGCAATGATGTGACTTAAAACAGGCTGCACATGGAGAAAAAAGGTCAAACATCTCAAAGTAAGGAGTGGGCAAACTTTCATAATCATAAAGTTATTAGATATGACATTATTTTGTCATATGAGTATGCATCAGTCGTACCAGATGACTGCAGTCACTTCTTACCCTTTCCTGGTAAGTGTTTTCCATAAAATGGTGGTTAATACAATAAACATTCTGCTGAAAGGAATCAATCAAATGTATTTAGCGCCAGACTGCAACAATTTCATTTGCAAATGAATGCCTTCAGCAGCAGTTTCTAGACCAAGATGACAGCCGAAAACTGTGCATATTCAGCAGGTCAGTTCTTTCAGCTGAACTGCACGTGTTGAGCTGGCTCTGAGCAAGAGATTCCTTCACCATGACAGAGTGAAGTTAAAAGAGGGAGACAGGGGCAGACTACAAGCGTAAGCAAGTTTTTTCATTGGAAGGAAGGAAGAGGAAAACTTGGAAAGTTTAAAGTGGATTTATATACACATTCATGAGACCGAAAGAGCTTGACAAGACAGTTCCAAAAAGTCCACAAGTGGAATAAAAAAAGAGAGAAGCCATCAATCACTCTTAGGGCGAACCTATTCTCAAAGCCAAAGGATTGGAAGTGACATTAGTTGTAAGCTCAAAACTTTCCACCAGAGAACAAATGTTAATTAGCTTTAGAGGGATTTACATTATATATTTGAGTTAAACATGGGAACCAATCCTTATGTTTTATACAAAACAGTTTTTACTTTTGCAGTGAATCATTACATCATGTTAAAAGACTTTCTGCTGTCTCTGGTCTCAAGAAAGACTAATCTAAGTTGCACTCAAGAAATGCTGCAGGAGGGAGTGGCAAACTGAATTATAGACAAATATCTTGTTAAATTCTCAGATTTGAAAATAATTCCGACTCAGTAATGATAAAAACACAATTTACTATAACATTGCAATGTAAATGTATCCATAAACCTTAAACATTTCACATTTGTTGTCACATTACCACCACAAACTTCTATGTTTTTCATTATTATTATTATTATACATGATCGACCAACAGAGGACAGTTCAACATTTTTGGCTTTATTTTTTTTTACAAAAAAGTGGCATGCAAATGTTTAAGCCACCTTAATCCTGAAAACTTTAAGTCACTTAATTAGAAAATCGAGTCCACTTCTGTGTAATTTAATCTCAGGATAATACGAATAAATCCAGTGGTTCAGTAAAAGCATCATCTAGACCAAGGAACAAATCATAAAGTTGTGGAACATTTAAAAGCAGGGTTAGGGTATAAAATTATATTTTAAGCTTTAGGTTAAAACATAACATTCCAAGCTTTGAACATCCCACAGAGCATGGTTCAATCCATCATCAGAAGATGGAAACAATATTGAACTGAAAACAAAACCTGAAAAACTGAAAACATACAAAAACATGGCCATGTTGTGGAATAGCATTTCACATAGCAGGGACAGGGACGTTGGTCAGATTAACAGGGAGCTAAACACAGGGCAGTCCAGACAGATCACCTTTTATAGGCTGCAGAAGACTTGAAACATACAGCCAAAGCTACAACTGAATGGTAAAGAACTCATCAAACTCCCGTCCTTAAGTGTCGATGTCCTATGACTTTTGGATGTGTCTCTGCTTCATTACAATCAAATAATTAGGTCATCAGCAGGACTTGTAGAATGCTAATGTTGCTGTCGTATTGACTACATGCTGAGGAGGCAGATTAGCCACTTGATTTAGGTTTGGTGGACCAGGGACAAATTTCTAAACTGGCAACCCTCAATGACTTGAGTTTGACAACTCCAGTATGTTTGTGTATTAAAAAGAACCAATCAAGTCCAGACCTAAATCCATTTTAGAATTAGTGTCCGGCCTTGAAAAGTGCCGTTCACAGATCCTCTCCATTGAATATGATTAAGCTTGAGGTGTTTTGCAAACAGGCGGGGTAAAAGGTTTCAGCCTCTAGATGTGGGAGCTGGTAAAGATGTATCCCAAAAGATGTACAGCTATAATTCCTCTAAAATGTACTTAGTTGTACAAAGAAGTGACCCAGGGAGAAAATAAAATAAAAAAAATACTTTTGCAAGGCACTGTATGTAATTTCTTTAAGTAAACAATAACAATTTAGTGTAAGAAACTAAATAAATATACGTAAGATTGAGTTGATGCAGTAAATGAATGATGTTAACAGAGCTTTTCAGTGCTTCAGAGCCAAACATAGTTCATCATCCCAAACAACCTCCTCAACTTTGGACAACCCAAAGCCAGTGAAGAGTTCTATTGTATTCACTAAACTCAGTTTTTCCGTAGTCTTACAAAAGAGAGATTGTGTTCATCTGTTTGAATGACAAAAAGGGATGGAAATGGTGGGAAGGCAAACCATTTAGTACTCTACGATTATTCAAGCAATGCCCTCAATGGGTACATGAGGCAGAGCGTGACTTTCTGGCACAACGATGCACAGCTCTTGCCACCGAGAGGCCCAGCCCAATGCCAGTCTCAACATCTAAGCTAGAGCAAGGCCCTTCTGTGCCCCTGCACACAGCCTAGCCTGCTGGCTCAGAACAGAGCTTTGTATTTTCTTGGAAGAAACTCAACAGGGCGAAACCTATGACACTAAACCTCTTAAACAGACTCATCAATACAGACATCAAAGGGATTATCAGGGAACAGATGAGTACCAACCTCTTTAAAGCAGCAGTAAGCCAGAGTGAGAAAGGAAAAAAGAGATGAATATACTGTATGGTCTCAGGTATAATAGTATTTGAATCAGTGCAGATTAGCCAAATCATCCTTAAGTTGAAATCTCCCTCCCACTGGGTAGTGAGCTGCCCCTTACACCATGAGGAGACAGGGGTGACTGGCCGCATATACTGAACACACAGAGAGACATGACTTCATCTTGTGGGCACTGATTCAAATCAAATACACATCCATATTTAATACATCTAGATCTAATTTCATCTAAAAATAACTGAAGTGTCATAAACTTCAGCTCCTGGAATTCATGACAGGGGTCCATAAAAAAGATCTCTAACCTGCATGTGTTCAAGGTTTTGTTTAAAAACCAGCCAACGTTACCATCAGTTTTAGGCTGATAGTAACGTTGGGCTTGACCTTTCACTGTGTAAATTATTTTATCAGCGTGCCACAAGATAATCACAAGACATTACAAAGTGTGACAGTTAATACTTATTCTGGCTTGGTGAGGGACTAAAGCGATGTTGTTACTGGAGCACCTCAAACTAAATCATTGAGGAAGTTGATAGGCAAACCAAATCTCAGCCAAGAGATGACTCTCTCTTTATTCAGAGGCAAAAAGCCATTCAGGTTCACATTAGTGATCTCACAACCCACCTTCACAGCTTGTTTTGTCTTGCATAACTTTACTGTAGGCCTTTAAGTTTCATTTTTAACAGCAAAAATACAAACACAAAATCCCCACACCACACAGCACAACTGAGAGATCTATATGAAAAAAAACAGAAGGAATAGTACAAATACATAAAATAAGTTGTTAAGAAACATGTCTCTATATAACATGCTACTACATACAGGTTTACATTTAATTCCAAGAAAATGAAGATACTTAGTCCGGTTGTTGCTAATCACTGCTGAGCTGGACGTATCACCATGGCCCTGTGCTGAGAAAGCAATAGAACCAAACCCATACAAAATGGATCAGCTAAACCAGTCTGCCATGGATTTTTTAGACATGTTTAAAAATGACATCATAGGAGTGCTGCAAATCAGGTATACTTCACATGTGCACCACTGCTACACAGCTGAAACAACCACAAGTCATATATGGCAGCAATGGCCTAATAAGAACATAACTTAATAAAGATTTTCTCGCCCGGTACATCCGATTCTTGAAACTTAAAGCAAAACTGACCACATGACTTAGTTTCTGATTAATTCATCTAATAATTATAGAACCAGTTCGGAGATTAGACCAAAATACCTCTACCCTTGGTTTTACCTGCTTTATAGGGCTTTCCAGCACTGACTGACAAGTGCAGACCAGTTCTACAATTCATTGACCCTGATACATCCTGCATTTCCTAGCAGATATACACATGATTTGGAAGGTTTCAAACAAAATAACAAAGCATGTTCAGTGTTCATAGGACCTTCAGCATTGACATACACTGATCTATTAGCCAAATTAACACAGTCCCTTCTACTCTGCCCTGACTGGTCTGAGATATACGTGGATGACTGAAGGTCAGTTTTCCACTTAATCATGAAGAGTAGCAAAAGGATGGGGAGCTCAATTGTTCCTCGATTGCCCAAAATAAGTACAAAGAAAATACAATACTGATATGCAACAAGCAATTCTGCTTCTTCCGTTCATTGCTAGTACAGCTCCCAAGGTATATACAATCTAATTTATTTGCAACAGATTTAACAGCATTCCATAAATGTAATTACTAAGCAGCTCTGTGCTGTTTAAAATAATTCAAGAACGGAAGAGCTCAGTGTAAGTACTTACTATTTGACCTGTGTAGATACAGCACATTAACCTGTCCAAAAGAGATTTCAACTTAGATGCAGATGCTCTTTGACTCTCCTAAACATCCCAGTTAAATGCATCAGTGCCAAGAGAACAACAAAGGAAAGCTCAAATTTCATTGTTGAGCTAATTAACATTCTTTAACAGTGGCCTGCTGAGAGTTTAAGCTTTTTTTTCCCAGGGTAATAATCAAAAAGGCCATATACCCCAGACATATAGGTATTGCCTTGCCTCTATGCAAGGTCAGACAGTCTGCTTAATGGAATTACCTGACAGTGCGACTCAGAAGGATAAAATGTTACAAACTCCTGCAGACAGAGGCACAATTAAGTGCAATTCTGTGGCTAGGCTGGAAGAAGCAAAGACAACAAATTGTTTCTACTAAAGACAGCCTTTAAAAGTAAAGGGGTGTAGTTTTCAACCACACTGAAATATGTGGGCATTCAGCACACATAGTAGAACTAATAGTGTTTAGTTCACATAAGCAAAGTTCAGACCCCATTAAAAGAGACATGACAGTAGTTGTGGGTTTTAACAGGATTGGGTCTAGAGACTTTTATTCTTCCTCAGTCAAATTAGAAGAAATCTTGACATGGAACTGGTGGACGTCAAAATTTATCATCCAGGTGAAATCTGTCTATTAAGCACTATCCTTTTGGTGTCAGCATGTCACTTTGTTTAGTAAAGTAAGTGTAAGCTATTATTATGAGCCCTGGATGTTTCCGCTTGAAGCATTACACTCGGTATCTGTCCATGAGACTCTCATTTTGAAATAACAAAGAAAGCGGTTGCTCTGTTGTGTTCACAGAGTCCACTGTAAGACTTATGTTAGGCTGGCTGGCAATACTCCCGATACAAAAGAATCAAAATGACTACCACTTTTAAATCATTTATGTGACATCATTAGGTATACCTAATAGAAAAAAAATGGTTGCTAATTGTCAAAACGAAATGTTACCATGCTGTCTTGACATTAGGACCAAACTTTGACAGAAATATACAAAACTGATTACAGATGCTTTAAAACAGGTTTTAATTTGTAAAACCCTGAGTCTATTTGTGAAAACAAAAAGGGTATTTTTAGGTTGCTGTTGCTAGACATGCTGGCATATTGGAAAACACATGTTACACACGTTTAACTGAGGAAATTAAGAGGATTTTGTTGTACAGAAAGTCCTGTCACATCTTTGAAGAATGTTTGTCGCTTTTGATGCACTCCTGTTTAACCCCGACCAGTTTGATTCAATTTCCGTTAAAAGGCAGAACCTTACAACAGATTATGCTTTATTGTCCCCATAGGGAAATTTGTTGTTGACTCCAAGTAGACTCCTAAAAGCTTTTGGATCAAATCAATCAATTAATCAAGCAAGCAATTGATCTCTATGAAGAAGGTAATTAAGCTCAAAGAAATAACTGTTTTTCCAAAGCATTATAAGTGCTAGAATGACCCATAACCCTCTTAAAACACTACTTAAAATGCAGAGGCACCTTTGGCCTTGACATGCACAAAGCAGGTCAGCAGTTTTGAGTGATGTCTAGTTTGTTTCTAATAAACTGCCACAGCCCCAGGTGACAGCTATAATGGTTCTCTAGCCAACCCATAGACCTGGCTTCCTCAGTTCAACTCAGAGGAAGCTGCTCCTCACCTGCCATTGCCACTCATCTCGGACTTTCACCCAGGTCACCAATTAGCCACTGTCAGTCCAATAATTCTAACCACTCCACTGAGTCCACATGTGTTAGAAATACCCAGACAGTAGACAGTGTCAGAAAATAGCTCCAGCTGAAATCTCTCTCAGGAAAGGCTAAAACATAACAACACATGGGGTTCAGTAAGGCCACGGTCTCCGGACAGGCAGACACATGGAAGCTATTAAAGAAACTGACTGCATGTAGCTCTTTTCAGCCCTGTCCAGAAATCATAACATCAGGTGACACCGGTTGTAATTATTAGCAGCTATATGTCATGCTCTGCTGTAAAATCTGAGGCAGACAGTAGTCAAAATGCCTGCTTACATTTAGTGCATGAGAAAAAAACATTGTCTTAAAATAATTTCACAAATGTGAGTCATTTCATAATCTTGGACATCCAAAAAAATGCAGTGATAAACAAAGATTACAGTGACAAACGCCACTATACTTTTCAGAAGCAGATGTAGAGTAAGAAGCTAAGACAGTAAAGGTTTGAGAGAACACGGACACTACTGCCAGGTTCTGGTGTAAGGCTGACAGACACATGTAACACAGGCCAGAGTAAAAAAAAAACAGATAAAAACAGGACTTTCTTTTTCATTCCTCTGACTATCTGCTCAGCAGTTCCCAGCAATAAGAGGAATGCTTCATCCACTGGCAGCCCAGATAATTGACGTGCACTTTCACAAACTACTGAATGCACCTTTTCACGTTATGTCATTTTACAACCACAGATGTTAATGTGTTCTTTAAAGATTTTATGTGTAAGGCCAGATTTAAATATTTTTTTTAAATTAGATTTAGGTCTCGACCTTGAATGAGCTACTGTAACACTTTTAGAATGCTTTGAAACTATTCCATTTAAGCTTGGGGTGTCTGTATGGAGTCATTAGCCTGGTGGAATATTAAGCTCCGCCTCTTTTTAAGTCTTTTGCAGCCTTTAATAAGTTTTCTTCCAGTACTGCCCTGCACTTCGCTTATTATATGTCCCCATGTATTCTGGTTATTGTGTTGTCTCTGCTGAAGAAAATGATCCCCACAGCATGATGCTGTCAACAACATGTGTCAATGTGTAGATGGCGTGTTCAGGGTTTTGTGTCGTGTTAGTTTTCAACCACATAGTGTTTTGCAGGTAGTCCGAAAAGTTTAATTTTTGTTTCATCTGACCAAAGCAAATTCTTCCACATGTATGCTGTCTCCCACATAGCTTGTGACAAAATTTAAAAGGAACTTGTGGTTTTCTTACAAAAATGGCTTTCTTCTTGCTATTCACAAGATAACTAATTTGGAGTTCTGCAGGTTCTTAGACTTTACGATGGGGCTGATGGCTGCTTCTCTGATCCACTTCAAAGTTATGTTCTACTTTGTGTTGTTCCATCACATAAAAATCCTAATAAAATATATAAAAAATTGTTGTTCAAACATGACAAAACGCAAAAAAATGTAAGGGGTAAGAATACTTTTGCAGGGTACTGTATCAAGATTCAGAACCCTGGATACAGGAAGCCAAAGACACATGTAAATCCAAGTGAGTCCAAGAAAAGGCTAACAAGCCTCAGAATATTGCATCTGTATAGAAGTAAAACTTTAAAATATCATACATATCATACAAGTTAAATTGTTCAAGTTAAAACTTGAAAAAAAAATACAGATTGGTTTCCTTCATCCCTTGCCTCTCTCCGCATTGATTTTAGAACGCAGAGAGAGAGCAGTCAGTAAAGAATTTACCCCTATCTGCAGACACCCTCATCCTTTTGGTTATCTCTTTTCGAAGGACAACACACAGATCTGCATGGAGGCTCAGAGACAGAGACAGATAACCTGTAGAATGTGTGTCATTAACGGTCGGAGCTGTGTTGTGATTTGAGCCTGGCGAGCTTCTTTCCAAGATGCTTTTCAAATCCAGAACCAAGCTAAACAAGGCACTTTGTAACTTTAAACATTAGATCACCCACTGAACAGCTATCTACACCAGAGGTATTCTAAACAGCAGTTAAACCACCCTGGGTAAGCCAGGAAGAAAATTGATACAACCGCTACACAGTCAATGAAAACTTTTGGGGCTGTTCAAATTATTGCTGCCAAATTTCTAAATTAGGCCCAAACAAATACATTTAAATCTCACATTTGTTGAGCAGCTCATCCAACGACACCAGGAGGCTTTTATCAACAGTGCATGAAGTTACACACTGTGAAGAAAAACTGCTGAAGACAGATATATAGCCATGTCCTGGCTGCCGAAATAACAAAATATTACCTTCCACTAAGGTTTAAAAGTACGTATGAGTCCACTTCTATTCTGACATTACTTGGAAACTGATGCCACACGCATTGCAAGGTGTAGGATTTGTATGTGTCAAATATGACAAAGTTGAAAGAAAACTCACATTGCTTTGCATTGCTTTCAACTGATTTGTCCAGAAACTACACAAACTATGGAAACTTTCACTGCCTCAACAGTTCCAGTTGTTTTTATGGTTAGCTATAGTGTGGTAAGGCAACACTTTGACATGTCGTATCTCTAAAAAAAGGGTAGAATAATAGAGATGCACCCAGAATTCATCTGTGATGGTTGATGAAAAAAAATTTTTTTTATCTGCCCAGAAATCCTACTAAGCTTCATGAGGCCACAGTAACAGCAACACTCTTTAGTACAGTCGCTATTATTAAAGAAAGGAGACTTAATGTTAGCTATTACCTGTAACAATAAGGTATTTAAATTAAGTCAGAGTAATTGCAACCAGAACAGGATGAATGGATGATGCTGATCCAGGGTCATTCTCTGCCCCAAGAGAAGGAGTTTAGGTTTTTTGGTTCCTTGTTTATAAGAGATGGCAGGATGGCTTCACCAGTCAGTCGTGGTGAAGACAGATTTACTGGTCTCTACACTAAAAGGACTCAAGGTGCCTTCTTTTTTCAGGCACATTGCACGGTGAGGAGACACCAGAGAACGGCTTGCAAGAGCTGCAGAGTGTCACTGGGGAGAGAGATGACTGGGCTTTCCTTCCTGGATCTGTGCCTCCACAAAGGTACGGACGGATGGATGGACGGACGGATGGATGGATGGATGGATGGATGGATGATTAGAAACTAAAAATTGTGGACTGTGTTTTCTATGTCTGCGGTTCACTTAAGATAAGAAAGAGCGAGAGAGAGCTGGACTTTCAACTGGTAAGGAGTACAGGAATTATGCACTATTTCATCATTTTGAGAGTTTAACCTCTGTCTATCATTGGACATGCCAAGTTTGGATCTACTGGGATTTGGAAATCTTAGATGTTAGGGTAGGGATCTACTCTCTAGAATATACACACAGAGACTGGTGATTTTGTAGCGCTAGCCACGTCAACTGCACAAAATGATGATAGAGGATGCTAAAGCCAATTAAAAATGTCACACATTTTGTTTTTATTTTAATTTAGTAAAATCTTGTTTCATTCTCTTTCATCTGGCAACACAATGTTTACTCTGCTCCTAATAATTACTTAAGACTAAAGAAAAGAAAAAAGTGCTGTTCCTATATTTCCTTTAATTACAGCTCTTAAAACGAAATCAAAGTTGGGATTCGCAAACAAAAGCTTTATAAAATACTGTGATTGGAAAAGTTAAACACAATTCTGATCAGTGTATTTCTACATAGTAAATATTTATTGTAACTGACAGACATTTTGTTTAGCTTTTGTTTAGTTTATTTGCAGTTCTGTATGACTGACAACATATTTCTTTCATTTTTGTGTCATTTTAGACATTTTCTTGGAGGGCGCTTGGAAAAAGAAAGCCAAATAAAGAACATTAATGACCAGCCGTGAGCAAATGTTTAAAGAAAAACCAATTCATTCTCAAGTGGGGGGAAGCTGTATGACAGGTGGGGAACACTTGGCCAGTCAGGATTCCCATGTGTTTGAATCGAAAAAGGCCTTTGAATGCCTCAAACCTCTTCAAAGTCCCAAACCTGCCAAACCACTCGGCACTCCAGTTCCCAGTTTTGATTTCGGACAAGAGCCTCCTCACAGACACATATAGAGAGAAAGAGAAGAAAGGAGTCATAAAGATGCCTGACCCTAACAAAGAGTGCTATTGTAACTTCAAAAATAATACCGAAATTCAGCCCTTACCAACATCACATGCTTTCGGGGTCAATAATGTCATGAGATCCCTTAAAAAAGTTGTTATATTACGAATAAAGATCTTGAGTTAAAGTAACATCTGAAATACACTAAAAATGATATAAAATTGGTACATTTAACCAGAAAATATGTCATTTAGTGACATTTCTTTTGTTTCCTAGATAGATTGTTCTAGAAAAACAATCTTGAGGATTATGGAAAGATTTAAAATTACACCAAGAAATCATCTGGTGTCTGGAATGAGACAATTTTCAACTTGATCAACCACAGATGTGATCTCTTTCCAATCAGTGAACACACCGTTATAGGAGCTACCATGCCACAGTAACAATAACACCTTTGGGTGTGGAGGCTATTACTGGGTGAAGACTCAGAGTTACCATTTTCACTGTAAGTGACGTATATAAATTACGAGGAAGCACGGAGATGTATGCGGCTATTTTAATGGAAACAATTTTCTACATTTTTGTTCAGGCTCTGAGAGAGCAAGAGAGAGCGTGACGTTTAGCAGACAATAGGAAGGCTGAAAGTATAACAACAAAACTGATATGATTTATCTGGGCTTTCAACCTTTGTCTGTCATGGAAGATGTGGGATTTGGAAATGCTGGCAACCTTTTGGAAATCTTAGAGTCAAGAAAATGACTTTAACTCAAGGGAATCCGTACAGAGACTGTTATTTTTAAATTACTAAAGCTAGTTTGAAATGTGAACTCCATTCTGCATTATGCATCAAGTCCTGTCACACAAAGGGAGTGATGTCGCCTCTGCTCCTTCAAAGACGCTTTTCATTCTGCCGCTTAAGAAGTTATGTTTTTCATGCTTAGCTACCAAGTTGCGTATGTTTCTTGAGATTTTCCATCTATGATTAGACACTGATTTAGAATAAATGTTGAGAATCACCTACTTCATCATGCTATGTGAAAGCAAAGACTATCAAGGAAAAGAGCAACAACTGCAAACCTAGTACGGAAATGTTTCAATTCAAGAAACAGCAACTTGAAGTGTTTTGCAAGCAGAACGACACGCGTCATGTCAGTGTTTATGTCTGACCTGCTAGTAGCAGCGTGCTCTGCTCTCCTTCCCATAAAAAGACATGACAGGCTTGTTAATCTTGACTCAATGTGGCCTTCAAAGAGCCCCTATTATCACTCCATCTGGAAGATGGACCTATCTGATAAAGTGGAGAAGCTGCAGCCTGGGACACCTCATAATCCCAACTCAGGATCACCGGTTCTTTTAATCCTCCTCCACCATGTTTACCTGCCTCCCCTTTGATGAAGCCCCACAGGTGTCCTTGGAAACTTACATTTCTTCCTACCTCCTATCTCCTGCTTCATGCTACATGCAGCACAATGTGTTATGAATTGTTCATGAATTATTCATGAATTCTACTAACATAGTAGAGAAAAGATTGTGATTCAGGTTTTCATATTTGAAGGGATGTTGTTGCATAATTGACTTTATTATTTAAAGGTATGATAGACCACTTCAGGTGGCCAGAAGGCACAAGACATAAAGATGAAAAAGGAGAGAGAAAAAGAAGACAGGGTGCTGGGAGCAGGGAGGCAATAATCTCAACAAAGATGAAAACAGACCTAAATAGAAAAAGTTCAACTTCACTAGCCACACTTTTCAGCCAACCCTGTAAAGTTAAAAAAATTGATTAAGCAGAAACCATCCGCCAACATGAAGTAAGCTAAAATATCTCAAAATGCAACAAATATTGTCCCATTAGAAAGAAATTCCAGAACAGATAAGAAACAAGGTCATTGACATCTATTACTCCTTCCGAAGTGTGGGTGACCTACAAAATTACTCCAATAGTCCATCTACGACTCATCTAGCGAGTCACAAAAGAACCCAAAACATCTAAAGCACTCCAGGCCTCACTTTTTTCAGTAAGGATAGTCCATCCATCCCCTGCCCCAGTCCCTGTACACCACAAACAGGCCGAAGGAGTGAAAGGGCAAGGCATCATAAGGCGCCACTGGCCTGGCTCTTCAGGTCATTCTACATACAATGGCCACCATCAGACCACAAAGGCTGGCTTCAGACAACAAGCGACTCAAGCGCTCTGCCCATAAAAGATTTATTGCATGACACAACAAAAGGCCGCCATGGAAGCTGTCTCTGAGGACAACCTCAGGGAGGGTCTTCCTTCGAGGTGAACTTCACACAGTCTCACTGCTTTTTCTGTCACCCAGAGCCCTCAACCATAAACATTCTAAAGGAAGCAGAGGAACGAAGAAGCGGGCTCGGAAGTGGAAAACATTTCTCCAGTCCTTTCAAATGCAACTCCAAACTAAAACATAATGATTTCTAACCTTGTCTGAGCTCCTGCCAGAGAACCCGGCAAAGAATGCTTCAGCAGAGGAAAAGCAAAAGACAACAAACAGCGCTTGGAGCCAGTTTTGCTTAATTAAGTTGAGAGGCTTTCATTAACACCCCTTAATCAAGGCTGAAATATTTTAGGTTTCCAAGAGGATATATAAAAGCCTGTGACTAACAAGAAATGAAATTTCAAAGCATGGCCATGATTCAGAGAAGTGTGCACAGGTAATAAGGAGGTAAGGGTTTGAGGGTGAAACTCAGACAGACTGTGGTTAGGGGCAAAGGAGTTAGCCTGTCTGTTACCTGAGGCAGCACAGGGTTCATCAGGACGCAAGTTGTTCCTTCTCCTCTCGTGTCGATAAACGAGATGTGGTTTGTTGTGCTCTTCGTCATATTCCTCCTCAAACGCATTTGAAAGAGGCTCCAAGAAGTATTCGGCGTGCTGTGTTGTAAATGTTCCAACCTGGAGGAGAGGAAAGAGATGTCATTTACAACTTTGGCACCAAGCATGTGCTTGCATGTGAGAGCATACTGTGCTGTGTGGGTTCGGTTTACAATTAACTGTCATTGACACTAAAGTTATGCTGTTCTCACCTGGGGCAGCACTCTTGAAGAAGCTGTTTTTGATAGAAACACATGGAAAGAACATGCTGAATCAAAAATGTCTGTCACAGTTCACTTTCAGTTACTTTTGAACTTTTACCCATGAGAATAAAGGAACATTTTATACACATTTTATGCATTTTTCAACAAACAATCGCTTCACTGCAATTGTGTGAAACGTTCCATACATCTGTGCAGAAGATGATCTGTCAGTGCACTCACAGCATTCAAAATGTGTTTCCCTCCTTACACGCTGACAGTGGGAGGAGTGACATCATCATTAAAGGAGATAGCTGTTGACAGAGGAATCCTAATATTGATTTGGCAGCTCAGCCTCGCTCAAAGCCTCTTAGCTCTTTGAGCCATGAGGCACAGTGGTGTTTGCATGGAAATTTCATGCACACACTTAAGCCGGATATTGGACACTGGAATGTTATCTTTACGGGAGGGTTACACCATAGTCGTCCCCACAGGTGATGGACATTTGACAGCGGAAAATGTACAAATCAGATATGGAAAACAAGTACAAACTGTACTTATTCACTAAGAGTGGAGGGATTTGTTCACAATTTGTTCTCAACATACTTCCTGTACAGTGTTACAACCCTTGAGCAGTACTGTAATAATGAGCTTGTGAAAACAATGGACATAGTTGAGTCAATCAAAAACTTACAACTTCAAACTTGGACACTTTCCATGAGCTTTTCCTGTACCTAACCACATTTTTTGTGTTCCAAGAAGCGACCGTGAATGAATTCAACTAACTATTTTAAGGCTCCATTCACACCAGACTAAAACCACAACACAGTGTTAAGAATCTGTGACAACAAAGATGGTCTATCAATGACAGCAAAAGGTCTTCTGAGATGCACAATGATCACAGTGTGCTCCACATTATGCATGAGTGTCAGAGTTCCCCAACTATCTTAAGCATGTTCATAAAGAGTTCATAGTTTATAACAATGGTGGCAGCATATCAGAGTTCTGGGTTCTCCATGTTGGAGCTAGGAAGCTAGATGAATTTTCTTATTCACCTGCAGGGCTTGATCATCCAAGAACATGAAGTAGGACTGGCCAAATGCCAAGGCAACCATCTTATCATATGTCAAAAGAAATAACACATAACAATATTGTGAAAAGGTTTGATATCAAGCAAAGTAACCATGGTCATTGACCCAGATTTTGGTACCTTTGGGAGTGTAGGCAGATGCGAAGTCCTGCTGGAAAACAAAATCAGCATCTCCATAAAACATGTCAGCAGAGGGAAGCATGAAGTGCTTGGACTTCTGAAGGACAATGGACTTCAGAAAACTCAGTGGACCGACACCAGCAGATAACATGGCACCCCAAATTATCACCGACTGTGGAAACTTCACACTGGAATTCAAGCAATATGGATTCTGTAGCTCTCCACCCTTCCTCCAGACTCTGGGACCTAGATTTCTAAATGAAATGCAAACTTTAATTTAATCTTAACCCAGGGCTTTAGGCATTTGAGCAACAGTCCAGTTTGTTTTCTCCTTAGCTCAGGTAAGATGCCTCTGATGTTGTCTCCGGTTCAGGAGTTGCTTGACACGAGTAATGTGACATTTGTAGCCCATGTGTAGGATTTGTCTGTGTGTAGTGGCTCTTGATGCATTGACTTCAGCCTCAGCCCACTCTTCCCCATGATGGTGTAGCCTGCTAAACCAGACTGAGAGTGTTTTCAATATTGAGGTGCTTAGTGGGTTTGCTTGTTGCCCCCCAGCTCAGCCCCCAGCTCAGCCGTCTCGTGTTGGGGTTTACCCCAGCGGATGAGAGGGTCGCATCCCTGCGCCTTCGGGTTGGGGACAGATCTCTGACTGTCGATTCGGCCTACGGGCCGAGTGGTAGTGCGGAGTACCCGGCCTTCTTGGTGTCCCTGTCGGGTGTGCTGGATAGTGCCCCCCCCGGGGACTCCATTATTTTGCTGGGGGACTTCAACGCCCGCGTGGGAAACGACAGTGATACCTGGAGAGGCGTGATCGGGAGGAATGGCCTCCCCGATCTGAATCTGAGTGGTGCTTTGTTATTGGACTTCTGTGCTAGTCACGGATTGTCCATAATGACCACCATGTTCAAACATAAGGGTGTCCATCAGTGCACTTGGCACCAGGACACCCTTGGCTGGAGGTCAATGATCGACTTTGTTGTCGTATCATCAGACCTTCGGCCACATGTTTTGGACACTCAGGTGAAGAGAGGGGCTGAGCTGTCCACTGATCACCACCTGGTGGTGAGTTGGATCCGCTGGAGGAGGAGAAAGCCAGACAGACTTGGCAGCCCCAAGCACATAGTGAGGGTCTGCTGGGAACGTCTGGCGGAGCCCTCGGCTCCAACATCCCCCGGAATCTGGTCAAATAGAGTCCGAGTGGACCATGTTATCCGCATCTATTATTGATGCTGCTGCCCGTAGCTGTGGCCGTAAGGTCTGCGGTGCCTGTCGCGGCGGCACCCGGTGGTGGACACCGGCAGTTACGGATGCTGTCAAGCTGAAGAAGGAGTCCTATCGGCTGTGGCTCACTTGTGGGACTCCTGAGGCGGCTGAGGGGTACCTTGAGGCCAAACGTGCTGCGGCCCGGGCTGTGGCAGAGGCAAAAACTCGGGCCTGGGAAGGGTTTGGTGAGGCCATGGAGAAGGACTAACAGTTGGCCTCGAAGCAATTCTGGCAAACCGTCCGGCACCTCAGGAGGGGGAAGCAGTGCTTCGCCAACACTGTTTATAGTGGGGGTGGGAGGCTGCTGACCTCAACTGAGGACATTATCGGGCGGTGGAAAAGGAAATTTTTCGAGGGGTCTCATCAACCTGCCGTCAAGCCCTTTTCCCCGGTGGAAAAAGAGGCTGGGGACTGGGGTTGGACTCTTTCATCACCCAGGCTGAAAATCACGAGCGGGTTTAAAAAAATCCACGGTGGCAGGGCTTCGGGGGGGGATGAGATTCCCCCCGAGTACCTCAAATTTGGGTGTTGTGTGGCTGTCATGGTTGACACCCCTTCCCCATTGCCTGGGGGTTGGGGGCAAAGGGCCCCTGGACTGGCAGACTGGGGTGGTGGTTCCCCCCTTCATAAGAAGGGTGAACGGAGGGGTGTGCCAAAATAAAAGGGGGATAACACTCCTCAGGGCCCCCTCCCTGGTAAGGCCTACGCCCGGGTATTTGGGGAGAGGAGAGTCCCGGCCGATAGTCGAACTTTCTTCCCGGAGGGGCAGTGTGGGGGGGGGTTTTTGTCCCGGCCGTAGAACACTGGACCAGCTCTATACCCTCTACATGGTACTCGAGGGTTTCATGGGAGTTTGCCCCAACCCCGGGCCACATGTGTTTTGTGGACCTGGGGGAAAAGCATTCGACTGTGGGCCCCCTTTATGCCCTGTTTGAGGGTCCTGTCCCCGAGTATGGAATCGGGGGGCCCCTTTATTAAGGACCATCCGGTCCCTGTAAAGCGGAGCAGGAGTTTGTTCCACATTGCCCGGGCACTAAGTCGGCCTGTTTTCCCCCGGGATGTTGGGGTCCGGCAGGGCTTACCTTTTTTCCCCCGGGCCCGTTTATAATTTTTAAGGGGGCAGGATTTCTAGGCGCAGCCCCCCAGGGCCGGGGGGGGGTTGTGGGGGACCAGTGGATTTTGTCTCCTTTTTTTTGCAGATGGGGGCACTGTGCCCGGCCGTTTTTTGGGGGGAAAAGAGAGCTGAGCCGAAAAAAAAGCTGTCGATTTCCCGTCAGTCTAGGTTTCCACCCTCACCTATGGCCATGAACTTTGGGGCCCGACCGAAAGAACGAGATCCCCCGGATACAAACCGGCCCGAAAAAGCTTTCCCCCCGTATGGGTGGCCGGGCACTCCCCTTGAGATTTGGGTGAGGAGCTCGGGGCCATTCGGGAGGGGCTCGGAGTAGAGCCGCTGCTCCTCCACATCGAGAGGAGCCAGTTGAGGTGGCTCGGGCATCTATACCGGATGTCTCCTGGACGCCTTCCTCGGGAGGTGTTCCAGGCACATCCGACCGGAAGGAGGCCCAAGGGACGGCCCAGGACACGCTGGAGGGACTATGTCTCTGGGAACGCCTTGGGCTCCCCCCGGAGGAGCTGGAGGAGTTGTCTGGGGAGAGGGACCTCTGGGTGTCTCTGCTGAGTCTGCTGCCCCCACCACCCGGTCCCGGATAAGCGGAAGACGACGAGTACGAGTACGGGTACGAGGTGCTTAGTCCATTTAAAATGAACTCAGGTTCATCTCCCCTCTTGGTGTGGTTCATTTGGTGAGATGTAAAAACAGCAATAGCACTAGGATGTATACCAAAACAACCGTAGCGAGACCGTTTAGAGGAGGTAGTCTCAGTATAGTTAAAAACAAACTCTAAAGATGTTTTTTCATAGTTTGAATGTGATCCAACCTTGATACTAAACAACTACCAGGGGTACACTGCAAGCTTGATCCAAACACCTTCCCTTAGCCAGTTTTGCCTTGCACTGTGGGATGTGGCAGAGTAAACAAACTAATAAACAATGGCCGTGTGTCTCTTTCATCAGACGTAAAGCCCTGTGCAACTTTTAGGACTACTTCTGAAAACCATTCGGTATACTGGTCAGATAATTTTGCCTAAAATAGTACAGAGAAACACACTAATGACACGATTACATGTTCTGTGTTCTACTACCTTGGAACGCAGTACCTCATTCCTGTGTTAACATTTGGTACTCCCACCCCAAACTCTTCTAACTAATAAATAGAATTAACATTTTTAACAGTTTTCTCTGAGTGAAAAGAACCTGAACCACCAGAAAAGGTTACAAGTTAAAAAACTCATTAACTGATTCGGACTAAAGTAAACAAACTATAGGTGTGAAAATGACCTGAGAGACCATTTAGAGACTATCAAACCTTTCCATGTGTTTTGAGTTAATTAGCTGATAAACCTTAAGTTTCCATTAACTTTATCACAAAATTGAAATTTTACGAGATACTGACTTTCATTATCTGTAAGCCATAATCATCACACTTGCAAGAAATAAAGGCTTGAAATATTTCATTCTATCTGTAATGAATCTATATCATAAATGAGTTTTACTTTCTGAAATGAGGGGAAAAAATAAAGTTTTCACAAAAATGGCGAAGAAAGCAGCTGTGAAAAACCTTTTTTGTCAGTACTAAGAGGGCAGTAGAACCACAAGCTCACACTGCAATTAGGCTTGTCCAGATTTACTGTCAAAAGCTCAGTCCTGGAGACCGTGGAGCAGTCAGTTTGAATTAGACATAAAAAAGAATGTAGTTATCCTGATACACTTTTAGATACACTTTTAGACTAACTAATTAGAGATGAACCAATCAAACAGCTTCTGACCGGCTCTGATAGGTGATAGGTGGTCAAATAAGGAAAAATCCCCCCCCCAAAAAATTTATTAATTAAAAAAGATAAGAATTCAAACCACATTTTGTCTATTAACGCATAAACCAACAGCATGAACTTTAATATGCTCTTTTGAGTTCATTAAAAATTTTATAAAGGTCGGAGACATATACTTTAATAATCCATAATTTTCTGTTGGATTTAAGGCTTCCATCTATGTTAAGGAACCAGAAGCTGTTTTATTTACTACTACTATTTACTAGAAAAAAAAATTAAAATGGGGAAAATGGCAATTGGCAATGCAGACCTCCAAGAAAAACTAAGATTATTATTGGCCAGGAAATGTCTTAAAGGTGAATCTATAAAACTAACAAAGACTTTCCTTTAGCCAGACCAAAGTGAAGTCCTGAGACAATGCTTTGTGTCATCAAACATCAGTTTCTTTATGCTAAAGCACAGAATGACAATCTGTGATGTGACAATCTACTAAACAAGAAATAAGAAATAAGAATTATGTGACTATTGCATTGTTGCAATACAATGTTTCAAAGATTACAGAACATTCAAGTGAAACCACACTGTTGTATATCTAAGCTGTTTATAAATAAATCTAAGACAGCTGGTGCCTGTTTTGTTGCAACACTATCTGTGGTGAATTTAATCTTACCACTCCTGTTCTCCTTAAAAGACAAATGATCTGTTGCATCAGTAGAAGGAAGCAAAGCTCCAGTTTACCAGCTTTAGTTCAACAACAAAAAACATTGACGTTTTGATAGAAAGAGGGCTGAACAGGACCCCACAACTAAGTGGCTTCCATCTGAATAAAATAACATGGCAAATGTCTGTTTTTTAATCCCTCTTGTCTGTGCTGAGTCATCAAAAGCGGTGTAGACATCTATAGTAAAATGACCAATAAAAGAGTCAGGAGTCGGATATTTACATCATTTAGAAGAGAGAACCATTTCTCAGGGCAGAATGACCCCCCACACACTTCTATTATGGAAGCAAACTGAGAGCCAGCTCTGCAGGAAACAAACATTTCCCACGGTGTGAGCAATCCTTAAGTTCCCGCAAACCTTCAGTGGCAGTTGTCTCCTCTGCAGAGCTTTCTCCTCTTCTCTGTCCATCACAGTGAGCTCACTTTGAAAGAGCAAAAAGTTCCCTAAACTCTTCACCCCCTCCATCCCCTCCTTAATCGCCCCCTGGGGATAGCTTTGAGTAACTCTGGACAAAAAGGGGAAACCTGCATTTTCCTAGAATGACCCCTTTGTTTTATGGTTTAATTATTCTTTAATGACCTCATCTCAGCAAAATGTGGCTCAGGCCAGCAAGCCCCAGTGATCAAATAAAGACACATTTATGACCCAGCAGCCTTTGGTGCTGCGTCTATTGTCCTGTCATCCTCAGTGAGTGATATGTATATATAAAAAAGGAAGCAAACATGTTTGGATAAGTGAGAGACATAACAGTGTTGTGCAAAGAGGTAATTAAATGCTTATTAACCTGATAATCGCATGTTACCTAATGGTTTAAGTAGCAGAGCTAAGAAGAAAATATGAAATTTAATTTAGTTTTTAAGCCAAAACGTGCACCTGTGCCCCTTTAAACTGTACTTGCAACACTGAAATAGATGCAGTAACAGGGATATTGGCACTCTGTGCCCACCCCCCACACAGGATCCTGCTGGTGCAACTGAGGTCAACCCCCTTGCTCCTGGTCCAGTAACCTTTTGTGACCCATGAAGTCATCCCCTTCTGCAGTTATCAGATTCTCTCCCACAAGAGTTAGTTTCTAAATCAGTTGAGCACCAGGATTCAGACGTGATTGGTACTGGATTTATAAACTCACCATTACTCTGCACTCTATTACAGGTTTATAACGAACTTTTTGAACTGTTAAATCTGCAGAACAAAAAGTCATAACCTCAAAGAACATTTGGGAGAATCATTCCAGCAGTCTATGTCAGCTGTTGATACAAAAGCATTTATTTTGCAGCAAAAAAACCTAAAAAAAAAATAAAAATTTTCCAAACTTTAACTAGCAATCGTCAACCAAGTGTGACCAAAAGGCAAACGACATACTGTGTCGGCAATCATATCCTGAGGTTGTTTGAACGTTTAGGATTTTAGATTATGTAATTAATGTGAGATATGCTAATGTTACAATGAGTAAAGGAAATCTCACAAACACACCAAATAGTAACGCAAATCAATCTTTCTGTTGCAGTGGCTCCACCATACACACACACACACTCTTGCTATCCTTACAGGGCCTTTGCATTGACTTCCATTTATTGCTATAGCCTAACCCTGACCCTCATCCTAAACCTAACTATAAACCCACATAACCCATTTCCCCTTGTGTGGACCAGGCAAAATGTCCACACAATGGTGAAGTCCACACAATATTAGTGTCCCATCAAGGACTGATCCACATAATGTTATGCTGTATATATATGCACACAACATCAAATCATACAGTCTTTTATATATGATGTTTAAATGAATTAATTTAGGATAGAATAATACATGATTCAGTAAAGGTTACTGGTCATTCAGGCTCTTCACCATTTTGCGCCTTTGCAGTTTTGGATATTTTGAACCCGAGTTTTTCAGCAACAAAATGTTGCCGTCTAGTGCTGGACGTTTTGCATCGATCATGTGTCAATTTGTATCTGCCATGGGGACATTTTGTACCCACTCTGACAACTAACTACTGAAAAACTGTTTTTAAAATCCAATTGTGTGGTGAAAAAATGTAGTGGTATGTCTGTATGGATTGATGGATGGACAGATGGATGGATGGATGGATGGATGGATGGATGGATGGATGGATGGATGGATGCATGGATGGATGGATGGATGGATGGATGGATGGATGGATAGAAGGATGGGTAAATGGATAGGTTATTATTTTGCTTATTTAATCTTTTTGTCCTTCGTAGTATGCACCACTTTTAAATGTCCATCCCCCAAGCTCCATACACAGTGACAGGATGTGAAACCTCCCGACATTTTATTAAGGCTTTCAGTTTAAGTGTGCCATGCAAAGATTATCAGTGACCCCCTATCTGGCCAACCTTTTCAAAATTATGTTAAAGCGCCCCTGCTTGTTAGAAATAAAATACAATTTTATTTCAATGAAACTGTCATATTTGGTATTTTTTATAGATTCAACTAAATATGAGAAAACATTATTGATTACAATTTAAAACTGAATCTCTGCTGAGTTGTCTGGAATGTGTAGACAAAACACTTCACTTGAATTTAGGAATCATTTCATGTCTGAATGATTCATGGATCAGAGTAAAGAGTCTTTGCAAACAAAAAACATCATTACTCTAAAATTGGTCAGGTACTGGAACGAAAAGAAGTAAAAATGTAGCCAATATAAGGTCCAAGGAAAACTTTCTTCAGAGCTGAATAGATAGACCTTGATCCCTTCTACCCCTGAAATGTGTCACATTTCTTCTCGTACCAAGCTCACACATGGTTTACAAAATGTTTTAAAATTAAAAACCTTAAAAACATGGTATGCCTTTATACCCAGCCCTCGTGATTCAATATTTTGTTCTTATTCTCCCTGCAACTAGAGCATTCATGTCTTTGGGGGCATGTCTATACCACCTTTGCACAATTAGAGACAACTTATTGTCCTTTTTTTTGTTTTTGTAAAATAGTTCAAGCTCAGTCAAATTAAACAGAGTTGCAATTTTCAAGTCTTGCCACAGATTCTCAACAAGACCGCCAGAGATTGCATACCTCATCGGATCACCACCAACATTTAATGGTTTCTTCCTTGGGCTAAAACACACCTCCGGTCAAAATAAATCATAGGAATTCTGTTACCTTTTCCATAAAGTTGCTAACACAGACATACACACACGCAGACAGACTAATCAACTGAAAACATAACCTCCATGCCGGAGGTAATAATTAGATTTAGGTCTGGACTTTGACTGAGTCATTCTATGACATGAATATGTATTGACCTAAACCACTCCATCGTGCCTATGACTGTATGTTGCATGACATGCTCCTGCTGGAAGGTGAACCTGCATTACAGTACCAAATCTTTTGCAGCTTCTTCCAAACTTGCCCTGTATTTAGCTCCATCCATTCTGACCAGCTTCTATGTCCCTGCTGAGGAAAAGCATCCCACAGCATGATGCCACCCTTACCATGTTTCACAGTGGGGACGGTGTGTTTAGGTAAACTTTCTGCCACACACAGCATTTTGCACGTGGGCCAAAAAGTGATGATCAGCCCACATTTTCCCGTGTGTTTGCTGTGTGCTATACGTGATTTTCGGGTGTAACATGATAAAATCTGGAATCATTTAAGGAGTATGAGTACTTTTGCAAGGCACTGCCAAAGAAATTCTGACTCCTTGATATAAAAATGACGGATAAACCAATCAGATCATTCTAAAACTCGACCATTGGACTGCATCACAGCTAACAGAGTTCATGGGTCCCTAAGTCATTAGTCCAGCAACACTTGCTCTTGTTACACTCAGACACGCTTCAGTCAGACTGCGGGTTCTGCAGGACATGCATGGATGGGATCCATTGAAATGAGAGAAAGTGTGTCAGCATCGCTTGATTACCAAAAAAAACAAGTACAAAGCGAAGCCAGTTGGACTCACCAGACCAGTGCACAGGCTGAACACAGCGGGGTGCTCGCTCCTTGCGTTGACGTGCCCGCGGAAAAAGCAGTGCCGCATATCGCCGGGGTCATGGAAGTCTGAGTCCATGTCGCTGCTCGGCTCGGCTCCCAAGTGAGTTACCGTGTAAGAGGGGGCGATAAAGCTGGAGTCTGCGCTCAGGTTGAGATGGAAGCGTTCCCCGAACGCGTCAATCCTGTAGAGAAGCCGCAAGCCCGACAGGTCATCATTTAAACTCCTCCGTCTCCTTCTGTAGTGCAGCTTGTGGGGGAATGATTCTCCGAAGTCATTCACTCGGAGCGGGGTGATGATTTCATACGATGACAGCTGCTTGATGAAGCTTTCTGCAACAAAATGTGTGATTCAGAGGCAAAGCAGTGGCATCAAAGTGTCACTGTAATAAATGACACATATACCTTCAAAAGTAAGACGAGTAAAAGCAGATCTACCTTGTTTCGGATGCAATCGGTACTGCAGAGTCTCAATGACGAGTGCTGACAAATGACACGTTAGTCCAACCAGCCAGATTGCAAGATGCATGATTTCCTCTGCGAAGAGTCCGTCCAAGGCAGTACCCTACCCTCCGTCTCTGCAGAGGGACGCGGCGCGGCTTCTCCAACTTCTCCGTCTCCTTCTCCTTATTCCCTTAACTTGTCAGCAACAGGTCGTGGGATCCGCGGAGGCTCTCTGCAGCGCAACTCTTGCAAAGTGCATTGGCCTCATCGCATTGCTAAAACGTGCACCCACTGGCCTCTGCAAAGCCTCCGTGTTTATGACACATTCATCCCCCCCAACGAAAAAAAATAATACTGCTGCTAAATGTAAACTTCAGTCTTTTACTGAAAGGAGGGAGCAGTGCCAAGCAAGCTTTCCCCTGGCCATCCCTTGAGCACCCCCGGTGCACCCGAAGCTCTCAATGACGGCGAAGCAACGCCCCTACAAGATCCGGAGCCAATTGTGAGTGTGCGCACCACCACACATGCCAGTCTAAATGCTGAAAATTTGTCTAAACGGGAAAAATCATTCTCTCGTCAACAGGAATATATATTGCAATGGCCGATAAACAGGTGCTTCTCAATATTATTATTTATTCAGTAATTCAGTTCAAAGAGTGAAATTCGTATTTTATGTTGATTATTTGCACACAGTGATATATTTGTTTATACATGTGATTATGTCTGTCCATTTTGATGGAAAATTTAGTTTCTTAAAAATGCTTAAAAACAAGAGAATAGACACCTAAATACAGAAATACAATGGTCATGTTATAGCCTACACAATTATATGAACGACTGCTGACTTGACATTTGTCCAGGAGACAGTCACTTTCTTGCATAACTGGATCTCTGGGTGAGCCACTCCTTCTGCTTCCTTCCAGCAAATTACAGTGTGGGAAATTAGCTTGAGTGGCAGGATAAAATGCAGCGCAGTCCCAAGTACATAGGCTAGTCTCCCTATTTTCAACAGCAAGCAGGGGGTACCTACTCAACACATGGGGATGTCAACTCCCCACTGACTGCATATGCACAAAAGCAATAGAAAACATTTTTATCTGGTGCTTGCCCCTCCCTTACACATTAGTAATAATGCCCTGGGCAACTGCCCACACAACCAATATTAAAATTTGCCACTGATAATTGTTACCCTTCACAAGAAGGACAAGCTACACAATTTCATTGTCAAAGACGCTGTTGGTTCACAGGGTCCTGTGTCCACGTATATTTATGTAAAGTTAAATGGAAGGAAAAAATCTGCAAGAACGACAGAGATATCTCAGCCCTACATATCTATGATGCATGGCAAGGTTGTCAAACAGTCCTTAAGTCCTGCCACTTTCAGATGTGTCTTTGCTTCAGCACACCTAAATCAAACAATTGGGTCTTTAGATGGACTTTGTAGACCTTGACTGAATGCTGAGGAGGCAATTCAGCCATTTGGCACAGGTGTATAGAGACAGGGACACATCTAACATTTGCATGATACGAGCCCGCGAGTTTGACACTGTTGGTGTATGGCGTCCCAGTTGTTTCTGTGGTATAAAAGAAGAGGCTTATCTGCATTGCTTATTAGTACTTAAAAATCAATGTTCTGGGGCTCACTTGCTTGCAAATACATTAATTGTAAATATTTTGTCAGTCGTCAGCATATTTTTATTAGTAAAATTGCTTATTGTAATTCAGCATTTAAAAATGCCAAAAATAAATCTTACATTCAAAACACCAATTACATTGTACGGTTTGATGGATGCCAATGTATTTTATTTGATATACATTTTGATTCTTTCAAGGCAAATAAAAAAAACTGTATTTCTCTCTCCAAAATATATTATCACAAGAATAAAAGGAGAAAAACCACAGTAAGGTCTAGTTTGATGTGTATTCTGATGCATTACATTAAGGAAAAATAAATGAAGCAGGTACAAGTCTGACATATTAAAATATGCCTGCAGTCAAATATAGCTGACTACAATTTTGCACCATATTGTATTTTTTAGTATGTTGGCAAAACAAAATATTAAACATGCAAACAACTTTTGAATACAGTAAAGTAGACTGAATCTTCACAAGGTTACATTTGGTTTGTGAGGTGCCAAGGGGATATCCAAAACCAAGTGTCATCAGTCTGTTACAGGAGATCTTAATTTGACAGTTTTTACAAGATATAAAAGTATTGTTGATTTAACAAATTATTGTAATGTGTAAAAATGTTATATTGTCGAAAGGGAATACAAGAAACAATGTCTCACTATCAGCTGTTGGAAGAAGACTTTCTCAGCTTTTATTGTGGTTTTCATGCTACACAAAGACAGTCTCACCGTTTCATTATATAACAGCACTTTAATATAGCCAAAAATGATCCATACCCCAGGCAGATTTAGGTTTAAAGTAATATTTTAATTTTATCAACATGTTACTTACTTAAGTAATATTAAGTTGTTGAAGTGGCCCAGCCAGAGTCTCGTCTTAAATCAGATGAAGATTCTGTGGAGGGGAGAAAGTAGGGTGGTGGCAAGGAGGCCTTTAACCTCAAACACTTGGAGCTCATTGCCTATGACGAATACCAGTTGATGCCGAAAAGCTGGTCAGCAATCATACAAAGGGTTTGATTGCTGCACAGCCAGTAAAGGATTTTCAACTGATTATTATTCAAAACATATTTGATAAATTGTTTATTTCAAAACTTATACTGTTTTTACATTGTTTTATTATCTTTTGGGAGATGCGTGTCTCGTTTTTAGTTGGAAGCAAAATTACAGGTTGAGTGAAAAAGAACTTTAAAATCTAAATTTAAATAATATAAATAAATTTGGACTTAATGGAACATATGTATCGCACAGCTTTTTATAAAAATCTAAATTATTCTGTGGTTTGAAATCTACAAATAACTCAACTGAAAAAGAAAAAAAAGTATAAAAAGAGAATAACAGAAGAGTAAATGTACACTTTCTGATTGTGATTCATTCAAACCAGGGTAAAGGCTTTATACTAGACAGTTTTAGCTGCACATCTTGGAGCTCTAGAGATTAATTTATTATTTTCAAAAAAAAAATGATTATGATACTCGCATGATGAGTTCAGGTGTTTTGTCTCTCAACACAGCAAAAGGTTTTTCGTAAAACCAAACCACTGTCACTGGTTTTTCACTATCTGGAGACCTGTGAGAATGTGAAAACAGCACACACATGAAATGCACACAAATACACATTTGTCAAGTCAGGACGTTTACCAGTAAGTGAGATAAAATAATTTGGAAAATATATATTTCAGTTCAGCCTCTAGTCTCCCTGGCAAAGATGCGTAACAAATCTGATAAAATGTGGATTTACACATTCCTTGATTTTCTGGTTCACTAATGTGAAAATATGTTGGGGCAGAGAGGTCCATTCTACTTAGTTCCTCTCTGAAATGGGAAAAACAGGGGAACATGCCTTTCCATCAACACAGGTGTGTGTTTACCTTCACTCGAAATTAGCTACAAGAAAATTGCAAAGAAAAATCAGTAAACAAAAAAAACAACAAAAAAAATCAACCTACTTCTATCATAGTCACCAGATCTAAATCCTATAGGAAACCTATAAGGTGAGATAAAGAGAAAAGAGCATAAGAGTACCCAGAACTCTGAACCCTCAAGAGAGTTTGTGCAAACAGGAATGCCGAAAGTTCCCTCTCTCTGAATAGAAAGTGCGGTCATATTGGCAAAAGCAGGCTATACAAAGTATTCACAGCAGGGGGTAATAAGTATGGTGCTAATGATTATTCCAACATCAGTTATACAGGTTACTTCTTAGGTTCGTATTTCCTTTCTGCACCGAATGAATATACTCAAAACAAAGTATTTTTTTGTATTTTTCTTTTTTTCGTTGTGAGATTATGCCGGTACAATTAAAGATACTTTTATGCAGACACATTTAAAGTTCTTTAACACATTAGTACCAGGGATGCCAAGAAGTGAGGGGGGGGGTTCAAATGTGTTAAGAAAGTCAATTTATCAAAATGACTATGACGTTATTAAGCCAGATTGGGAGAAAATAACAATAAGTTAAAGATGTGCTCTTTTCTCTCACTGTAAGAAAGTCTGCATGATGTTATTTTGGCCTGTCCTGCATGACACACACAGGTGCCAAAGCCTCTGGGTGCCATCTTTAACCACTTATTTACCAGCTATGGCTTTTATCACCCTTGCTGCATCTTAAAGCGGTCCATATGACACTACTGGATAGCTCATTTGGGTTAAGTGTGGCTGCTCATGTCCTCATTAGTTCTTGGCAGATGTTATTGTTAATGGAAAAGACTGTCCCTGCAAGATGTACACATCCAGGTATCAGCAGCTTTTGTGTTTTTTTGTTTTGTTTTGTTTTGTTTTGCTGCTGGCATCTTTACATTAAGAATCCACTATAAAAGATTAAATTATCTTGTGGTATGTGTTCCAAATTCAGACCTGGTGGAAAGTCAAATCCTGAAAGTATCTTAATTAGCAAGTGAAAAAAGTGTTTAATTCTATAGTAAAAGAGTTCTGATAATATGGTCCAAACAATCTCTGTTGCTTACTTGAAAGTTTGTTGTTTTGGTCCCTATTATTTTTGGCAGTCAACACATTCTGTCATCATGTTGGTAAATCCACAGACCATCAGCTAATTATGCTTGTAATGCTCAAAGAAACCCCTTACTTTGCATAGGACACAACACAAAACATGGGTTGTATCAGGATGCTTTACAAAACATATTCAAATGGAAACAGCTTTGTACCAATCTTCTGCTGTTCATCCTTTCTCTTGATGGAGATTTCAATCTGTACTTAATGCTTTGGACAGAAGTAGATTCTTCACTGCTGCTCGTCACTAGTCCATTGTCCAAAAGTCAAATGCACTCACACCCACCTGCTGCCAATTTTAAGCAAACTCTGCGCTGGTGGCAACACAATGCTGTTGCTTCATTCTCAGGAAATAAGTGATTCTGCCGCTTGCTGGATAAAAATCCTGATCCCATCTTCACAGCAACATAATGATCTGGAAAACTGCTCCCTCAAATGTTTCTTAGCATCAATCAAAGTGACATCTTTGTTTGGAAGTAACCATCACCAAATATGGGAAAGTATTTCAAGCCATCATAGCAATCATTCTGTTAATTGAATTCATGACAGCTCACAGCAAAAAGTCATAGGGACATTGTATTTTAAGGTTTGCGGCCTTATCACACCATTATTCTAGATGGAATCTAGGGGGGATTTGCATTCAGTTTGGACTAAGGGAGGAAGAAAAAAGAAAAAACTAAGATGAGAACGGGTTTTCATATGGAAGCAATCATTAGTGGTGAACTGTACATTAGCAGAAATCATGCACTTTTGTGTTATGGAATTTTAATGAAAATTCAACGTGGAAGACTCACCATCATTGCCTCCGCTCCACCTGATGACTCCACCATAGATGGGTCAGCTCTTCTCCTCGTCCAATCAACTCCCAAGACATTATATTTAAAGGCCTTCAACTTGGAAATCACTGCTCGTTGTTAAGCTTTGACCCTCCTCCTCCCCTTTCTCCTCCATCTGGCTCCCCAATTCCTTCAAACTTCTTCAGGCCACTCCACCACCAGGATCGGATTCTACGGGGGGAAGACATACCTAATCCTAATCCTAAAAAATGCTCTTACTAGCTATCTTCATCCTTAGAGCATACATCTCCTCCCAGGGTCCGAGCGCCAAACAGATGTTATAATTAATAAACCTGCTAATCATAATCTCATTGTTTCCCTCCTTTGTGATTCTTTCCAGGTTGAATTACATTTTAATTTTATGTTGTCCGTGGGTTTTGAGAGCTCCAAAGGATTAAACGATAGTTTACCTATTAAGTAAAACATGTTTTTTTAAAGAGATTATTTTTTCATCATTTTATCTTTAGTTTTGCTTGTTTCAGTTTTCCTTTCATGGTTACATTTTTTCCAAAAATTGTGCCTTTCATAACCCTTTAATTCATTTTACATTTTTTAACATTACAACTTTCTACTTTACTTTAATAAGTGTTGGGAGCTTATAATGTGATAGACCAACATAAAATAACTGAGACACGAAAGAAAAAAAGATATATGGTTTTCAAAATGTTTTACAAATAAAAACATGCATTCACACTTTACAATCATGCACTGTTTTATATTAGTCTGTCACATTAAGTCCTAATAAAATACACTGAAGTTTGTGATTGGAGAGTGAAAAGGTGAATAGGTGACAAATACTTTTGCAAGGCACTGTAGGTTTGACATTGTGAGGAATATTTTGCAGTTATTCCTGGCAGCAAGGCAAAATCATGACATCATTTAAATGGAAATAAATCAACATGTGAGTAAGTATAAAGGAATTCAGAAACAGAACTATAAAGTTCTCACATGAATCTATTATTCAGTATGCAGGCCTCTGTGCAAATATATGTGAGAAGGTGATCTATCACAAAACATTTGGACCCCCTGCCTTGAGCAAACCGGAACATCTCAGCAGTCACTCAGCACCTCATGGTTCACTGGTTTTGAACTCTCCAGTCTTCAAAGTGATCCATAACTTTTGATATACCGGGGTTTCATGTTTACCAGCCTTCTGTCTTAGGGTTGCAAAATTATTGGACACACATTTATGCTTGTAAGAGGTCATGAATTGAAAGACTGAAAAAAGACGACAGACCTTGTTGGTGCCGACTACTGCATACTCCTATTGGGTGCCAGACGTTGCTTTTACATGAGCGGTGTTCAGGCACTCTCATATAGAAAGCAACATTTAATAACGTTATAAAGTTGAATTAGAAAGTCAGTGGTGCAGAGATAGTGGGACGTGTGAGTGACACAGTGACATTCTGGACTGGACGGACATCCTGTTCTCAGCTCCCACCTTCCCCCATGTCTGACCATTCAGGTGGTTCTCATGGTGCAGTGATCAAGGTGCTCGACCACCTGAAACTTGTGTTGGCTTGCACTGAGATTAAGTCTAACTCCCCCCCCCCCCCTTCTCCACAGAGAGCCTTCCTCCCCCAGTATGAAGCTTCAAAAGCTGCCGAATTCTAGGATGCCTTTAGACCCAGCAGTTTATCACCCTTTTTTCTGCTCCCATTGGGTGAGGCATGGTATTCCCTAGTCCCACAGAAAGCTGTAAAGCAATACCACAACAGAACTAAGCTGTCAAGCTCTCAAGCATTTTCCTTCCTATGAGTCATGTTATTGGGGACAAATAACAAAACCAAAGTATTCTAGTTTTCTGAAAGAAATCTGGCAAGGATGCCTCTAATTTTACTGTATAGTGACTGTGGTGAAAACGTTGCGTCAGCAAATGCTAGGAAATGATCATGTATCTTACCCTTCTCCTTCCATGGCTATATGAATGTGTTTATTATTGTAGCGCTGAGATCCCTGCAAGCTAAGGGCTGCTGAGTGATCTAAAAAGGAAGTCTTGGAAATGTAAATAGGTGAAAACTAGCCAAACTTTATAGGTTTTAAGCTCTTATTGTAGAATAACCGATAAATAAATGATAAAGCATTACAACACGTGAAAGACTTTAGTAGATTCATTTTATGGAGACAAGCTGGTTCCAATAACGGTTCAAAAAGAAGCAAACAGCCAAACTGCAGAAAAAACTGAGTTAATGTAACAACTTAATTATTTAAAGGAAAACAAACCAGAGAAAAACATGAAAAAAATACTGTGTCTTGCAAAATTATTCAGAACCTTTGAATGTTTTCACATTTTGACACACTATAACCATAAACTTCAATGTACTTTTTTGGGGATTTTATATCTCTTTGAAATGGAAGGAAGATGAGAGATGGTTTTCAAAGATTTTTGCCAAACAAAATCTATAAAATGTGACGTATGAAAAAAACTGCCTGCTTTTCCAAACATATTTTGATATATAGATGTCTTATATTAATTTTAATAATCCTGAACAATATAAGTAAACAATAAAATCTAAAAAAAACGTGAGACAATCTGTAAATAGAACAGATTTAATGGATTTACATACCAGTAGATCTACCAATGACTGCCTGAGAATTAAGACACTGGAAAGTCCTGGAGACAACCAATTCCACATCTTGATCATATTGAGATGTTGTGGGGTGCCCTAAAGTGGGCTGTACATGCAAGAAACTCCTCAAACATCTCACAGCTGACTGCACGGAGTGAAAACAGAGCCTCATAGATGGCTACTAGATGTGTCATTGCATTAATTTCAACTAAATGGGGTAACACTAGCTATTAACAATTCTGTGATAGGGTGTCGAAACTTTTTCAACAGCATGAAAATTAATTGCTGTTTATATGTTTTGTTAAATGAGTAGAACAAGGTTAGGTGTTATTGTTCACTTTCTTTTCCAGAGGCAAAAAATATAAGATTAAACATCAGTATCAGAACTTTTCTTGTATTCAGCCTCCTTTACTCTGATACTCTTTAGGAAAAAGTTTAAAGGGTATACTTACTTTCTGCAAGGAACTTTATTGTAAAATATACTTTTATTAATTTGTACTTTCAGTTCAGAATGTAACTATTTTCTATGGTCCCATGAAACCGGAATATCTTAAACATTATTGTCAATGTGGTATTTGATTTACAAAGAGCACAGAGTGATGAGGAATTGCTCAGGCTTTTGTCCAAAGTTTGAACTGTACCAACATCTAGCAGCCCACCATATTGAGGGGTTGTTAGAATGTCTTCTGTTTTTAGATCCAACTCTGGCTGACAAACATTTTTTGAATTGTTACTGCGTTACAAGTTAGCAGCCAGGATACTATAAAGGAGTAGTTCTCGAATTTTGATTATTGCCTAAAGTTTCCACACGTTTGCAGCTTTTGTTACTTACAGTATCCTAATTCAAGTTATTTAAAAATTAGAGCTTTATGATCATGTTCTGTTTGTAACACCATGTTATTGTGCTGTATGTTCAAATGTAATCCTTATCCCTGCAGCTGGTAGTGTGCGGTAGACCATTTGTAAAATGTTTCATACCAAATGAGTTTAGCCTTTGAAACTACCTTTGGAAACTTGGTTTCCATACCTGAATCTGTTTTTTTTTATCTCGATTGCTTGTACAGTGTGTAAGAAAATAAGAGGTAATAGAAAAATCCTCTTTCTCTTTTTTATAACTGTGTATGTTTTTAGTTTAGGGGAAATGCAATGGAGACTCTGTGGTTTTCACAAGAACTATATTTAATTTCTCAGATGAGTGTATCAGGCACGCTAAAATGAGGAGACAGATCTTGCAACTAAGCAATGTGAGATCATCTTTTATGGTGATATTGACCTTGATATGATCAGATAGTCATGAACAATATGCAGAATGGACGGTGGATCTAGACAGAGGATAAGCAAACACCCAATAGTAATTTCTCTACCTAAACCAGGACACCTGATACAAGCCATGTGAGTGTCCCTGCGATATAAAGTTCCACTCAGAAATGGATTTCCTTTCAGCACCAACCAAGCGTCTATCCACACCATAAAAATAGTAGGGGCGAATTTATTGAAAATATAGGCTTACCAGGGTCTATATGTTCACTACTGCAGGCTCATTTTCACCATCAATAAGACATTTCGTAAAAGAAAAAGAAAAAAATCAAACAATGAGCCCATAAGAACAGCCTTTCAGTTAGCGACTACGTTTTTGGGCCAGTTGACAAATGTCAACCGCTAACTCTAATGTCATGACTGACAGCAGTCTGTCATGGGACACATGACTATTTAATGTGTGAATGACATACACCCAGCTAGCAATCAACCTTTTCTTTTTCTTTTTCTAAGGTACGACTAGAAGGCAAAGTGCTAATCATTGCATCTGCAGTGTTCTGGATCTTCTCCATGGCACATAGTGGATTATTCCTGTCATGATAAGTGACACAGGAGTTGCCAGAGACAGCTGCATGGTGGTTGGGATATTAAAAGGTAAAAATTAAGCAGCCAGTCATTTCTGATGACAAACCGGTAGAGAGTATGGAGTGTTGGTCTACTTATAGGTAACCTGACGTGGGCACTCTGTTTTCCTATCAGCATCTCTTGTTTATAATGAACAAAATTTTACATAGCACTAGATCACAACAGAAGTCATTTCAGGTTACCCTAACTATAAAAAAGGTCTACAGTTTGTCCTTTTAGGAAACAATCTAAACAGCCTAATATTGTATATTTTATTTGCACAACAGCATGTCATTTCTGTTTTTATATTTTCTTCTGCTCTCTGTATAGTATGCATGCGAGAAGGCCAGAGGGCAGCACACTACAGGTTAGCAACCCATGCCCATAGACCAGCCAATGAATCAGCTAATATAAGTGTTTCTCTATAAGGATCAAATTGACTAAAAGAAATAATACTTTTTGCATAAGCACTTTTATTTAAAAACTTTAACTAAAGTCAGCAGATGATTTTTTATTGGTCCCTAAAGGCCTAAAATTATTCATGACCATGGAGCACTTTAAACACACTCAACAGTCAGCATAGGAGCAGTAAGGAAAAAACGTCTACAGATTTTGTTACCAGAACACTGATGCATCTATCGGTACACAAAGCGTATCTGTTCAAATTCCAGTCTTCAAACTGCTCACATGTATTTCATGGACGCTGTAGGAAAGCTGGAGTTTCAACTAAGTAATGAAAATCTAACCCTGAGGCTGTCAATGGAGAATACTGCTTTACTTTGAACATCACCTTTCTTTATATTGTTGTTGTATTGTTTATTAATGTGAAGTTTGTACATTTTGTACGTCTAAACTAAAGACCTTTTAAAGAACAACAATTGCTACCCTGCTTTATGTTTTAAAGACACAAGAAATGGGGTGAAATTGAGCCAACAACTCATACAGAAGAGCTTTGGGATCTGGAGCAACAGACTATAGTACTGATGACTACTGCTTGAAACATATAGGCTACTGTGGCCCAGTAGGGTGAGTAAGAAGTTGTCTTGCAATCCGAAGGTTGTGGGTTCATTTCCAGCTTCCTCCTGCCACATGTCGATGCGCCCCTGGGTAAGGCACTTTACCTCAAGTTGCCTACCGATCTGAGTATCGGTGTATGAATGTGTGCACGTTAGTGAATGTGGCTGTAGTGTGAAGCGCTTTGATTGGTTGGTATGACTTGAAAGACGCTTTATAAGTTCAGTGCATTTACCATTTACAGCTATACTATAACAGTAGGTATGCAGACAGGCAGCTGAGGGCCATGTTATGTTGTCAAAAAATAAGTGTGTGGACTGCTGGTAGGGGAGCTAATTAGTTCAGAGGGAACAGCTGAGTATAAATATAATGATGGTCAGGTGGTCTCCAGGAGATGAAATGTCAGACGAGTTAGTAACCGGAAATCAAGAGTCTGAACATAAATAAATGAACAAGAATGACGCATTCATGTGTAAATAGCTTGAAAACATAATATTAGAAATGTCTCAAGTTAGAAACTAAAGATAATGAACTGAAGTTGTTGTTTTGGGTTTTTTTAAAATAGATATCAGCTCTCAATAAAAAAACCTGTTAGGGATTTGATCACTTCAGCAGTCAATAGTGAACTTTCAGAGAGCAGTCACTGAGTTTTTATTCATTAATATAATGTTTCTCTTTGGCTCTCATTAAGAGCAGCTTTGTTTTCCACTTAATTATTCACATGTTCCCAAAGAAAGATTTTTCTATTGTACTCCATTATTATTCTTTGTTTTATATGTTTCTATGTTTCCCATGTATGCTTAAACTGAGCAATTGTAACACTTTCTCAAGGATGATTAAAGTGTTCCGATTGAGAACAGAATCTGATTCAGAACAGAATAAGAATACTAGACGGATTAGATACGCATACCTGTTATCAGTGGGACACAAATCGATCTCTTTTCAGTTCTAGGAAGTTTTTATTTTCTTTTAATCTCCTGATCTTTGTCCACTTTCACTTGTTGTTTGGTAACCTTTGGCTCCTAATAATATAGTGAAGTTTAGAGGTAAAAAAAAGGTCTAGCCGCAACATTTAAGGTCAAGCCTTACTATACATGATTTTAAAACATCAACAATGTTTGACAAAACTAATTTTTACCAGAATAATTGTGGGCAGTTTCTACTCAATATCCAAAAAAATCCAAACAAACAAACAAAGAGCAACTTCCAGCAGCCCCCCAAAAATCAACATAATAATGTTGATAATGTTAGTCAACATCATTCCAACAGCACTGACCTATACATTAAACCCCCCAAGTGATCTTTGGTTCTCATTTGTTGAGCTTAAACAAATGAGACAGTGTGTTAGTGAGTGAGCTGCTTTGGAGCTATAGGTGGGTTTAGAAACTATGTGGCCAGGAAGGCAAACCTTTCCTTCTGATCAAAAGATAAGTTAGCTAATTGCCTCCAGCTTCTAGGTTTGTACCCAACACTAAACCATGGCAGGCATCAGTCCCCTCATCTACATCTCAGACTGTAAGTGTTTTTCTTGAAATATAAGGTCTCCCCTCCTTAATTTACTCCCTTTCTGTTGGTTATATACCTGTTATTTCCCTAGCTTACACTAACAACCTCTAATTTCCAGCAGTTGGCTGAGGTCAGGGTCAACAGGTGATGGTCAGATATTCCACACCTCAGGGGATACGACTCCATTTGCTCTATGCTTAATGGCTTGAAGCCTTGAGGTGACATCCGTTCTGTTTATATACACAAAGCACACCCTTACCCAGTTAACCACATTCCTTTTTTGTGCCACATTATCACTTACATGAGGTTTGGATTTAGCAAGGATCAGTTTTTATCTCTGCACGTTTGGAGAAACATTTGTTATGAATATTGACAACACCTATTATTACTTCTTATTTTTTAACAAAGCTATGAATTACAATTTGCTACATGTCATATGGCTTTCATATTACTTACTTTCTGTGTGTTTCAAAGGAAAAGGAGAAATTGCGAGATAAAGAAACATGTCCCCAAGAGCAATAGGCAGGACATCTGCTGCTCTATTTGTGACTAACAACAAAAATAACACTGAGGCTATTGTGGTGAAAATACAAACAACAATTTTCAGAACTTAGGCAGTGTTTGGTTGCTTGCAGGTCAACGTCTTGGTTAAGTCAAACATGGATATTTATATGGTGTTGTCGGGACCGCAGCCATGGATTCGAAATTGGACTCTGAACTGTACATAATCAAAGGCCAGCATGAACTTTTCTGGAACTTTAAATAAATCATATTCACCTACTTCCAGCTCAGCCCAGAAAGAGGAGGAGTCAGAGCTGGAATTTCTGACCTAAAAACACGTTCCCTGCTTCCATTTGGTCTCTTCCACGCGGATCTCAAGCGAGAGCCGGACAGGAGAGGCAATGCACGTGAGCCATCGTGCGTGATTGCAGGCGAGAAGGGATAACTCTTCTACTTTGATCCACAGTGACTACATAACCCAGCGTTCATTCGAAAAGGGGGTGATAAAGAAAAGCCTGTCTTCCTCTCTGAGGCCTACAGAAGCAACCAGAAAGTCCCAGCAGCGCTTATTGAAGCGGGGTTCCCCTTGGCCTGGAGGAGAACCCATCAGGACCACAGCATTGCACACCTCCCTTGATGCACGTCCAGGTAGCGAGAGCTACCCCACCGTACCATGGCCACTGAAGTAGCCGCAACGTGCCTTTGTTTTACAGTTCAGTCCACATGTGGATGGCCGGACAACTTTACTCCTCAACTCATCACTGACAGGACATCCTTTCTTCAGCACGGTTCACATACAGGGGTTAGACAATGAAACTGAAACACCTGTCATTTTAGTGTGGGAGGTTTCATGGCTAAATTGGACCAGCCTGGTAGCCAGTCTTCTTTTAGCACATTGCCCCCGTAAGAGCCCCAGTGTGAAGGTTAAATTAGCAGGGTAAGAGCACAGTTTTGCAAAAAATTTTTTGAAATGCACACAACATATGGGTGACATACCAGAGTTCAAAAAGAGGACAAATTGTTGGTGCACGTCTTGTGGCGCATCTGTGACCAAGACAGCAAGTCTTTGTGGGATCAAGAGCCACGGTATCCAGGGTAATGTCAGCATACCACAAGGAGGACGAACCACATCCACCGGGATTAATGTGGACGAAGGGGAAGCTGTCTGAAAGGGAGTTCGGGTGCTAACCCCCGATTGTATCAAAAAACAAAAACGCGGCTGCCAAATCACGGCAGAATTAAAGGCCCCTCAACTCTCCTGTTTCACCAGAACTGTCCGTTGGGAGCCCACAGGGTCAATATACATGGGCCCGGGTTAGTTACCGGGTGGAGAAGCCCCAAAAAGGCCCCCAAAGAAGCGTAAAAACCCCCCGACTGTTGCATGCCCAGAGTGAAGCAATTGGGGTGGATCAGTGATGGTTTGGGCTGCCATATCATGGAATCCCCTTTGGCCCCAAAATTTTGTAGATGGGCGCGTCCTGCCAAGGACTACCGAAAATTCTTGAGGACCATGTGCCCCAATGGTTAAACATTTTATCCTGAAGGCGGTGCCGTGTATCAGGATTACAATGCACCAATACACACAGCAAGACTTGTGATTGATTGGTTTTTATAAAAGAAAGTGAAGTTTTAAATCTCCCATGGCCTGCACAGTCACCAGATCTAAATATTATTGAGCCCCTTTGGGGGGGTTTTTTGGAGGAGCGAGTCAGGAAACGTTTTTTCCTCCACCAGTATCACGTAGTGACCTGGCCACTATCCTGCAAGAAGAATGGCTTAAAAAACCCCCTGACCACTGTGCAGGACTTGTATAGTCTTTCCCAAGACGAATTGACGCTGTATGGCCGCAAAAGGGAGGCCCTACACCATACTAATAAATTATTGTGCGTCTAAAACTAGGTGTTTTCATTTTCATTGTCAAACCCCTGTATATATACTGCGATGGACTGGCGTCCTTTCCCCGGGGTGTACCCGCCTCCTCCCCTTTTGACTGCTGGGCAAATTTTCACAGATATAGAGTGTTTTCAGTTTCACTGTCCAACCCCTGAAAGAGACAAATTTTATTTAAAAGGTTTTTTTTATTTTTTTTTTTTTTCCGTGTCCTGTCTGGCAGAGTAGCGCTCGGAATTGTTTTCTGAGTGCCAAAAATTCCCCACAAATTATTTTTCACAAGCGAAGCATCACAGCTTTTGCTTTAAAGCTCTGCTTGATATTTATAAAAAGAAATTTATTATAAACTTCTTTGGGGGAAAATTCAATTTTTAGGACACGGAGACTGAAATGAAAAAGGAAAAAAGAAACTGACAACGAGAGAAGGGGCAAAAGGGAAGAAGGGGGAAAAAAAAAGGAGGAGAGAGTGGAGGAGAGAAATAAGGATGAATAGAATAAAAGATTACACCCTGCTTGCTTATACACAAATTAGCACACGGGATTTATGAATGTAAAATGTACTTAGTGAGAAGTGCAGCCCAATATAGATCATATGTGTATCTATCAACACCTGTGTGGACGCGCTTTGTATACAAGGTTTCTCCACAAAAATATGCAATAGCGAGTGTGAGGACCCACCGACCTGCCCCGTGGTCCCCGGGCTGACACTGAGGAGATCCCGAGCCACAGACATCCAAAGGCCCCCCAAAGCACAGGAACCCCTGGAGAACCACCGCCGGGACCACCGCAACCCCCCCAGAGAAGAGCAATGGAGAGTCCCGGGGGAGCCACCCAGCAGCGACAGTGCAGAAGCCCTAGGGAACCGCAGTGACGAGCCCACAGGCCCCGCCGGCAGCCGTCCACGCCCGAGCAGATCCAGCCATGGACCCAGAGACCCAAGACCCCGGGACACACCACCCCCAAGGCAGAGGCCCGACAGAGCCCAGGGGTCCAGGCCCCAGCAGGCAGCCACCGGGAGTGAGCCAGCACACACCAAAGCCCCCAGCCCTGGACACCGAGAACCACAAGTACACCAGCAGGCAGAGACTCCAACCACTGGCAGGCAGGGTGGCGGGGAGGAAATAGCTACCCCACCGTACCATGGCCACTGAAGTAGCCGCAACGTGCCTTTGTTTTACAGTTCAGTCCACATGTGGATGGCTGGACAACTTTGCTCCTCAACTCATCACTGACAGGACATCCTTTCTTCAGCACGGTTCACATAAGAGACAACCTTTATTTAAAGGTTTGTTTTAAACAGATCGGCCATAACGCGCCGTCAACGCTCATGCATTTTAATCCTTGTATTAATGGTATTTTAAAGGTACATGTTTGACTTTAAGGAAGCTATAGGCTTTCCTTTGTTAGCTGAAACTGCTAACGGCTAAGGCTAGGCAGGTCAGATGCACATGTGTCTTGGGTGATGGCTAGTTAAAAATCATTTAAACAGAAAAGTTGTTGGTTCCTATTCAAAATAATATTTCCTTAAATATAATTTCACAAAATAAAGACAGCTAATTAAACAACATTAAGAGGTTATCCAGAAGGTTGGGTATTATTCAGCAAATTATTCTTTGAAATATTATTATATTTAAATGTTTTTTCTGATCTTGTATTGTGATTGGTGGTTTGAAGGTATACCAATTATTGGCTAAGTTAGTTCCAAGACTAACGTTGGATTGTTTTAGGATAGTAAAGAGTTTGTTGAAATACGTTGACTTTTAGTTGAATTATTTTTGTTAATAAATTCTTGTACTTAAAAAAAAAAGTGAATTTATTCCATGCGTGTGCAGAGTTTTGCTGTTCAGTAATGTCAGAGCTTGACTCACTCTTTTCTCTATTCTCCTTATACCACTGCCTTATTGGGCTGGTATTCGCAGGACAACACTTAACAGACCTAATTATTATTTAATATTAAATTAAATTATTAAATAATAAAATAATAATCATAACAGTGTGGAGAAAAAAGTATTAAACAAAACAGCAGAGACGCCCCGACGTCACTCTCCCCAGACACCTCCTCCAGCTCCTCCGGGGGGAGCCCAAGACGTTCCCAGGCGAGCCGAGAGACATAGTCCCTCCAGCCTCCCAAGGAAGGTGTCCAGGAGGCATCCAATACCCTGGCGTAGGCCTTACCAGGGAGGGTGAGGAGTGTGATCCCCCTGTAGTTGGAACACACCCTCCGGTCACCCTTCTTATGAAGGGGGACCACCACCCCAGTTTGCCAGTCCAGAGGCACTGTCGCCGACCGCCACTCAATGTTGAAGAGGCGTGTCAACAATGACAGCCCCACGACATCCAGAGACTTGAGGTACTCAGGGCGGATCTCATCCACCCCTGAAGCACCGTCCACCATGGAGCTTTTTAACCAGCTCGGTGACTTCAGCCTGGGTGATGAAAGAGTCCAACCCGAGTCCCCAGCCTCTGTTTCCACCAGGGAATGCATGATGGCAGGATTGAGGAGATCCTCGAAGTACTCCTTCTACCGCCCGATAATGTCCCCAGTCGAGGTCAGCAGTCTCCCACCCCCACTGTAAACAGTGTTGGCGAAGCACTGCTTCCCCCTCCTGAGGCGGCGGACGGTTTGCCAGAATCACTTCGAGGCCAACTGGTAATCCTTCTCCATGGCCTCACCGAACTCCTCCCAGGCCCGAGTTTTTGCCTCTGCCACTGCCCGGGCCGTGGCACGCTTGGCCTCAAGGTACCCGTCAGCCGCCTCAGGAGTGCCACAAGCCAGCCACAGTCGATAGGACTCCTTCTTCTGCTTGACAGCTTCCCTTATTGCCGGTGTCCACCACCGGGTTCGGGGATTGCCGCCGCGACAGGCACTGCAGACCTTATGGCCACAGCTACGGGCAGCAGCATTGACAATAGATGCGGAGAACATGGTCCACTCGGACTCTATGTCGCCAACATCCCCCGGAATCTGGTCAAAGCTCTCCCGGAGGTGGGAGTTGAATACATCCCTGGCCGAGGGCTCCGCCAGACGTTCCCAGCAGACCCCCACTATGTGCTTGGGCCTGCCAAGTCTGTCCGGCTTTCTCCTCCTCCAGCGGATCCAACTCACCACCAGGTGGTGATCAGTGGACAGCTCAGCCCCTCTCTTCACCCGAGTGTCCAAAACATGCGGCCGAAGGTCTGATGATACGACAACAAAGTCGATCATTGACCTCCTGCCTAGGGTGTCCTGGTGCCAAGTGCACTGATGGACACCCTTATGTTTGAACATGGTGTTCATTATGGACAATCCGTGACTAGCACAGAAGTCCAGTAACAAAGCACCACTCGGATTCAGATTGGGGAGGCCATTCCTCCCGATCACGCCTCTGCAGGTGTCACTGTTGTTTCCCACATGGGCGTTGAAGTCCCCCAGCAGAATAATGGAGTCCCCAGGAGGGGCACTATCCAGCACCCCTGACAGGGACACCAAGAAGGCCAGGTACTCCGCACTTCCGCTCGGCCCGTAGGCTGAAACGACAGTAAGAGACCTGTCCCCAACCCGAAGGCACAGGGATGCGACCCTCTCATCCACCGGGGTATACCCCATCACGAGACGGCTGAGCTGGGGAGCAACAAGCAAACCTACCCCAGCCTGCCGCCTCTCCCTGTGGGTCACTCCAGAGTAGAAGAGAGTCCAGCTCCTCCCAAGGAGATGGGTTCCAGAGCCCACGCTGTGCGTGGAGTCGAGCCCGACTATTTCTAGTCGATATCTCTTGACCTCCCACACAAGCTCAGGCTCCTTCCCCCCCAGTGAGGTGATATTTCACATCCCTAGAGCCAGCCTCGGGCCGCTGAGGTCTCCACCTTTGTCGACCGCCCAATTCTCTTTACACCGGTCCCTCACAGTTCCCCCTCCAGGTGTTGGGCCCATTGGGGGATGGCCTCGCGTCTCTCATTTGGGCTTGGCCCCGCCGGGTCCCGTGAGGAGCAACCCAGCCACCAGGAGGCCTGGCTCCAGGGTGGGACCCCGGCTCCTATTTACCGGGCGACGTCACGTGCCTCGATTTAATAGTCGTCATGAGGGGTTCTTGAACCGCTCTCTGTCTGACCCGTCACCTAGAGCCTGTTTGCCATGGGAGACCCTACCAGGGGCATTTAAGCCCCAGACAACATAGCCTCTAGGATCATTCGAGCACTCAAACCCCTCCACCAGGTTAAGGTGGTGGTTCAAGGAGGTAAATATATTTCTACCTGGGTTCTTACTAACATCTATGAATTTCATGTAAATAGCTTTAGTAGAAATTTGAAATATATTTCTAATAAAGCTATTTACATGAATTTCATAGCAGATGTTAGTAAGAACCCAGGTAATCCACACATACAGTACAATGAAATCACAACTTAGCCCATTAGTTATGTCTAAAAAAGTGAAATGACACAAGGAATAATTATTGAAAATTATATACTAGTAAAAAAAACTTGTTTGGTAATGAGAACTTTAGCACTCAGTAGGGCTTTTGAAACATTCTCCCACACAAACTGTTTTAACATCTAGTTCTTGGGGCCTTTTCTTAAAATTAAAAGTCATTGAAGCTATGGGATTGACGAGCCATTACAGCAGCTTAATTTTCCTTTCAGTGAAACCATGTGAGAGTTTCCTTGACTGTGCGTTTGGGATCATTCACTGTTATTTGTTCTTCGGAATGTTGTTCAATGATGTGTTGAGCATTAATTCTTCCTCCAATTATATGAAGTCTGCCAGTTTTATATGCTCAAAAGCAGTGTTACACTGTGACATTCTCACCTCCATACTTTACTGTTAGTCCATGGAGTGAGTAATGATGTTCAAAGACTTTAAGTATGGTTTCATTAGAACAAACCAAATTTTCTGCAGCAAGCTTTAAACTGGCTCGAATGTACATTTTCTTCAGCAGTTGAGCCTTGCCCACAGAGGTTCATTTGGAACTAAACCACCTGATATCAATTTGCACTGGCAGGGGGCACAATTGCTTTTTAAACACAGAGATTGTCATGGTTTTCTTTACAAATTTGACCCACATGCAGAAAGACACTCCAGGAGAAAAGTTTATTTTGACAGGAAGTGGATATGGAGCTGGAACCGGGACTGGATACACCAAACGTACGGGGAGGAAGATTAGGTAAGTTACTGTGTGGTTTGATGGAGAATTATTGGGGAATGAATTAAAGTTCTTGCTTACAGAGGATGAGATTGTGGTGGGCCGGGGGAGAACGATGTGGAGTCTGGAAGGATAGATTAGTTTATGCCGAGTCGGGGAATGAATTCAAGGTAAGTGGAGAACACTCTGGTGAAGATTTAGGTTAGCACTAGGAAGGGTGGATTCTCACACCAAAAAGTTCACAGAAAAATAAAGATCACCTGGTGAAGTTTCGGGGCTTGATGCAGAAGAAAAGGTGGAGGGTGAGCAGGGTTCGCTTGACTGAGATCTTAGGAGTCAAAAGGCTTGGGCTGTCATGGGGAACTGATCCCAAAAACCATTCTTGAAGGCTTTATGGGCTTGACTTTGGTAGGAGGGGCCCCTTACTGAAGTTTAAGCCAGGGCCTGAGAATTTTAGAAGCTTGGAGCCAGGGGTTGGAAAAACCTGGGGAAAGGAGCCCGGAAGAGGTTAAATGCAAACTGGAGTCAAAAACCTTGAAGAGAAGCAAGGTTCCTGGACCAGGAGACGTAAAACAAAGGCTGACACTCAGGAACTAGGAGTGCAAAACTGCCCAGCCCCTTTTAAAACCCCCAGAAGATGTAGATTTGGCAGCACCTGTTCCCTCTTAAGCACCTGTTGTTCACAGAAAATCAAAAGGCCCCTGGTTTTGGAAATTTGTGGTGAAATTGATTTAAAATAGCAGGCATGAAACAACACAAAAATCCCAGACTCTGACAGAGATTGACTTTGCCTTTTGCACATTATTTTCTTCACTTGTTCAGTACTTATTCCGAGTCAATCAATCCACTTTTATAAAAAAAATAATTTATGCATTAATTTTTCTTGATTTCTTTGTATTTGCAGATTATTGGTTTGTTACCAACCTCTGGGGTGTATGTCATGTCAACAGTCATATCTGACATATATTTGCTAAGAAAAAAGATAGGGTGTTTAATACTTATTTTCATCACTGTATCTCACTCAAGAAATCTACCAATTTAAAGAAAAGATATAGAAGTGTGTGAAAGATTAGAGATACAAAATTTTTTTATAGCTCATAAATTTCACAGTGAGTTCAACCTCTTTTCTTAGATAAACACTGCACGAAACTGTGGTATATAGGGTCTTTTAAAGCTATGTCTTCAGTATGAGGGGAACCAAAAGGCTTTTTGGATCAAAAGGTTCTAAGGGTTCTCCAAGAGCTGTAAAATCAATTAGCTTCCAAAAGCAGTTATCGGAGCATTTACAGAAGGTGATGCCTTCTGTAAATGGCACAGCCTAATCCACTACTTCTAAAGACAGTAACAAAACAATAAGAAGTCTAAGAGGTGGGTGAAAGGTTCGTTTCTGCATTAGATATATGTAATGTCTTCCTACAAGTTAACTTTAAAAATTAAATAATTTAAATGGTAATTTATCTGTTTGTCTCAAGGCATGCCAAACTAAATTGTGCAAACTGTGGCTACAGCTTGATGGGAAGAGTAGTCATTTGAAGATCAAAGAGGCTCGTTTTAGTCTGTTCTTTGATTTAACAAACTGGGTCACCATTTTTAAGTCATTCTTTAGTTCAAACTAGCCAACTTCTGACCCAGTGGCATAAACTCTACATTTAAAAAGAAGAAGAAATAACCCAGCAATTATTGTATGTTTTGGTCTGCATGCAATGATCATGCTTAAAAGCTTAAAGCTTTAAAATGTGAGAATGTTTTTCAAATATTTTTGTCATATTTCTGCAATAAACCTAAAGTAATGTTACATCATGCTAAATGTTTTCTCCGGCTCTGCTACAAGCGTCTACCTGCCATGGTGCTAGATAGTATCAACCATACCTTCCATTTATTATTATGGGGAATGTTCATTCACTGCCTAATAAAATGGATGAGCTAGCGGCACTCATGAGGAGTCAGAGTGCGTTTCGGGAGGCCTCGGTGACATGGCTTCACGACAATATACCGGACTCCGCCTTGCACTGTGTACAGGAGGACAGGAGTTTCAGGGAGAGCAGCAAGAAAGTGGCAGGAGAGGTCGCTGTCTATCTTAATAACAAATGGTGCAACCCTCGACACGTCACGGTGAAGGAATGAGTTTGCAGTCTGGAGATTGAACTGCTGGCAGTAGGTTTATTATTTGCCTCATGAATTTTTACACGCCATCATTCTCTGTGTTTACAACGCAGGTGGCTAATGTCATCATCTCCGCAACTGCTCGACTTCAGACTCAGCATCCTGATGCCTTCATTGCATTATCTGGAGATTTTAGCCATGTCACAATGGACTCAACTTTGCCCAAATTTAGACAGTGTGTGGACTGTAAAACAAAACAAAAAAAAGAAACACTGAATACTAATGTGAAGGAAGCATACAGCACCATAGCTCTTCCCCCCTTGGGCAAAAGAGACCACAACTCAGTTTACCTCAAGCCCCAGTACATCCCTGCAGTCCAGCGGCAGCCAGTGAGTACGAGGACTGTATGGAGGTGGACACAGGAGGCTATGGAGACCCTGCAGGGCTGCTTTGAGGTGATTGACTGGGAAGTTTTCTGTGATGCACATGGGGAAGACATTCACAAACTCACAGACTGTATTACGTGTTATTTTAACTTCTGCATGGATGATAAAATCGCCACAAAAACTGTTTTCTGCTTCTCCAACAATAAACAATGTTTGACCAAGGACATCAAGGCAGCCCTGGACAGGAAGAAGACTGCCTTTAGGAGGGGGGGACAGGAAGGTGATGAGGGATAAGATCAGGGAGGGTAAGTTGCAGTACAGGACGAAGCTGGGGAGCAAACTGGCCCAAACAACATGGAATGGAATGGAATGATAAGCATCACTGCAAACAAAGACTACGGCAGTGATGGGAGGAGGCCAACAGGAGGCCAACAACTTAAACCTGTTTCTTAACAGGTTTGATGTTGTGGACTCTTCCCACCTCTCGGGGGGTCATCACACCTCCTAGACCACTTCTCACCTCTTCCTCAAAACCACAGACCTCAGCTTCACTCCTTCCCACTTAGCACCCATACCCCTTCACCACCATTGTACTTTCATAACATGTCAGAGCCTCCAGTCACCATCAGCAAGGATGCTGTGAGGATGGAGCTCAGGCGACTACATCCAGGCAAGTCTGCTTGCCCGAATCGCTCGAGCCCAAAACTCCTGATAGGATATGCAGCCCAGCTGTGCGATATTTTTCAGCACATTTTCCACCTGAGCCCCTGAGTATTAGGGTTGTTCCAGTTCTTTGGAAAACAACATGCCTGGTTCCAGTGCCAAAGAACAACTATAAACAAACTCACACAGTGACTACAGACCTGCGGCCTTTACATCACATGCCATGACGGCACTGCATAGGCTGGTCCTAAAGCACGTCCGATCAGTGAAGGAACCATATTTGGACCCCCATCAGTTCTCATACCATACAAGCATTGGAATTGACGACTCCATCATTTACCTGCTGCACAGAGCCTACTCGCACCTAGACAGGGCAGTCAGCACTGTAAGAGTCATATTCTTGGACTTTTCCAGTGCTTTTAACATCATAAGACCTGCTCTACTCTGCAGTAAGCTTCTGGAGATGCGGGTGAATGGCTTGCTGGTCACCTGGATTGGGGACTGCCTCACTGGTCAACCACAGCATGTGAGGCTGCAGAACATCACCTCGGACACTATAATGAGCAGCATTGGGGTTCCTCAGGAGATGGTCCGCACACCCTTTCTGTTCACCCTCTACACCTCTGATTTCAGGTACAGCTCACAACTTTGCCATCTGCAGATGTTCTCTGATGACTCAGCCATTGTGGATTGCATCACCAGTGACTAGGAAGCTCAATACAAAGGCTTATGTTTTACTACTCAGTTGTGTCCAGCGTAATCTTCTGTGTTGTGGTGTGCTGGGGCAGCAGGGTGAAGATAGCTGATTCCAACTGACTTGGTAAGCTCATTAGGAGAGCTGGCTAAATCTAGTGAGTGGAACTGCAGACTATGGCAGAGGTGTCTGAGCAAAGGTTGCTGAGGAAACTGCTCAGTATCCTGAAAAATGAGTCACACCCCCTACACGCCCCCACCACAGCGCTTCAGTCGTAGACCACCGAGGTGCTCTACAGAACACAGGGAGTCCTTCCTACCTGTGGCTATCAAACTCCCTCACTTTTTCCACATAGACAATAACAATTAATCCTGCATTACGATAAACATTTTGAGTTTATGTCTGCACCTTATCTGTTGTATATTTTTACTCTATATCTGTGAATTCGTACCAGCAGTCAATGGGGAGGAGGCGGGGTACACCCTGGACAGGACGCCAGTCCATCGCAGTATATATACAGGGGTTGGACAATGAAACTGAAACACCTAGTTTTAGACCACAATAATTTATTAGTATGGTGTAGGGGCTCCTTTTGTGGCCAATACAGCGTCAATTCTTCTTGGGAATGACAGATACAAGTCCTGCACAGTGGTCAGAGGGATTTTAAGCCATTCTTCTTGTAGTATAGTAGCCAGGTCACTATGTGATACTGGTGGAGGAAAACGTTTCCTGACTCACTCCTCCAAAACACCCCAAAGTGGCTCAATAATATTTAGATCTGGTGACTGTGCAGGCCATGGGAGATGTTCAACTTCACTTTCATGTTCATCAAACCAATCAATCACCAGTCTTGCTGTGTGTATTGGTGCACTGTCATCCTGATACACGGCACCGCCTTCAGGATACAATGTTTGAACCATTGGATGCACATGGTCCTCAAGAATGGTTCGGTAGTCCTTGGCAGTGACGCGCCCATCTAGCACAAGTATTGGGCCAAGGGAATGCCATGATATGGCAGCCCAACCCATCACTAATCCACCCCCATGCTTCACTCTGGGCATGCAACAGTCTGGGTGGTAACGCTTCTTTGGGGCTTCTCCACACCGTAACTCTCCCGGATGTGGGGAAAACAGTAAAGGTGGACTCATCAGAAACCAATACATGTTTCACATTGTCCACAGCCTAATATTTGCGCTCCTTGCACCATTGAAAGCGACGTTTGGCATTGGCATGAGTGACCGAAGGTTTGGCTAAAGCAGCCCGGCCGTGTATATTGACCCTGTGGAGCTCCCGACGGACAGTTCTGGTGGAAACAGGAGAGTTGAGGTGCACATTTAATTCTGCCGTGATTTGGGCAGCCGTGGTTTTATGTTTTTTTTGGATACAATCCGGGTTAGCACCCGAACATCCCTTTCAGACAGCTTCCTCTTGCGTCCACAGTTAATCCTGTTGGATGTGGTTCGTCCTTCTTGGTGGTATGCTGACATTACCCTGGATACCGTGGCTCTTGATACATTACAAAGACTTGCTGTCTTGGTCACAGATGCGCCAGCAAGATGTGCACCAACAATTTGTCCTCTTTTGAACTCTGGTATGTCACCCATAATGTTGTGTGCATTTCAATATTTTGAGCAAAACTGTGCTCTTACCCTGTTAACTGAACCTTCACACTCTGCTCTTACTGGTGCAATGTGGAATCAATGAAGACTGGCTACCAGGCTGGTCTAATTTAGCCATGAAACCTCCCACACTAAAATGACAGGTGTTTTAGTTTCATTGTCTAACCCCTGTATATATATTGTGTGATTCCTTTATAATTTAACCCTGGCACAACAATTTCCTGTGGGATCAATAAAGTTCTTATCTATTTTAAATTTGGTCATTTTCAGCATTAGCCCCAAAGCCAACTGCTTTGGTTCATCTTATGATGGAGGAACCCTCTGAGCTAAGCTGCAAGGCTCCTAGGCCATGGACAAAGGCTGATGGACAATCTATAATACTTAGTGACTATTATTATGGGAAATTTTGGCAGCAGATTAATGGACATAGAAGTATGTTGTGCATTTATTCTACAGCACCTCATCAAAACACCAACATCACTTGTATAGCAGAATATGTCATTTTCTTTGTTTCTTTCTTTGTTTCTTTGTTTCTTTCTTTCTGTTAAAGCTAAGAGCCTAAATAATAGCGCCTTAATTTCTTTAAAACATTTCACTGATTAGAACCAGGACAAACTAATTTCTTTAGCTCTCTCAGACAGAGGGAAGGAGTTTCATTTAACTTTTCCCTGGACAGCTGGACTGTGTTTTTCTCTGAAACTGGTCTTCATTGGAGCCCTGATCATCCACATTTATCAAAGACAACAAAACCTGTTTTCAACAACTCATGCCAGTTTGTCAGAACAAATTGCTTATGTAATGTAACATTTTGCTAATTATTTCTTATTTGCTGAAGAAAGAAAAGGCAAAGGTAATAGTGTAAAAGACATAAACACTTATGCTTCATAAAGAATTATTCAGGCTGATTTTGAGGAAGAATAATTTCTGCACAACCCAAATTAAACTAGCAAGTGTGACGTTCTGGCCTATCCCTATTGAGATGTTGCAATATGACATTTAAAGAAAGCAAGTAAAAACAAAATGTAAAATATCAATAGTTATCGTCATTCAATAATATCCACACCCTTGGCTTTTACACATTTGATATGTTGTGACCACAAGCATCTATGTATTCTACTGGGAATTTATGTGATAGACCAAGACAAAGTGAAGTAGAAGGAATATGATACATAGTTTTCAAAATGTTTAACAAACACTTTGCATAACGCTAGGTGCTCCGAAGTCTTGTTAGAGAACATTAGTGAACAAACTGAATCATGAAGATCAAGAAATAGTGCAGACAGGTCAGAGATAAGGTTCAGGAGAAGCTTAAAGCAGGGTTAGGTTATAAAACATTATCCAAAGCTTTGAACATCTCATAGAAGAGTGTTCAATCCATCATCTATACTAAGCTCTTAGGCCTCGGGGGCCCGTGGATGGGCCCCCAGATGGGCAAACATGGTCAAGTGCATTGTTTTGACATCAGAATGTCACTATTTATTTCTAAAATATTGAGTGTTACCTCAGGCCTTTGTATGGTTTTTAGACATTTTGGGGTGACTGTTAAGGGGCTAATTAACTGCAAACATACCAGGACATGGCCCTGCACCTAAACTGATAGGCCAGACAAGGAAAGCATTTAATCAATTAGCTGCCAAGACACCAGTGATGACACTGAAAGAGCAGGAGAGCTCAACGGCTTAAGTGGGTGAACCTGTTGACAGGGTAACTATTACTCCTTCGTGCACAAATCATTCCCCTGTGAAAGAGCTGCAACTAGAAAACCAGTGTCAAAACAATGTGTTAAGAATTCATGTTTGTACCTTGCCACATGACATGAAGAGAACACAGCAAATACTTGGAAGGGGGTGCTTTGAACAATCTAACTGTCTGGCATATGTTGGGACCACAGCCATGGGTGAAAGGCCAGTACGAACTTTTCTGGAACTTTCAAAATAAATTGCATTAACCTACTTCCAGAACAGCCAGGAACAGAGAATAACAGCGGACTTCCCGTGATGTCACTGTCCAAATAAAAACACGCTTTTGCAACAAACTGACCTCTTCCATGCAGGTCCCCAGCGGAACTGGACGGAGGGACACAAAGCGCTAATGTCTCTTTGCTGGCAAATAGACATAACTCTTCAAGCTGGATCCAAGAGTGTCATACAATCACACGATCATATGCGCTAAGTTAAGTAGGAATGAATTGCTGTTTGTGTATCCGGTATTCATTCATGAACAGGGGTCATTAAAGTACAAGCGTTGCTTGACTTTCTCTCTGAGGTCTACAGAAGCAAACTGTGTTCCAGAGAGTTCCCAGCAGAGACCCTATCTCAACAACGCCGAGTGGAGCAGTTTTCCCGGTCTGAAGGAAGGACAACGGGACCGCATCACCATGGCTACTGCAGTAACATGCAGTTTTGCCGGCCCGACAGAGCGAGCCGCCCCACCCCACAGCTACGGAGGTTAGCAAGTTAACCCTTTGTTCACGGTGGATGCTTTCTTCAACTTCGTCGTCCCCGACAACTTTTCCTAAGCACGGTTCACGTAAGAGGTTGTGTTTTGGGCAGAGAGAGAAGTAGTTTAGAATGAAATAATCTAAACATTTTTCGTTTTATGACGTTTGGTTTTGTTTATGTTGAAAACTCAGCTATCTTAGTGCTAGCAGATTATCTGCTCAGCACATGTGCTCAGTTTGTGTTCTGTGTTTGTGTTTTTTTTTAAGTTAAGACAAACTTTATTTAAAGGGTGATTTTAAACACAGAAGATTGGCCATAACATGCCGTCCATGCTTATGCATTTTAACCCCTTTTATTACTGGTATTTCAAAGGTATGTGTTTGATTCTGATGATAAGCTATAGCTTCTTTTGTTAGCTTCAACCGCTAACAGATAAAAACATCTGCTTGCCTACTAAGGATAATTTACCCAAAAGGGTTGTTAGTTTTCAATCTGGTAAAAATAATATTTCACTAAATATTATTTTACTAAACTTGATAACTTAGTAACACAATTAATCCCATTTCTCAAAGATTTGGTTCTTATTCAAAATAATATTTCTTTAAATATTATTTTAATAAATAAAGGCAGTTAATTAAACAACACTGAGAATTGGTCATCCAGAAGTTGATTTTATTCAGCAAATCAGATAATATTTCATCTGATCTTGCATTGTGAATGGTTGTTTAAAGGTATACCAATTATTGCTTAAATTAGTTCCAAGACTAACTTATCTTCATTTCCAGATTCTTCAAGATAATCCTTGGTTCTCAAACATAATCAACATTGCATCTTTGATCAACTTGTTTATATTGTACATAGCCCATTAGTATTCCTTATTCTTTAATTCTGCTTGGTAGTTTAGTTGGATTGTTTTAGCATTGTAAAGAGTTTGTTGATTGACATATGTTTGACTTTGAGTTGATTTCTTTTTTTTAATAAATTCTTGTATTTTAAGAAATTGTGTGAATTCATTCCATGTGTGTGCAGAGTTTTGCTGTTCAATAATATCAGAGCTTGGCCCACCCTTTTGATTTTGTCCTATTACCACCGCCTTACTAGGCTGGTATTCACAGGACAACCCTTAACAGACCGAAATATTATTTAATCAAATATTAAATTATTATTTTAAATACTATATTCATATTTTATAGTCACAACACATACATGCAAACCTCTATGTGTGGAGGAAAAGACAAAAAAGACTTGACATCTCTCTGAACACACCATAGCTGACCATGAAACATAGTTGCTGCAGTGTCATGATGTGGGGATGCTTTTTTAGCATAATGGGGCATGCTGGTCTGACTTGACGGGAAGATGGATGGAGCTAAATAAAAAAAATAAAAAACTAGAGACTAAGGTTCACCTTCAAGCAAGTCAGAGACTCTTAGTGCTTCATTGTACATCTAATTATTCCATATTTCTGTACTGTCATTAGTCTCGTCTCCTCAGATCCTTAGTCTTGTTCCCTACTGAAGCCGCCATTCATTCTGTTGACTGTACTCTCATGGTTTCCATATCAGAAATCACATCTCCACAGTATAAGGTCCCTGGGCTCCTACTGTTGGTCTCATTCTAGTTGCCCTGTCCAGTTTCCTGTCTGTGAGTTCCTAAGCTATTGCCACTATTAAATGTTTCCTTCTGCTCTCCATCATACACCTGCCTCTGTCCTGTTGCCACTTCAATCCTGAACAACAACCTTGATGCAAGATATTATGAGTACTTTTGCAAGGCATTGTAATTGGTTTGTCTCTACAGATTAGAAAGTACCATGGGCTTTTTGGAGCACCACTAGTTAGTTACAGTTAGCAAAATCACCAGTACCTTAAGAAAAGTGCTCAAAGTAAATTCAAATCTTAAAATCTTGGTTAAGAAAAGCATTGACCTTTGAACTGGAAGAAAACACCTAATGGAAACTGACATTTTAAACATCACTATTTAACTGGCTGTGGTTTGGAAACTTTGTCAACTTCCTTCCTTCTATGCTTTAGTCAGAGTTATTACCTCCTTCAAAACATTGTGTATAATGAAATCATGTGTGCACATTATTTGACTTGACCGCCTGCGGTTGTGCTTGACAGCCCGTGTAAGATTTTTGACACTTCCTGTTTTTATAGTGTCAGGCTCATCTTTTTGCACACCCACTGAGCTCGCTGCTGTTCTACACTCACACAAAGATTAACTCAGCTATTCATCTCATTTCAATTCATTTACAGATGAGCTAAGAGTCCTCCGACATAAAACACACCCTTATGAACGCATGCATGAGGGTGTATGTTCCTTCTTCTGTCTCAACACTGAAGGAAATTTATTTAAGAATCACTGTTTAGACTGGATATTATTTAACTGAATGAGCTTTATCCTGTGTATAAATAACAATAACTATTTTATTCATTCTGCTCAAAAGATTTAGAACTATCCAATAAATATTAAAACTTTAATCATATTGGATAATGTTAAAATTAGGAACTGTTGAGCTGTTGTAAGAGTTTATCCTGAGGTTGAAGCCTAACAGTAGCCTTACTTTTATTATTCATAAAATGATAGAAAGTTTATTTCCACCACTGGAATCTGTTGAACAGAGCACTGCAAAACTATTCCTTTCACTTGAACTTTTAAACACTGGATCTTCTTACTTACTTCTTGGTCTCTGTCATACTCTCATATCACACTGTCTTTTTTGCAACATTGCTGTTTATGGCAATGCTGTTTTTTATGGCATTTACGAAGTTAAATAGTCTTTGCTATGGTGAAGGATAGTTTTAATCCTGTGATCTATGGTTATTTATTTGATGTAAACTACTGCAACTAAAGCAATGTCTGCACATTTCTTTGAATTTTCTAGTTAATGGTGCAGTCAACATATTAGGGTGGGACTGATGTCAACAAGTTACAGATTATTATGATCACATACATACCTTGGAAAAGTATTTATGAAGATTTTAACATTTAGTCAAGTTACAACCACAAACCTCAATCTATTTTATTTTATTTGGGATTTTGTGTGATAAATAAACACAAATTCGAGGATAAAGGATACATAGCTTTAAACATTTTTATAAATAAAAATCTGAAAGGTGTGGGATGCATTTGTTTGAACTTTGTAAAGTGAGCATTATTTGAAATTACAGCTGTAAGTCTGTTTGCTTGTTTCTGGACTAGATTCTTTCACTGAATGAATTTTTCATTCATTCCTCTTTGCAAAATCGTTCAAGCTCAGTAGGAGACAACTTTAAACCACAAATTTCAAGTTATTCCTCAGATTCTAAGAAGGATTTAGGTCAGGACGTTGACTGGGCCATTCAAACTTAATTTGCTTTGATCTAAACTTTTTCTTTGTTGCTCTTGTATGTTAAAAAAAATTTTCCTGCCGCAGGTTTCTTGCATCTAAAAGGTTTTCTTTTAGGTTTGGTCTGTATTTAGCTCCATCCATCTCTCTATCATTTTTTATCCTGCTAAGAAGAAGCAACTCCACACCATGATACTGCCACCACAATGTTGCACCATAAGGTTGGTGTCTTTAGGGTGATTTGCAGTGTTAGCTTTCTGCAACAAATTGTGTTTTATTTTGAAGCCAGAAAATTACATTTTGGTCTCATCTGACCAGAGAGCCTTCTTCCAAATGTTTGCTGTGTCCCCTACATGATAAATAAATATAACCAATGAGTTGATTCTGTTTTTAAGTACTGCATAACTGGAAACCTTTAATTTTATATTAGTTACAACATGCCTGTTCTACTCTGACAGATGGAACTTCCCCTTTTTTATTTAAATGGGCTGTCCAGAATTTCACAATTTATTTATACCATAGATCACTTCCTATTCATACAGTTTCAGGACAAGACCGTCAACAAAGATCTTTGTTTAGAGGTTTTTGAGACCTTTGTGGTGCATTAGATTTACATATTGTATATTTAAAATAGAAATTGGTGTTTGTCTTTGTCACACCAAAACTTTGTTTTTTACTACTTTTCCACAATCTTGCCAAAACAGGAAAATGGCTTTAATATTCTCAGTTATTTTCTTGATTTTTCTAAGAACCATCAGCTGCCAGCGTGAGTGTCTCCCCGGTAAGTTTCAATAAAATCAATGAGATGAGTTATCAACATTTAATGGAAAAGCTTAAAGTGTATTTTGTCTTCTTTAGATACTCTTGATGACACAGAGTTTTACATTAATGTAACAGAACACATTAAAGTACAATCAATCGACTGTATTCAGATTCCACATGAAGTGACATTTCCACGAGACAAAGTGACAGTTCCATTTAAAAAGGTGTTATTTAAAGGAGATCCATCGAATGTTGTTCTTACAAAAGTTGTCAGTCGCATGGATTTTGAAACCACAGATACTTTCTCAATTACGGAGCTTCCATGTGGAGAATATGAGTATGGCTTCAAACTTGAATGGGGATGCAATCAAACTTATGTTTTCCCAAAAAAGATTCAAATTTCAGTTTCTGGTGAGTAAAAACTCTTCTGGTTGTCAAATGTTTCATGGTTGTATTGCCTTTAAGATCAAGACCCTTAATTTCCTCTGACCATAGACTGAACATATTTTTGATTCAGATAACTTGCTTTAGAATCTTCCTCAATAAAAATGCAAAACATACAAAATGCTAATTAGTTTGTTTGTTTATTTACAGCATTAACAACAAAACCAACCATTAAGTATTTTCCAATGGTGGAAGGACAACTTACACAAATAATGTGCAGGGCTCCAAGTTCATGCTCTGGTGAAGTGTTTTTGCTTTGGAAATTGAAAAATGCTGATGGACGGTCTACAGTGATGGACAACGACTTTGATGATTATGAATATCTCTCCAGGTTTGGAAGACGTAGATATAGAAAAAACAGAGGTGTACATAATCTACATCTTTATCCAACAGCGAATCTTCACAACACCAACATCACATGTGTTGCAGAATATGATCACGATACTGCTGAGACAACTGTCACATTGACTGTGAAATGTAAGAAACCACAATCTTTGTAAAATGATGCTGCATATAGTTTAAAAATGTGCAAAGATATAACTATAGGCATTATTTTTTTTCTCTATCTGTTTTTTTCACTCAGTCCCACCCAGGATCCTGAACAACTCTCATTGCACAGTTAAAGGAGATCTGCTGGTGTGTGTGTGCATCAGTTGGGGCAATCCTCTGCCACCAATCTTTTGGCCTTTGGAAACCCTCACAGATTACTCCATCGCTAGTTTTAGCAATGCTCAGAGAGTAAGAAGCACCTTCTCCATGCCTGCAGCTAAATATCACAACGCCACTGTTAAATGCATCAGCAGCAATATACTCGGTCAGGCTGAAACTGAAATTCCCATTCAGTGTTCTGCAGAGGATGTTGGGTTGAACTGTGAGTATTAAATATTGTCACATTATTTTTCTCCTATAGTTCCTAGGAACAAGGAACCAGTTTTTGGTCTTTTTTGCGATTAATCTTTTGAAATGACATTTTCTTAGATATTCCTGGATCAAACAAGTGGGTTGACTCAGCCCTACCTTGTATAACTGGAGTTTGTTTCACCCTAAATCTGTTCTTAGTTGCTGTCATCATCTTTATTTATCGAAGGTAGAGGAATACAAATATGTTTCAACAAAAAATTGAGCAAACAGCAATATTAAGTTATCAGAACAAGGTGTGGAGAAGTAAACATTCTAAAACTGAGTTCTTTTCTGTATTTACAGAAGTAAAAATAAGCAAAAGAAGCAGCGTGAAGAAGTAAAGACTTATGCATCTTTGAGACGGGCTGATGTGGAGGAAGAGTACAGCATTATTTCCCCACAAAACAATAAGTAATGCGGGTCACAAATTTAGCCTTGTATCCAAGAAGACATTACACGTGTCATGATATGTCATGTATTGTGTTTTTCATTATGTACAGTGCAACAGGTCTCTTTAGGTCAAACATGTATGTAGCCTTTAAAATAAGGTGAAGCTCTGTCATCTGAGAGGGACTCCTAATATAGCTGCTGCTCTTCCACATTGAAAGGAGGAAGCTGAGCTGTTTCAGGCATCTTATCATGATTCTTGAATCACCTGGTGCTGTTACTCCTGCAGATAGATTAGACACGTATTGCTCACCACCGGTGATTGTCAGTTTATGCTCAAATTGGCATAGTTACTTACTTATGTATTACTTCCTTGGTCTCTGTCATACTCTCTATAATTACTGGTCAGGAGTAGTTTTCATCCTGTAAGCTGTAGTTTATTTAATCAGTATCTGGTGTAAATAAAGTTATGTCTGCACATTTCTTTAAGGGAAGGTGTTTTCAGAATGATTTGCATTGTTAGTTTTCTGTCCTATGCTGCTATGGCTGCATGAGCAACCTTCTTCACGTGTTTGCTGTGTCCTGTTCAAGGCTTGTGGGACAGAGGACTTCTTATGGCTACATTTCAATGATAGGGTTGTGTTAAAAGAAAATTGTATGATTTAAATGAATGATAGTTGTTATGTCACCATATTCTCCCACTTTGCAGCTCCTTGGTCTTCGTGAGACTGTTTCTCCACTAATATTCTCTAACAAACCTCTGGCTGTAAATACAGTTGTATGAAATTACACACAGGTGGACTTTCTTCACTACATAGTTGAGATTGGGGGTAGTTTCTTGTAGAAATAACAGAGCTAAAATCAGAATACAAGAGTCTATTAAAATTCTATGTTGCTGTTGCTCCGATGTAAATAGAATTACTTCCAGGTTAGCTTTTCGTTAACACAAAGGAACTTGGTAAGTAAGGTGTTGCAATTCTCAAAATGATAATAATTAGGAAGAATAAGGTTTTTCCTGTCAAATTAATAGCTAAATGTTGGTGATTTGTGATCACCGCTTGTCTGTATAAAAGTGAGACTCATCCTTTTACACATCCCACTGAGCTTGCTGTGTGTACATTCACACAAAGACTGATTCAGTTTTTCACCTCATCTCAGTCCTTTACAGATTGATTAGGGTCCTGTAGCATAAATGTTTTATGTGCCTAAATGTAACCCCATTCACAAGAGACTTTTTTTTACCTTCCCATTTAATTGTGAACAAAATAAATTTTACAGTTAGATCTAAAGAAGATAATCTTTATAAACTGACTATGCTGTTCTGTGTAAAAAAAAAAAACAAATAAAAAAACAACTGACTCCTGATGCTAACTCAATTTTTTTTGTTGTATAGTGACCGAAACAATAAGATAGCTTTATTATATTGATTTGAAAACACTTTAGCTCTGAGTCCAGGTCCTATTTTTAGACACAAAAATTAAAGCTCTGTTGATCTCTACATCAGCTCTGTAAAAGCATCTTTTTAGTCAACCGAGGTGTCTTGTGACAAAGATCTGAATGTCCCAGAGTGAAGAATGGCAGCTCTATGCAGTCCAAGGATGGCGTCTTCACTGATAATTTAGCTTTAGAGATACTGGCACTTCTAAAATTAGTGTTGCCCGAGCACTTTGTGAAGAGTGAGCTTGAGATTTCACACTTGTCACTGGTAGCTACTTTTCTTGGACCTGTTCTGATAGAAAGGTGGTCAATCAAGAACATAAAGAAACTAAGTGACTGAAAGCAGAATAAGACTTTGTGAGTGCCTGTTCTGTGTTTAATAAGATGTGGAAACTTTGGACAACTCAGTGAAAACAGAAGTCTTTCCACTAAGGTAGATGGCATTACATATGAAGAACAAATCAGAACTCAAGCCGACTCAAGCCAGAAGATACAGTCATTGTTGTATGTATGAAGGCACATTATGTATTAAATGCAATTACAAAATGAAATGTACATTTCATAGTTCATTAAATTAACACATTTAAAGAGCAACCAAGCCAATTCTTACAGAGATTTCAACCTAAAAGTGTAGTCATACCCATATATGGTATAAGCTTGTCATGTCCAGAGAGTGATCCACTCCAGACTGCATTCCTTAACCTTCCACAAACTCTTTCACACTAAAAAACAATCATAAGAATCATCTTAGCTAGAGTAGAACTTCAAACATAAACGTGGTTTAAACTAAACAATGATAACTTATATACATTTTTCCAACAGCTACAAAGGGTAACACCATTTAAACTGGTTCACACTTTCAGATTTCAACTACAACTTCAATACATTTCATTGCTGTGTAAATATTTTATCGGCCCCTAAGTAAAATCTGCTCAACAAATGGTCAAACACCTAATCTGACAGACCAGGCAAAGAGACCATTAATCAGGGAAACAACCAAAAGGCCCATGGTAACCCTGGAGGAGCTGCAGAGATCCGCAGCACAGTTGGGAGAATCGATTAACACAACATTTCTTAGTTGTGCAATCCACAGATTTGACATTTATGGAAGAACTGCACAAAGAAAGCCATCTTTGAAAGAAAGTCATAAGAAGTCACGATAGCTGTTTTTCCACAATCCAATGTAGGGAACATAGCATGCAAGAATGTGCTTTACCAAACTGAACTCCATTCACTGCTCTCTCACAGTATCAGATCAGTTTGCAAACCTGCGGGCTCATGTACAACACAAAGAATACACTATTATTAATTTACATAGTGTGGAGTCTTTAAAGTTCCACTTACAAAACTAAAATAATTTTGCCTTAGGTGTGAATGAATGTGTGTGTGGTTGTTTTACCTGTGTGTGTCCCTGTTGCCCTGCGATGGACTGGCGACCTGTCCAGGGTGTACCCTGCCTCCCGCCTATAGACTGCTGTAGATAGGCACTAGCTTCCCCGCGACCTACTATGGAAGAAGTGGTAGAAAATGGCTGACTGACTGATATTCTGTTTTCTCCTGTGGCACTCGAAGCAGCTGATCACTCCTGTGATCTGTCATGTGTTTGAAAGATTTGTATTTTGTGTAAGCCAATATGACTCATATCCTTTTAATAGGTAATAACTATTTCTTGAAAAACGATACAAAACAAAACAACAAATCACCTGCAACAGTGTTAAGAAAAATGAATTAAAGTAAGTTTTCTGAAATGCACATAAGAATTAGTTTTACAAATGATGAAATATAAAACGGAATTTTGAACAATGTTAAATATTAGCCCGTAACATAATCCACATTTTAGTGTGTAAAGTGTAATGTCCAGAAACAGTAATATTTTCACATCACATTAATTTAAAAGTAACTGAATTAACATGTTCAGTTAAATTTCTATAAGGATGGCATGTTTATTTGGGTTGTATTATGAATTATCATGTCAGCTTAGTAAAAGTTAAGAACTTTGATAAGATTTGTGAAATTTCTGTGTCCAGCTTTATCGGATTTAGTGACAGCGCCAATGCTAAAGTCAAACTTGCTAGCAAGGAAGTCTAGCTTTAGGGTTTAACAGTTAGTTAGGATTTTCTTAAGTGAGGTTCTGTGTCGTTACTGCTTGTAATAGTTCCCTTCCCTGTAGTAGAAGGATTTTATATCACTGTGAGCTTGTTGAAAAGTAAACACATCCTTAGAGTGGTCGAAGCTACCAAGCTAGTTTGATGTATATGGTCTGTTTTATCTGACTTTAGCAATTTAAAACACTTCAAAATGAAAATGGTCATAACAGTGGCAAATATAACAATTTCAAAACAAACCATTATTAGGTGTGGTGGTGTTCTGTGTTCCTATGGAATTGATTAGTTGAGCTTCCACTGAAACTCGTCGGTCAGCTCTAGCTTCACCAATAATGAAGTGAGTGGGGCACATTGATGCAGCAGTTGTCTACCTAGCTTTCAAACTTTCCACCACATGAGGTGAGGGATGTATTTACTTTTTTAACATGCTTATGGTGATATGACACCTTTCTATCACAGGAAAGAGATGTATTACTGACATCATAGCTGTGGTTGTCACTGAAAAGGTTGTCACTCAGATTAAAAATGTTTGTAACTCTTTTAGTAAAGTTTAATGCCTTAATCACAAACGTAGTTTTAGATTTTGTTACTTTTTAACTTTGGAGGGCAAACCAGATAAACAAAATGGTCCTAAAATGTAGTTGAAATTAAACTAGTTTAGTTGTGTTGTGTTGTACATTTGATAAAAAATGCTGGAATTTAACATTGAATTTATGCGTCTTTCTGCAACTTACATAATTTGCAAATTATTTTTAACATGATTTTCATTGTTTGTTTTGTGAATGTACCGCTTCTGCATTCTGTTGTAAACATTGTCTTTCTATTATCTTGTTTACAACTATCTGTGCACTAATTTCTCAGAGTTCTTCTATGTAACACGACTACGCATTTCTAAAGAAAACCATTTGACCCATTACGTATGAGAATCTTTCCAGATCCCCAACTCTAATCTGAAAAGGATTCTGGGAATTCAATATGCAAAAATATAAACATAAATGTAAACCCATGACTTGCAACAACTTCCAACTGACTTCATCATTGTGTGAGGTTTGACCTTTTTGATGCTTTTTGACATCAGAAACTCCAATCAATGAGCAGAGGAAGAAAAAAAACTCACATGGCCTGTTTCAAATCCTGTGCCATGAGTTCATGAATCAGTACTCAGGAGAGGGATTGTGTTTGGGGGGGGATTACCCCCCAGTCCAGGTGGTCTTCATTTATCCCCCTACCCCCATAACGGAACTCCACGCTCTTGATGAAGCTCAGCACAGGGTCACAGCTTCCATCCTGTTCCAATCTCTCCTACATCAGGTTCTAGGGCTTCTACTGCTATTTTGTTTCAATTCTTCTGAACACTGAAATGTGTTCAATCCATGTTAAGCATGACAGAAAGTAGGATTAGGGTTAGTGTCAGCATAACGTGCTTATCTTTACATTGTTAGTTTCAAGCTTTCTTTCAAATTTACCAGTAAAGAAAAACTCCTTGAGGGAGATGAGACAAAAAGCAAAGTGCACCTATTTTCTTCACTATACCTCTTCCCTCAGTGCTTCAAATAGATGGTTCAGGTCTTGTTGAAGTCTGGAGTTTTGTAAACAAGTCTAAATGCCAGGGAAGCTGCTAAAGATCTGAGAGAAACTCTGATCAAAGGCAGCTTTACGTGCAGTCAGTGTAGGTGTGGTGACGTGAACTTGTGTGTTTGTGCGTTGCTCCAGCAAAAAGACAGGCGCACATCTGTCTGTTGTGGTTCTTTCTGAAGTCCTGCTGCAATTTGATCGCCTCTGTTTGCTCAACACAGATCTTAGAAAATGTGCTTAAGTCACCAAAGTTTATATTTAACTAAGATGAACTCCTCCCACTTGGCTGGAAACACCTGAAAAACTGCTAACGTACTAAAGGACCTCTTTAAACAAATCTATCTATTATTTCAGTATTTCGATTCATAAAGTAAAACTCATAAATTATATGAGCATTTATTTCTGTTCATTTGGGTAAATATGCCTTAAACCTAATGAAAATAAAAAATATTTAGTTTATAAGAATATTGGAATATTTCATTGGAACAATAAAAATAGATGACAAAAGTACAGAGTAGAGAAAAAGTATGTCCTCCTTTACAGACTTCTTCAGTTTTTACTTCTTTGTCTCATTTAAATGTTTCAGATCATCAGGTTAAAAATAACCGAATACACAAAAAGCTGTTTTTAATGATGGTTTCATATATTATATCACGATCTATAGAGTTTTATCCTTTGAATTAAATTGCTGAAATAAATTATCTTTTTTAATATTTTAATTTACTGAGTATACTGTAGATATTTTTTTGCTGAGGCTTACTGAACAAGTGAACACCTTTCAGATACAGTGTGTAATTCAGACACCTTTATCTAAAAGGAAACAAATGGTGGTTGGTGAAGGGATTGCAGAGACAAAAGCTGACGAAGGTGAGTTAAGACTATAACCCCAGGAAGTCCCTACTCTGAAGTGATTTAGCAGATTATCATTTGAGGTGACATTGCATGCAAGCTCTTTTGGCTGGGGTGCTTCCATGCACTCCAGTCCCAAGGTGAAGGGACCACCCATTAGTGTGAAGAAATGTCCACTCAATTCCTGCGCCAATTCACAGACCTGCCTATCTCCCTGGGCCTGCTCCTGGCTACAGATTGGGGCTGAGAAATTGAGGGGGGTGGCGGAGAGACTCAAGCCAGAGTCTTGGGAATAAAGTCTGGTTGTTACTGGGTTTTAGAGCAAGTCAGAGTCAAGGAGGTCTCCTGCTGCGGGAGAGCAGGGCTTTGATTCAGCACTAGGCTCTGCAGCAGGATCCCAGGACAATCAAGGACCAAACCCCAGGGGCCAGGCTTGATGAGGGTAAAGGGTAGCAGTGGGGTGGGCTCATATTGACGACAGTGACACTGACATTTACGGGGAGACAATGATGCAGCAGGCAGCGGAGTGGGAGGTGACAGCGGGGTCAACAGAAAGGTTGACTTTTTACAGGCTCTATTAACAGACTTGTTGGACTGAAGGATTGGAGTGAAAGGGGCAAACTTTGCTTGTGGGGCAGTTTTTCTTCATCCAGTTAAAGGCTGAATAACTAGGAAAAGTGTGTGTGATCATTTGTCAGGTTCCAGCTCCATCTCCATTTATACATGGATACAGCGCCTTCCTAAACCTTTTATACTTCCTCAACCTTTATCCATTTGATCATTTTACAGCATCAGACTCCAGAGTATCTTTTGGGGATAGTATGTGTTAAACCAGCACAGAGCACCATATACTGTAATTACAAAGGAAGAAAGTGATTTTTAGGTATGTTTTAGGTATGTTTCGACCAGCTTTGCTTATTAAGTGTAAGATCAGTTTTTAAGTCTTGCCACGTATGTTCAATGGGGCTTTAGTTCTGAACCTTTACCATTTACTCTGGACCTTTACCTTTGCCATTCTAACACATTAATATGCTTTTATCTAAATTGATTCATTGTAGCTTTGGTCGTAATTATAGGGTCATTGTCCTGGTGTAAGGTTAGCCTTTGCAGTCTTTTTCAGTGTTTTCCACTAAACCTAGCATTTTGTATGAAGGCTAAAAAAAATTTATTTTGGTCGCACCTGACCAAAGCACCTTCTTCCACATGTCCCCTTGTGGCAAACTGCAAACAGAACTTCTTATGGCATTCTTTTAGTTATACCTCTCTTGTTGCCATTCTTCCATAGTGTTTAAATTTGTGTATTACCCTACTAATACTAATCCTGTCAACATCATCCCCCAACTCAACTGTGGATCTCCAAATCTCCTCCAGAGTAATGTGGCCACGTCACTGCTTCTGAAAACATCTTGTTGTGTTTGTCAGTTTACATTGAATGCCATGTTTTAGTAGGTTTGCAGTTGTGCCATAGTCTTTCCAGTTTTGGATGATGAATTGAATACACCTATATTTACTAATTAGGGGTTTTCTGAAGGCAGTTGTTTGCAATCAATGTTTTTTTAGAGATAACAGAGCAAATGAAACAGCAAACCTTTCAGATTTTAGTTTGAAAAAGATTTTTAAAACAGGTTCCTTTTTTTCCTTTATTACACAGCTATGCACTATTTTGTGTTGATCCACGAGACAAAATCCCGATAAAATAGAAATTAGCATAGAAGGTGTGACTGCAGATTTCTGAAGCAAAACCTTTTAAAAAACATTTCATATGTGTTAGATTGGTCACCTTTTAACAGGGAACGTCATGTTTACGTTTGTTTTTCATTATAATGATATTGATATCATGAACCTGCTTCATCTTCACCTCCAAACATCAAGGACTGTGGCTCACAATACACAATGCTGCACAGCTCCCCCACTGACATCAAAAAATGTTTCAGATAATGTGCATTAGAGGGAATGACCCAGTTAGATGGCAATTCAACAGTGGTGTCAACTGCTGAAAGACTGACCTTCAAACTACACCCTGCACTCCCTTGCTTGGACTATATAACCCCCATACCATTCCCCAGCCCCACCCACCACCCATATGATGTCCTCAGAAATTGTATTCCCTGACAGATTAGGGGGCAAACATACTAAAGGGTAAGGTTTCTGCCCATTCAACACCTGGCATGGAGCCGGCCTACCCATTTGATTTGTGTTACAGCTCATGCAGCTGAGGGTGCATCAGGCCAAACCTTCTGTCAATCTCTGCTTCCTCATATGATCAATACATCCTCAGGAGCATGTGTAAATGTTAGGGAGGTAATATAATCCATTCTAATTGAATAGCATAGTACAAAAAATCCATGGAAATTTGTGTCATGACAAATGAAAGGTGTGACACTCAAAAACTCAAAACATGCAATTAAAGTTATTACTTCAAGGAATGCTACTGTTGCTTTCCATGTTTTCAGACATGAAGTAAACATACTTTCACATTACTTGGACACTATTTCTCCAGAAAGCGTCAGTGACATTTTAACACAAGTCTGTGTTTAGAGCATTAAGAATTGCCATTGGATTAAACACTGGCACCGATTAGGTACAGGAAGAAGACATATACATACAGCTGAAATCAAATCTGTACATAATCTGAATAGACAAATCACAAAACCATTTTTTCCTCTCTGTCTGGCATTAAATTTTAGGGTGTCAGATGGTGCCACATACATTTTTTTAAACAATAATATGTAGGTATAAACATCATTGGCATATCCAGCCAAAATGCTGTTCAAGAAGGATTCTGTGTTACGGAGAAGAATTTGCTGTGAAAAATGTGTGTACTAATCCCAGAAGAGAAGCAAAAAACCATGTGAAGATAGTGGCTGAATATGGTAACACAATATTATCATAGGAAAAGAACAGCATGTGTAAATAAGACAATAAGTAATTCTTTAAGATATCAGACAAGAAGTTAAAGCTTGGCCATAAATGGTTATTCCAAATGATCGGGTGTCCTCAATTAATGACAAAAAGTCAATGTTTTGCAGTGACCATCACAAAACCTTAACTTCAGTCCCACTGAACTTTTTATGGGCAGAGCTAAAAAGTGTGTCGGAGCAAGGTGCCCTACAAACTGGCTCAGTTACATCAGTTCTTACCATGGGAATCGGCCAAAATTATTACTATTGTGAGAAGCTTGTGAAGTTATGCTCAAAACAATGAACCTAAATCCTACCGTTTAAAAAATTTGCTACCAGATAGATCTAAACTCCAGAATTTGGAGAAAGTAATGAAAAATTCTGTCCCATTATTCTGGCATTCAATAAACTGGTAATCCTAACTAACCTAAAGCCGGAAACATTTATTCTGATTTAATACTGTTTAAAAAAGGCTGTGTGGCTTTGTATACATTGCATATAAACCTCTGGTTTCAGCTGTACATAGAAGATTCATGTTCTTGCATTAGCAACATAGGCAATGCAAAGAACAGGGGAAATAAAAGATGCATCTGAGCATCAGGGTCAGCAAGTGCATGAGAAACTGAGTCCATTTTGGCATTTTTAATTCAAAATACCACCACAGCAGAAATTCACTGTTTTTAAATCTCAGCCCAGACTTCCCTTCTGCTTGAGCTTGATGGGGCCCAGGGAAGGAGCCCCCAGAATGCTGATAACTCCCCCTGCTATTCACCAAGCACTGTGGTTCATATTTTTTGGAGGTCCATTGACTTTCTCCTTTTCAGTCTCGCTTTAATCCCTGGGTCTGTGTCCTCGGTGGTTCTCTACAGAGGAGCCATTATTCGTAGCCTTATTACTGCGCCCCTCGCGGCTTATCTCCTTCCTGGTGACAGTCTTTTCAAGCCTCCCCCTAATGACCTGGGGAAGCTCACATGCTCAACTTCCCAGGGCTGCCGAGTCTCGCTGATGTCAGAGGGGGCGGCCCCCATGCAGGATCTCTGGGTCCTGTCAGAGAAAAAAGGTCGAGGCACAAGCACCAACACGTCAACCAATCCTCATGTCTTCTTCTACTACTACAGGTGACCAAGCCAAGTCTGCTGAACCACTGCTTACAAGAGCTAACTTCATTCACATTAAAATGAGCTCAGTTGCTTAAAGGAAATGCCAGTCTATTTTGACATTTGCTAGTGACTATTTAAAGCAATGTTTTTAGAGTGCAACATCACGTAAATCAGAAAGCATCCAGTAAAGTGGAAAAAATAATTCAGTTTCATCCAAGAAGCATTTAAACCTCAAGTTGATATTCCAAAGTGGTCTGCTGGCACATGCTTTCTTACATTCTGCATTCTCAAGCCTTGATTAAAAGTCTGCTAAAGCCAACCATTCATCTTTGTCAAGACAAGTGAGGGGGATGAATGTTTTTCATTCTGCTAACATTTTCTCTTCCTACTAAATCAAAGGAATGGAACCCCAGCTGAGACCTTGAGCTCGATCGCTCCAAACCACATTGAGTATTAAGAAAATGTCCCATTGTAATGTAGCCTACAGCAACATCGTGCTTGCAGGCAATTGAGGCTCAGAAAGCTCCAGCTGTTTGCAGATCAGCCTGTTTATTCACATGTACTTTTAATTTATGTCAAAGTCGTAGGAGCCGGTGAGGTGGAATGTACTCTCTTTCAGGTAATTTCTGACTGAACATGGTGTCCCACTGGTGCACCTCCTAATTACATTCTGCATCTTCAAGCCAAACATTATGTTGTCTTTGGAGATGTCTGAAGGGGAACATGACAGGCATTTAGGTTTTACACCCTGACCCCGTAAAAAACAATAAACTCGCATTTAAATTTTAAGAGCAGACACGCTGCAGCAAACGGGGGAAATGTGAAAACAGGTGTATACCTTACTCTCCACATGGCGTGCAGGCCTGTTACCCCCGAAGCCATGAGGGAAACAATATTCTTTCGTGTTTATGTCTCTTAATCATAAAACTGGGTAAGACTTTGAGACTCATGCTGAACCGGTCCAATTAAGACAGTGATGACTTTAGTGATACTATTCACACCACAAAGAGCCAAAGACATGCAGGGAAAGCCCTTGGGGATGTAATGGAGGTAATTCTCTGCGGTATTATCCACCCACGTCATCCAAATCTGATACATTTTTAAAGCTGTAGAAAAACTTAATTCCAGTACTGTACATTTTAGAGGTGTATAAGTCATCTAAATATAAATGAATAAAATGTAAGACTTGCACTATTCTCAGACATGGCTTTTGAATTTTGTTACAAGGTTTTTCAGGGCCAGGCACAAATAGGTCTGTGTAGACTGATGACTAAATATGTCGTGTACAGTGTACAGTAAGAAATGTCACACACATTTCATAACCTGAGCTATAAAGCAGTGTGTAAGCCTTAGCCACCTTTAGATTGCATATTCAAACAGGAACCTAGTTTCCACACCCATGAATAGGTTTAGGCATTTCCACACTTTAAAATTTGTTGTTTACACCACTAACCACAGTTCATGACACTGAGGCTGAACTGAAAGACAGGGGAAAAGAGGAAAGTGTGATTCATTTGGCATTTTATACTTGTAATCAATTTGGAGAAAAGAGTAAATTCAGATCATATCTGCAGAGGCCTTCTTTAAGACCAGCGCAATCCTGAAGCAGAATACAGTAAATATAACCAACAGTCTTCAATGTCTGCACCAAGTGCCAAAAGGCACCTGGAGGACTCCGACCATGAGATGTTTCTCTGGTCTGAGATTCTCTGGTCTGATGAGACAAAGAATGAACTCTGGTGTGAATGCCAGTCGTCATGTGTGGAGGCACCACTCATTACCAAGCCAATACCATCCATACAGTGAGGCATGGTGGTGGCAGCATCATGCTATGGGGATGTTGTTCAGCATCAGAACCTGGCAGACTAGTCAGGACAGAGGGAAAGATGAATGCAGCAATATACAGAGATATCCTGGATGAAACCCGCTCCAGAGCGCTCCAGAGTACTAAGTAAATACAATAAAATAAAGTACACAGGACACCATTTATTTCTAGAGTAAAGATTTAAAAGCAGTTTAAAACTGTGCTGTCCACACTGTGGACTCATCATTCAGAGATTACTGTTTCACCCACTGAAATCTAGCTTGGTTGTGGAATCTGCAGAGCTTTTTGGAGCAGCTTACTGATGACCTTTAACCCAGTGTTTGGAGCCTTCATTTGTGCTTTTAGCTAATTACCCAAAACACTCACTACTTCCACCTCCTTCTACACGGTTACTGAGGTGAGAAAAGAATGTGCAAGCAGAGAAACAAGATAACACACCAAATGCACACAAGAATCTGTTGGGGACAAGTCGGCAAACATGAAGATAAAAAGACAGAAACTCAAACTTTCTAAGAGTTTTCAACAAAGCAGCTGCACTTTTGGCTGATAATGTTTTAGTTCTGAAAGTTTATGAGGCCATTAAATTTTTTTCAAAGTCAGTTGGACCCTTCATCTCCAATCTTTTGTTAAAAGAATGTTCATCGTGAATTCATGCTGCTTTGCTTTAAGGAAGTCATAGAACAGCCTATTACACAAAGAGGCAAGGTACACATATAGTTTTTTATTTTTACCTTTAAGCAGTGGCTTATCGAAAAAATTAAGCTTTATTTTTTTTAGGTACTTATAGGAGAAAAAAGAAACTACATTTCAGCAACAATTCCCAGCTGTTTGAATTACTTTTATGATGGGTCAAGATCATCTAAATAGGTTTTTTCTTTTTTATTTCTATGTTTTTTTTTTTACACTTTCTGAAGTTTGCTTAATTTGTTCTTAGTTTTATCATGTTATCCGTTTTAGCTTTCTCTTCATTCATCAGTCAGTCAGTTTGTCTAACATTCATTCATACCAGTAACCTCTAAATTGTTAGAGTCAGAAAACCTTTGTTTCAATCATTAATAAAATGACTTACCCTACTTTCTGGTGGTGGTTCCAAAGTTAGATGCCATATCTGTGGAAAACAATTTTGTGGCATTAGCGATGAAGCTGTGAGACACCACATATACTGTACATTGGCAATGTTGCTATGGAACAGATGCTAGTGCTACTCCAATGTCACAGCAAAGACCCAATAAAACCATCTCATGCTAAACTATGCAGATGCTTTGTCTGGGCTGATGAAAATTCAACTCCCCTCAGGATGCTGAATGCTTGAATTTAAGGCAGCCTTAGGTATTATCTAATCAATTCAGCCAATACCTATTTGACCACTTGGGGGCACTCATAGTGCAATAAACTTTTCTAGATCGTCAGTTGATCCTTGCATATGAAAAAATAGATAAATAAAAAAAGACAGTGACAACATATCAAATGTAACACACCAATCGTGAAGTAGTAGCACACTTCATTTAACAACCTTCTATCTAATACACACACTTTGTGCATCAAAATCAACGGTCCGGTACTGCGTACCACTAAAAGATTCCGCGCTGGTACACAGTACCAGGAAGAGGGAAGAACGGCTGTCTGCTATAAAGCCGTCATCCAGAACCAGGTATGGCTGCAAAAATTCACGAGCACACAAAGAAGATCAGATCCGCTACCAATAGACAGTCTAAAACACGATTTAATCTATTTATAAATACAACTTTTTTCCCCTCATTCCAAATTCTTTCTGAACTGTTCTGCTATGCTGGAGCCTCAATGCTCTTGCTTTCCTTCTCTCCCCTCGGAGCTCGAGGCTTTTGTGAACGGCCCGCCTTTAAAACAAGCACCACTACGTTTAATGTCTGTCTGCTCGCTGCTAAATACCCCAGTTTAAAGCAAAGGGAGAGTAACTAGTAGTGGTTCATGTTATTTTGCTGAATTACAACAACACAGTACAGCTCGAAAACACCATTTATGACCAGAAATTTCACATACACTACACGAGAGCGCATGCGCGCTTAGCTCCAAAACAGAGTGGTTGCCAAGGAGATCAGTGCGTTCGATTTAATGGACTGGTGAGATTTTACACAGGTGGTGCACAGACATAAAACACCGCCGCTTGCATTAGGACAGGACGAACAATAAATCACTTACCATCTACAGACTTTTAAATAAAAACCGCAAAAACATTGGAACTGTCAAATTTTGAATTTAGATCAAAACTTGACCACAATGCAGAAAACATAACTTCTTTGGTCAAAAGAAAAGACGGAAACTGAAGATGAAAAGCTATGCATCAGAAAATGGTTTATCATTGTTTCATACATGACAGTTCTTTAACAATTGATATATATATATATATATATCTATATATATATATATAGATATATATATATATACAGGGGTTGGACAATGAAACTGAAACACCTGGTTTTAGACCACAATAATTTATTAGTATGGTGTAGGGCCTCCTTTTGCGGCCAATACAGCGTCAGTTCATCTTGGGAATGACATATACAAGTCCTGCACAGTGGTCAGAGGGATTTTAAGCCATTCTTCTTGCAGGATAGTGGCCAGGTCACTACGTGATACTGATGGAGGAAAACGTTTCCTGACTCGCTCCTCCAAAACACCCCAAAGTGGCTCAATAATATTTAGATCCGGTGACTGTGCAGGCCATGGGAGATGTTCAACTTCACTTTCATGTTCATCAAACCAATCTTTCACCAGTCCTGCTGTGTGTATTGGTGCATTGTCATCCTGATACACGGCACCGCCTTCAGGATACAATGTTTGAACCATTGGATGCACATGGTCCTCAAGAATGGTTCGGTAGTCCTTGGCAGTGGTTCGGTAGTCCTAGCACAAGTATTGGGCCAAGGGAATGCCATGATATGGCAGCCCAAACCATCACTGAATCACCCCCATGCTTCACTCTGGGCATGCAACAGACTGGGTGGTACGCTTCTTTGGGGCTTCTCCACACCGTAACTCTCCCGGATGTGGGGAAAACAGTAAAGGTGGACTCATCAGAGAACAATACATGTTTCACATTGTCCACAGCACAAGATTTTCGCTCCTTGCACCATTGAAACCGACGTTTGGCATTGGCATGAGTGACCAAAGGTTTGGCTATAGCAGCCCAGCCGTGTATATTGACCCTGTGGAGCTCCCAATGGACAGTTCTGGTGGAAATAGGAGAGTTGAGGTGCACATTTAATTCTGCCGTGATTTGGGCAGCCGTGGTTTTATGTTTTTTGGATACAATCCGGGTTAGCACCCGAACATCCCTTTCAGACAGCTTCCTCTTGCGTCCACAGTTAATCCTGTTGGATGTGGTTCCTCCTTCTTGGTGGTATGCTGACATTACCCTGGATACCGTGGCTCTTGATACATCACAAAGACTTGCTGTCTTGGTCACAGATGCGCCAGCAAGACGTGCACCAACAGTTTGTCCTCTTTTGAACTCTGGTATGTCACCCATAATGTTGTGTGCATTTCAATATTTTGAGCAAAACTGTGCTCTTACACTGCTAATTGAACCTTTACACTCTGCTCTTACTGGTGCAATGTGCAATTAATGAAGACTGGCTACCAGGCTGGTCCAATTTAGCCATGAAACCTCCCACACTAAAATGACAGGTGTTTCAGTTTCATTGTCCAACCCCTGTATATACATATATATATATAGATATATATATATATATCTATATATATATATATATATATATAGATATATATAGATATATATATATATAGATAGATAGATAGATATATATATATATCTATATATATATATAGATATATATATATACGCATGTATATATGCCCCTAGTGCCTCCCCATCCCACCTCTAGCTCCGCCCCTAAGTACCGGCAAGAATTTAAAACTACTTTCACCCTGCATACAGCTATCAAAGATCTGGCACAACTTAATGTTTCACAAACTGTGCTTCATTTCCCCATGTTTAGAATCACATAACATAGATTTTTTAACACTCTAAAATGCATAGCAAATCGTGAAACTGTGTGAATCTAGCTCTTTAATCTGGTATTAATTTTTATATCAATCTGAGCTAGGGGCTTTCTGTGACTAGTTTGGACATTGTCACAAATGACTATTGATTTCCTCCAGATACCATGGTTTTCTTTCCACAGTCTGGAAACGGGTGTTGTGGCCTATTTAGTGACACAAAAGGTTGAGTGTGCTTGCATTGTCTTGTGTCTCACTGTGTTTCCATGGACTGGCAGTCTGTCCAGGATGTGCTTTTGGATGAGAGAACAAATGGATTAATAGATCATCTCTATAAATCTGTCTGAGCCATCAACCACTGTTTCCATAATTTGTAACAGAAATCACGTAGTTTAAACCCTCTCCTGGCTCTCTGGTGTTTTTTCTCAGTTGGGATTCTACACAGATAACCACTGTTATTTTCCTCCACTTGTGTGTGCCTCAAAATCAGAATTACTGGTTGTAAATAATAGTATTATGGTAAGCAGAAAGTTAAAAGGAATTGTGAGTATTTGCACACATGCTTTCAGGAAACAGGGGTTTTAACTGGTACTGATTTATGCACTATTGCATTTATTTGAACTGCTTTGAAGTCAATTTATTTTGCTTGAAAAAAAATAAGTGAGGTTATTTCTTTTTTTGCTTCATAGATTTCATGATCATGTAGTAGAACATTGTACTACTATTTATCCTGCCACTGCAATGTACTTTTAAAAAAAAATTTTGTCATCATGTGCTATAAAAATAAACTTGCCTTGCCTTGCCTTACTTTTTCTCAGAGTTTTTTCAGTAAGATTTCCAACCCCTCTAATGAGGATGTTGTTTTATAGGGAACTCTATCAATAATAATGTTACCAAAGAACCTGATGAAGCCTGTGGTCAGATACATTTATTTTTTTAACAGCTTAGTTCTGTAATGTCCACTATAAAGATAATTTGGTTTGTTACTTAAAGCCAAATGCAGCATACATAATGTTAAATGTTTCCAGTAAGAAGGCACAACATCTTGAGACTAGAAGAAAAGAAAGTTGCATAGTGTTTAATGCTGGCTTAATCCTGATAAATCAGCAGTACATCCTGAGATCAGACATACCCATTCTGTCCCCTGGGACAGACTTTACTCTTCTGTTTACAGATCCTGAAAACTCAGCCAAGTTAAAAAAAAAGACAAGGATTTAGTTCCTTCCAAATAACAACTGGTATCAAACAAAGAAGGGAAAAACGGGTTCTGATAATAAAGGAAAGTGTTTAAACATCCCGGTTTGAGTAATTATTGGATTAAGATAAGGCGGGAATTCCATCCGATGTGAGGTAAAACAAACAAAATAAGAGATTGCAAGAACCCAACTATAGCATGGTGACAGCTGTGGCAAACTCACATTACATCATGGATTAAATCAGAAGAGAAACAATACAAACACTCTATGCGTATTCCTACAGACCCAGTGTATGACAGATACAGAGCCATAGAAAGTTAGTGGCAGATAAAGTTAAACTGTGTTAAATAGTTACTCTGACAACAACCCGACTGCAACTGAAAGTGTACTTCATCCTTTTTTACTGTTGTCATTAGTTTCATTGAGTAATTGATATAATAATGTATAATAATGCATAATGTATAATAATAATAATAATAATAATAATAATAATAATAATAATAATAATAATAATAATAATAATAATAATAATAATAATAATAATAATAATAATAATAAAATAATAATAATAATAATAATAATAATGTACAGTGCCTTGAGTGACTTATTGCTGAAAAGCGCTATATAAATAAACTTGACTTGACTTGAGTTGACTTGACTTGACTTGATTTAATTAATGTGCTAAGAAAAACTCTTCTTACTTTGTAAATTGTTGGGAAAATGAAGTAGAAAAGAGCTGGGCTACTTTTAGATTGTTGAAACAGTTGCAAAGAGAATGGATCCACTGAATACTACATGATTGTAGTATAACATCACCAACGTTGGCCTGTCAGAAAATTTGACAGTATGAACAAACAAATAAACCAAACAAGAGTAAAACTTTCCTTTATGATACAGCGAATGGTTGGAGTAGCTTTGGTTATCTGAGCTATTACCACAATTATACAGCCAGGGCTGCTGGACCACATTTCCTCATGTTTCTCTTTTCTGCAGCCATACTCTGTGCAACATTTCTAATTATTGCTACAGTTAATTAGTGAACTCTCATTGTTTTTCTTTCCATTAAAGCTACTCTTGGACCTCCACTTTATGGAAGTAAAATAGTCTCATTAGAATCAGAATTTTTTTAGACATTGAATTTATAACACAGAATTTTTATCCTGTGCAATTATGTATGTAAATTTTTTTTTTGTACTTAAAATTCCCCTGCAAAAATTCACCTGCAGAAATTCGCCTGCAAAAATTCGCTGCAAAAATTCGCCTGCAGAAATTCGCCTGCAGAAATTCGCCTGCAAAAATTCGCTTGCAAAAATTCGCCTGCAAAAATTCGCCTGCAAAAATTCGCCTGCAAATGTATAGCCGCTTCTTCCGGTCACTTCAAAACAAGAGCATCTGCAGACAGGGTTGGGGCACTAGCTGTCATCAGGTCAGTCAAACATTTCATTCAGTTCCATTAGATGAAAAAAAATACCGAATCTCAAATGGGTGTTATTTAGCTGCCGTTTTGTAGCAATATATTTTTGGCAGAAAAATCTCATCACTGATCTTCATTAAGCCACTATCCAGCAAACAGTTAAGAGACTCGCCTCTGCCCAAGGCAATGGTGTGTCACGTGATCAAATAAGCATAATCTGATTGGCTAAAAGACGCTCAACTCGATCGAGTGCTGATTGCTTTAACACCCATTTGAGATAGGGTATTTTTTTTTTATCTAATGGAACTGAATGAAAGTTGACTGAGCTGATGACAGCTAGTGCCCAACCCTGTCCGCAGATGCTCTTTTTTTTAAATGACGGAAGAAGTGGCAACACATTTGCAAGCGAATTTTTCTGCAGGTAATTTCGCAGGTGAATTTTTTGCAGGCGAATTTCTGCAGGTGAATTTTTTTGCAGGCGATTTTCTGAGGGTGAATTTTTGCAGGCGAATTTTGCCGGGGAAATTTCTGCAGGTGATTTTTTGCAGGTGAATTTCTGCAGGTGAATTTTTTCAGGCGAATTCTTGCAGGTGAATTTTTTGCTGGCAAAGTTTAAGTACAAAAAAAATTCACATACATAATGCACAGGATAAAAATTCAGTGTCATAAATTCAATGTCTAAAAAATGTCTGATTCTAATGAGACTATTTTACTTTCATAGATATCCACTTAGATTAGGTTTCATTTAAGTGACTGAATTCACAATATCTCAAAAACCCATGTTGAAATATTAAATCAATCAATGTGAGTTTTAAATGACAGCCTACTGACAGTTAAAAATGTCTTTAAAGTTATTTTTTGTTTAAAAATTAATGTTTAATCATATTTATTTAATCCACCCAAGTGATTCATATTCTGGTAACCTGTGTGATGTCCAAAAACAAAAAAAGGCATCATCTGGTCTTTTAGATTAATCAGTACAAGCCTACAACTATGTAAAAATATTTTTTTAACAACTCAAACCTTATTCTTATGATCTGTTTTTACAATTCCAAGAGCTTTAGTTAATTTCTGCTGAGATTTTTTTTTTTCTTTCAGCTACTCCATCTTTCTTCTTCATCAGGTTTAGAGCAGTGTGTACCTTTAATCTGGTGCAGACAGAGACAAAACATAGTCCAAGACCTTTGACCCCACCTTTTTTCGTCTGAATGGATGACACCTCCTCAGACATCACAAAAAAGATCAGTTTGCTCCCACAATAATTGCTCGTCACTTCTATATGTGACCCATATAAAGGCCTGGTAAGTATCGTTATTCACTTTGGTTCAGTTTGGCAGCTGACAGAAACACCTCAGTTTGTCTTCTTTATTCTGTGGGTTCTCAGTTCTTTGTGGCTAGAATATTGTTTTACAGCTGCTATTAGACATTCCCAGGTTTAGCACTGCACATCAATCATTTTGCAAAAGATGGACTAAGAGTCTTGCTATGTCTGTGATATATCCAAGATAAATCCTTTGCACATTAACTTTACGTTTTCATCCTTTGTTTAAGAAATCAAATCACCTAATCATTGATTTACAATGCATAGCACTGCAGCTTTTATAGCTCTAATACATTTTTGATTTTTTTTCACATGTTGTTATGTGAGTTTATCTCAGATGTAACCCACAACAAATCAAATAATTTTCCAAAATTGCATCATGCTATTTAAATCAAATAAAAAAAAATTCAAAAAACAATTAACCAATGTTTTTTAATTAGTAAGTCAGCTTTTAAGTGCCTTGATAGCTCTCATGTTAAGTAATTTGGGAGCTAACTTAAGTACTAAATAGCTATCAACTTGACATCTTACTAAGCTGCTAAATCACTATTGATACTATCAAGTTATATTATTGTTACATGACCTAGCTAAGTAAGCTAACTTGATGGCTTAGTAACTTGATATCAAGTTAAAGTCCAACACATACTACACATGAACAGAGAAGTTTGTTGTTTTACCCTAGGTGACAAGAACCAGAACAAAGTTCTTTCTGGCCAGACATTTAAAACTTCACAAGAACCCATGTGCAGAACTCCTAAGAGGTCTCTCCAGCTGAACCACACCTTCATATTTTTTGGACACCACACAAGAAAAATGTTCTGCTCAGATTATTCAATGAGAACAAGCTGGAAGAACTCCTCAAGCCAGGGTTGCAAGAACCGAATGATGCAATTTTGAAGAAACCATGAAAGGGGGAAAACAGAAAAGAAATTTTTAACAAGATTTACATAAATCTAGCAACAAAAAGAATAGGTGCTACCCAATGATGATTTACAAATATACAGATAATTATAACTAAACAAAACTAAGATCAATCAAAAGAATGAATCAAGTTTAACACAACTCTATGCACTATCCTTCCAATCTCATTCATTTGGTCAAATAGTTTTTAAGCGGCACCTGGAGCATGTCCCTCCCTTGTCCTGCCCTGCCCTGCTGAGGAACAAACTAAGAAAAGGTGAGTGCTTGTTTCACTAGACAGATTGTTGAAATGATTAGTATACCAATACAAACTGAAGGGAAACTCAAACTGACATTTGTAACTGCATCCTCTTTATACAGAAAGGATCACCAGTTCCTTTGCTTCTTAAGAAGGCCTCCTTAAATGTCTGAACACAACTACAATAAAGAACTCGAATAACCCAACCATTTGTGGCAGATGTGATCCAGCCAGGTCCACTCCACTCAGCCTAATTTGCGATCGTTACTATTACTGGCTTTTCCGTCCCAATACTAGCTTTCAAGTACCTGGCCAGAAAAGCAGGTACTGACTAGAGCCAAAATGTGACAGTTGTTCACTATCTGGCCATAAGCATGGTCAGCTGTATGTTGGCAGCATAAGAAAGTCTTCGCTAAGGTAGCGGAAAGAATGACAAGCCACAGATTTAACCACACATTACAGTGCTGGGAAAAGTTTAAAAAACTCAAGAACAACTTCAAGAATATAAAGAACCACAATGGCTGGAGCAGGTCAAACCAAAGGCCATGGTTCGATATCACTGTTGGAGAACATGTTGTGCAACGGTGAGTTTTTATTTTACTTTGCATGTTTGTATGAGCATGATGCTGGCAGCTGGAGTCATGGCCCTACCTCCAGCCAATGAAAACACAACAGCTTTTGTGCAGAGTAGAGTGGAATTGAACGGAGTGGAGCCATGCAGTGCTGAATGGAAAAAAGGCATATGTCTGTAACTCAGTCATAAAACACACAATATTATTTATCAAATTCTAAAAGCAATGGAGCCCCTTGTCTCTTGTATAGTCAGGACAATAAACTTGATAGCTAACTTAGCTGCCACATTAGCTATTGAGTTTAATAACTTTGGATGTTAGCCACCAAGTTATTTAACTTCAATGTGCACATTTAAAGCACATCCAGCCTAATTATTTTTGTCATTTTCACTTAATTTAAATACATATAGTTGAAAATACCTGGGGCAGAGATCTAATCTGTAAGGCTCACCACTTTATTGGGATGTAAGGTAACATTAACATTTTACTGAATAATAAATGTGTGTTAAACTTTTATGACAAATCTACACCAAGCACAGATTAAAAAATGCTTCTGGGAGGCAGTAATGAGGGAAGAAAAAGTAACCATTTAGTAAGAAATTAAGAATTAAAATTGAACTCATGTAGACTGTAAACATCTTATACTGTAGTTGTTCTGGTGTCATTGTAGAAATGACAATTTCAAGTCCTACATGGGCATTGGTAGTTTTCCTGTGCATTCAACATCTGAAGTTACAATAAAAAGTCAGTAAAACATGTTTGGCCAAATTTAGCACAATTCTAGCCTGAAAACATCTCTATGCAAAAAAACTCCTCACTTGCAAAGATTCAGCATTTATGTCATTTTCAAATTGTGGCTCAGATAGTACAGGGTGGGCCATTTATATGGATACACCTTAATAAAATGGGAATGGTTGGTCATATTAACTTCCTGTTTGTGGCACATTAGTATGTGTGAGGGGGGAAACTTTTCAAGATGGGTGGTGGCCATGGTGGCCATTTTGAAGTCGGCCATTTTGAATCCAACTTTTGTTTTTTCAATAGGAAGAGGGTCATGTGACACATCAAACCAATTAGGAATTTCACAAGAAAAACAATGGTGTGCTTGGTTTTAACATACCTTTATTCACCCTGTAGATTGGTAACACAGACAAATCCAGCTTGCATTTGATGTGCTCAAAAAGAGAAACGCATGCAAAGAAAACAAAACTATATATCATACTTCAACAATAGCTCGAAATTCATGAACCCTTCCTGATTTCTATAAATTTAGCTTCAAAGGAACTAGACTTTCTCATGACCTTAAATAGAGGAAAGCTGTCTAACATATAACAAATAAGTCTTGCTCTTCGTTTAGCATGGAGTTCTCTGGAACTACATTCAGTTTCCTTTCCTGTCTGTTCTTTAGCAGTGATAAATGTAAATACAAGTGGGTGACCAGAGCGTTTGAGAGAGCAAACAGTGTTATCCAGCCTTCCCCCAGACCTGACAGCATGCTTTTCTGATAGCATCTGTCCTTTATCAATGACAAACGAGGTGTGGCTGTGGATTCAAGTGATAGGGATCAATGTGGGTGTTTGTACTTGTGTCTGATGAGTGTGGGGTAGTTGGTGGTGGGACGAAGGTGAACCTGCTGGACAAACACACGAGGTTATCTGTCAGGCATGAAAATGAAACGAGCAGCAATACCCCTAGTTTACCCACACTGAAATTTTATGAATGGGACATTTATTTAGGCCAAACATGTTGAAACTGTTATTCAAACAGCTGCAAAAACACATAATACTGACTTACAGATGTTGGTACATTTATGTTGTTTTATGCCCTACAGTCTTTTAACCTCTTTTAACACATGCTGTTATTGAAAAGACAAAATGCAAAAGATTTTGACAAGATTTTATTGGTGCCAAATCCCAAGAAAGTTTTTTTTTTTCAATTTATTTCAATCTTTGAATAACATCTCTGATCTTCCTACTCCAGAAAAGAAACAATAATAAAAACAACAAATGACATTTTTTCTCATCTTAACGCAACATATTTAAAAGGGATGGTGAGGCTGGGTGCCATTGTTGGGTTGCAGTTTGAATGTGCACAAAACCTTAAAATAAATTCATGATTTATCGCAGCTTCTGAGATTTTTTGTTACTCCTCCACTGTCCACTCTTTACTTCTTCCAGGTAACTTTGTCACATTTCCACTTGATTTAAACTTTTAATGATAGCTCTAACTGTAGATGTACTAGTTTTGGCAAATTGATATTTTCTCTTGTAGTCATCTACCAACTTCTGAAGATCAACACACATCTACCTCACTTAAATGGAATGTTTTCCTGTCTTTCCCCTTTTTGAAGAGCGGCTAAGCAAAATGGGTCTCACTGTCATTCATACCTCAAGAAAAAAAATTATTGTAGAATACGAATAAAAAGATCCTCAAACCTGGTCAAAGCTAAAGAAAAGGTGAGTCTAAATGAATAAATACTTCAGATAAATTCATTTAATTACAATTGTTGAGGGTGCAAATACTTGTGGCATCTGCTGGTTTAAAAAACAAACAAAAATAGTTCTTAATGTTCTTCCTTTTTCCTCAACTGAATAAATGTTGTAAAAATGTGTTTGTTTTTCTTTAGCAATTTTTCAGTACGATATTAAGCTACTCCAATAAAGGATTTATTTCTTTTAGAGTGATTTATAGATCTTTACCAGGGATGCCAATAAATGTGGAGTGTTTACTTTATGCATCTGTGTCTGTGGAGGATCCACTGCTGCTGGAGGTTACAATGTAGTGGTGTAAAGATCTGCATCCTATGGTATTGTTCTCTTCCACACTTGTTAAAAGCAACTCTTTACAACATAAGAGTCTGTATGAAGCACTGCCATCACAAGAGCACAGCCTTAAATCATGTGCTTATGTTCAAGTGCACTGAAATAGAGACAAAAAAAGTTCAAGCCATCATTGACTCTGGAAGCATCACATTGGACTTCAAACAATGTGGATTCTGTGCCTCTCCACTCTTTCTCCAGACTTTGGGACCTTGATTTCCAAATGAAATCCAAAATTTACTTTCATCTGAAAGATGTCTTTGGACCACTGAGCACCAGTCCAGTTCGTTTTCTCCTTAGTAAAGGTAAGAAGCTCCTGACATCTCTGGTTCAGGAGTGGCTTAACACAAAGAATGCAACATTTGTAGCCCATGTGTGGGATTTGTGTGTGAGTAGTGGTGCTTGATGCTCTGACTCCATTTATGTTATATTTTGTTGACCGCAATTTGATGCAGTCACAGCTGTTCAATATATTGTCAAAGAATTAAGTTTTTGTCAACACTTTTATTGTTATCATAATAAATACTAAAAAATTTTGTAATGAACTTGAATCCGTATTGCCCATCCTAACTTCCAACACAGAGTGAGTGTGGTAATGCCCTTCAGTCAGTAATCTGTAGGATTCAGTTTCCTTTGTGAACCTCTCAGTGTATGGAGTGCATGTACAGCCTGACACCCATCTAAAGCGACCACTTCTGCCTCCGCGTTTGATCTACTCTTCAATTACACCATGTAGCAATCTTCTACATCCAAAAGACAGTGTTTGAAGTTAAAAGGATTCCCACTGATAATTTACACCAGGCCGTGTTAGGCAGTCACTTCTTACAAAAGTTGGTTTTTGAGGGGGACGTTTGCTAATTTTTATTTTATTTTTTTTGTTTGTTCTTTAAACTAAATAGTAGATATTTATTTTTCCATATGTGACTCTTTACTGAGCTATGCAGGCACTAAAATACAAATGTGTACTTTGGTTTGTGATGACACCCTCAAATTTACATTTCTGCTAAGTAAAGCGCTCAGGAATATTTGGAGCATCCACAAACCTTACTTTATTAGGTTTTTTTCAAAGGTGCACAGTTAATCTCTTGGGAAACTCATGTTTTCCTTGAAGAAAACGCCACAGAGGATTAGTTTATAACACATTTGTAAATAATAACTTTGATTGTACTCCATGCTAATTTATTTGCACATTCATGTTTTTGTTTAGAAGCAAAGGTATGGTTGAAACATGAATTGTGGAATTTTTGTTTACAGTTTTATAGAATGTGTAAGTTTAGTTATCAAACAACGGACCAAGTTATCATTGGAATATACAGTTTTGGTTTTTGGGGGATAGATTGTAAATTGAGTCAGACCTAAATGATGCAATTTTTTGTAAAATCTTCTTTATGCCTGCAAATTTTGCAATAACAAAAGTAAAAAATGATGATACAGTGCTTTGGAAAAGTAGCCATACCCTCCCAAGCATTACAACCACAAACTTCAATGTATATGATTTCACAGATCAGCACAGAATAGTGCATAATAGTGAAATTGAAGGGAAATGATGCATAGTTTACAAAAAAATTGTATCAACTTCTCTTTGGGGGGTTTCTCTAATAGCTTTGCACATCTACTTTTTTTTCTTCATTTTTTTTATTTTTTTGCTCATACATCTTTTTAAATCAGCTCAAGCTCAGGTTGGATGGAGAGCGTCCATGAACACCAGTTTAGAAATCTTGAAGTAATAAAAGGAAATTAGGTCTGGACTTTGACTGGGCAATTTCAGCATGAATATGCTTTTAATTAAATCATAAAGTTGCAGCTCTGACTGTATGTTTGGTGTTATTGTCCTGTGCAGTTGAGCCTCAACCAACAGTCTGACACCATTTGCAGCCTCCAACAGGTTATCTGTCCTGTATCTAGCTCCATGCATGTTCCAATAAACTCTGACCAGCTCCCCCCACAGCATAATGGCACCACCACCGTGGTTCAGCGTAGAACTGATCTATTCCTCATAATGTATAGTTTGCTTTTTTTTTTGCCAATCGTGGCATCTTGCATGTAGACCAAAGATTTTGTCCTCATCTGACCAAAGCACTTGGAGAATTCAATGACTGATTCTACCCATTTAGCCAGAAATAACGGATTATGATGAATTGATGATGATAACTGCAGCGACTTCTCACATAAAACATTTAGTTCCGTCCAAGCTGATGGATGATTAAATTTGGCTGTAAAGATAATTTCTCTCTGGATGTAAGAAGTTCTGGAAAAGGCATGTCCAGTCTTTAGGATTGTAACTTTTTGAATACAGTCATTGCCAAAGGTTTTGTCAGTGACACGAACATTGAGTTTTAAAGTTTTAGAGTTTTATTTGCCTAAAACGTCAACTTTATAACAGCCACATTATTATTGTATTTTTGCCTTGGTGCAGTATGATTGGCTAACTTCATTTTAGTATACTGAGGTGAAGCTATGAAGGAGTCCAGCTGAAATCCAAATAGCAGAGTGACTGCTAAAAGAAAGGTGCAGATGTGTCGGAATCCATTGTCTTCTGCTTTTTGCTATGGTCACCTCAAAAGAAAAACATGCACTAATCATCATTTTTTACGTATAAGGATGGTTTTCGAGAACATTAAATGTTTTTAGGTGAAATGCTAAGCTGTGTAAAAGGCTGCAGGAAGTTCAAGGTGTCCAGTACCAGGACCATGTCCTCCTGAGGAGTAGGCTACAGAATCAAGTTGCCAACAGGGCTGACCTTGCTCAACTAAAGTTTGGATTGAGTTCATTTTTGGAAAACATCAAGGACAGAAACAAATTGTGCAGAAAGAACTGGTCATTTTCTGTGATTGATTGTATTTCTGGCTCTTTGGGGGATCTAGAAAAAGTATTTCTCTAGGAAAGAAAAGGTAAGCGCTACTATGAGTTCTGTGTTATGCCTCCAGTCAATGATCCTGATACCATCCATGTGATGAGAGTTGCTTCTCCTTCTAGGGACAGGGCTTACTCACAATTCTGTTCAATAATACTGCCATCAGTAAAGAGTGTGATCAAAATGTTCTTCAAAAGCAACCTTCAGAGAAAAAAGGCAATATTTGGTGGTGATCTGTCCATTTTCCCACATGGGCTTGTCAGAAAAAGGTAATAAAGGGACTTAAAGATCATAACACAGAGTCCCATGGGCCAGGAAACTTCCTAGATCAGTGGTGTCCAAAATTTTTGCCACATAGGCCGAAATCATAAAGTCAAGGGTGCTTGAGTGCCACAAAAATTCTTATTTTTTTACATTTATATTTACAGAAACAGTAACATTTGCCTTATTTAGCCAAGTTGTTGTTGCCAACATTTTCCATTTTAAGATTTTAATATGTCAGTAAAAATGCATCTCTAACAAAAAAAAAGTCTCCATCATTTTGAGTTGTGGTCAGGCACCGCACAAAATCATTTCGGGGGCTGCAAATGTCCCCTGGGCCACGCTGTGGACACCCCTGCCCTAGATCCAGGTCTATGATGTAGACCTAACAAGCCCCAACAGCAAATAAAAACAGTAGTTAAATTACATTCATCTTTGCTTCACTAGAAACCTCTCAGAAGAGAAGTGGAGAACAGCAAATTTAGAAAACTCCCAGGATGATCTGAAGAGAACAGCAGTGAAATAAGAACAGGTGACTGTGCTGCTTTTCATTTAAAGTGACAGGTTGGATCTGGGAATGACTTTAAGTTAATCTTAACTGCATTTCCGTAATTTCAATTTACTAACTGATATGCTCAGCGAGCAGGCTAACAATCATTAGCAATACATGCTAACGGCAATGTGTTTCTCTGTATTTTGTACTTTAAAACGGCATAGTTCAATTCGTATTATAGAAGAATGTATGGTGTGTTTGGGTGAAAGACTAGATGAGATAAAAATCCTCAGAAGTCCATTTCTAGGGATCTTTCTGCTAATCTGCCAACTTCATTTCAAATTTATTAAAACTCAAACTTCTGAGACAAAATTGAATACTTTACTATTTTCTATCACATAGCACAATACAGTTAAAAAGTCCAAGTGTTGTATTGCTGTTTTAAAAGGACTGTCAGTCTGGTGTTGAAAAGGAAGTTTGAGAACCAATGCTGGAGATTTTGGAGGATCTTGACCTTTGGTCAGTTCTTGACAAATTGGACAAGCTTAGGACACAATCAGTCAGGATTTGGCCCAGACGTTTATATCCATTATGCAAGTTCTAAAAAGAAGAGCTGTCACTTTAATATTGACTCTTCATAGATTTTAAGCATTTGCTAATAAACATATGACTTTTTTTCAGTTGTTCTGTTGCCATATGAACATGTAAAGAAAAGTTACAAAACACAACATGTCACTGCAAAACAATCTTTGGTCACGACTATTGGGGGTTTTGTTTTTAATGTTTTCATTCCTATATCTAAAATAAAAGACTTATTTGATCAGTATGATTACCTTGGGCTTTTTTGTACTTTCTTACAGAAATATATACCAAATGTCACCATAACAGACAGTGAAAGTCCCTCCAACTGGAAAAATATACTACTGTCTACCAAACTTTCAAAATTTTAAGTCCATTTTATTGTGCTTCATTTTTATTTATGACTATTTATTATTTATTTATTAATGAACTGTCAATGGGCGTTAAGTGTTTGGAGGTCCGTTTGACTCTCATGGCAGTTCTCTTGTATGAAGGGATGTCTTTATTGTCTTGCATTAAAGACAATACGATGCAATTGGATGTAAAAGCTTTTGATGACACAATGATAAGTGTCCGGCCACCCTACGGAGGAAGCTCATTTCAGCCGCTTGTATCCGGGATCTCGTTCTTTCGGTCATGACCCTCGGGCACTCCCTTAGAGATAGGGTGAGGAGCTCGGCCATTCGGGAGGGGTTCGGAGTAGAGCCGCTGCTCCTCCACATCGAGAGGAGCCAGTTGAGGTGGCTCGGGCATCTATACCGGATGCCTCCTGGACGCCTTCCTCGGGAGGTGTTCCAGGCACGTCCCACCGGGAGGAGGCCCAGGGGACGGCCCAGGACACACTGGAGGGACTATGTCTATCGGCTGGCCTGGGAATGCCTTGGGCTCCCCCCGGAGGAGCTGGAGGAGGTGTCTGGGGAGAGGGACGTCTGGGTGTCTCTACTGAGTCTGCTGCCCCCGCGACCCGGTTCCGGATAAGCAGAAGACGACGAGTACGAGTACGATGATCAGTGTGCTAACTAATATAATATACTGTTGGTGCTTAGAAGCTCTAAATCACATTTATTCATTTTTCCCTTGCCTTGGTGCCTTAATGTGTTGCACCACAGGTTGATTCCCCTGGCATTACCAAGTAAAAACTGTGAACTACTGAGAGATAATCATAACATCTGTATACTGATAAAGGTGTTGCTTTCAGTCCTCATTAGTGTATTACTTTACACTAAACCAACCAAGGCTTGCACCATGTTACATAACACAAAACAGTATGATAGGTAAATAGTTCAGTGTATGACTCCTTCAGACATGCTATCTCTTCTTTTTGTGTTTCGCTTAGTTTAGCCCCTCAGACCTTGTCCATCAACAGCTTTTTAAGTGAGGAACAAATAAAGCGGAGCATTGCTTCATAGTTTCAAGAATAAACCTCCTGTGGAGGTCTCTTCTCATTCATGAGATGGGAAAACCTTCAAGGGCTCATAGACAAAGTCCACACCTGCTTTGAAATTTGCACAGAGTTCATTGTGAGAGATCAGAGCTGCCACTCCACTTGGCCCTGGGTTATTTATCCAGCGAATGGCCTCCATTTTCAAGAGTCTTACTTAGTGACAATACGAGGGGAAAACCAAAGAAAAAGAGAGATCAGTAAATCTTAAACAAATTAGGATTTTCTAAACCAAAAAAAATCTGTCTTTGTGTGTCTAAATGAGGTCAGATCAGCATCCCAGCCCACCTGGAGTTGAATTCTTCCTCACATCTTTAGACAACTCAAAGCAAACACCTATAGGTGTTTGGGCATTTCTTTGTAAACTTGCTTGACACATGTAAGAATAAAAGGAGAGCAGCTAAGATGTCAGAGTCATGAACTTCTCACACGCCAAACAAATAGTTTTTTCTTTCTCATCTTAGAGCTGAAATTCATAATCCTCCAGACTAGCTATTATTTTTCTTTTTGCTCTATTGTGCATGTGAGTTGTATTTTCGTTTTTGATGTCAGTGAAAAGATTAAATTGCGCATGGCCCTGCTTTTGGGTGCAAAAGTGAATGATTAACATCAACCCCGTGAGTTGTCAAAGGGCCTCCCTGGCTTCGTTCACTTCCAACCTGGACAGACCGCAGCATTGGTAGCTTTAACTACGTGCTCCTCATCACTTAATATCTGTAAAATCCTGTTCTAGGAACACTGGATATATTTTTCTTTGGCGGTTGCAACATTACAGCTAATTAGAACATTGCTGCCCAATGTTCTGCTGTACAACATGTAACATGTATTTAAAGGGTTAGGTAAGAAATATTTTAATCAGGTTCTGTTAAAATGGTATAATCAGTTAGTACCTTAACTGTAGTAGATAACTCTTGTCAAGACCAAAGCAGATATTTTGCACATAAAGACAACTGCAGTCTCAAAAGCGTCATACTGGTTTAAGCAATTTTATGAAACTTTTAACTGTTGTCAGGTTTGCAGTGGGCAGTTGTTTATAGCAACAGCAACTACCCTGCAACTTTTGGATGCGTCCCTTCCCCAACAAACCAGAATCAAATGGGTGAAGTCCCTCATTTAGCTCCAAAGGGCCTGCTTATAAACCATTAATTTGATTCAGGTAAGTTGAAGCCAGGTTGCATCTTAAAATTGAAGGATAGTAGCTCTGGAGGACTGAACTTTGGTACCCTTGATTTAAAACATATTTATGTGGTATAAAAATTGTCTGTTATAAAAGATAAATGGTGGAAAGAGCAAACATGTAACAGTTTAACTGATTCCTATTTTATAGGCCTTTACAGTCAGTGCCTTTCTTTTATTTCAGACAATTATTCTGATTGGAAAAGGTTTACATGTTCTGTTCTCAGTACGTGTTTTATTCAGGAGTATCATGGGTGGCGTACCATCTTCTATATTCATTTTGTGTGCAAAAAATCTTTAGGTTCTTTGTAAACATTTGCCCAATGTGAACTTTATGATGGTTAAAAGATTCATAAAATATTATTTGCATAAACTGAGGAGTTCATCATCAGAAGTCCATTTTGGTCATGATTACTCCTGGATTAGCTCTCAGGTACAGGCTGGATCAGCAAATCGAGATTTATACTTAAGGAAGACGGCAAGATAGTTATCTACTGCTAGTAAGATATTACGTGCTTAGCCTTTCCTAAACTGTTCATCACGTCTTTTTCATTCCATCTTTGTTAAAATGGCAGCTTCTCCTTCATAACAACTTCCTGCCATAATTTGATGGCATTTAATAATGGTTTGTGCCTATTCTATGCGTATGTGTCAATTTTTTTGCAGACATTTTCTCACACATCCCGGGGTCCAATTAATTAACAAGCCAGCAAGGAGGTATAAGGCAGGAGAGGTGGTGCTTTTTTTGGCAAGACTTTTCAGTGGGATACAAGAGGGAGCAACCTTAGACAGACAGGATCACCTATAGCAGTGGAGCAATGAGTTGCCACAGATGCAGCCACGGGAGTTGGTTGCCAGTTTGTGTCTAAAGATAAAAAAAATACTACGTATTTTTGTATTTTGTCTGGATTCTTGCAAATGATTTTAGGGCCCTCTCAAAAACTTTGAGAAAAACTGCAATTTATTTGCAGTCAGAGTTTTTCATTTTATGCATTTGGATTTTATCCACTGTTATGCACATGTAAAGCTGTAAAAGAGTCTGCTTAGCACTTTATTTGCACTATAATTGCTATAAAGGAGCACCATTTATGCTTGAAATTATTTTCTTCTTGTGTTAGCAACGTTTAATTCAAAAGTAGTTTATATAACTTTATATACAGGGGTTAGACAATGAAACTGAAACACCTGTCATTTTAGTGTGGGAGGTTTCATGGCTAAATTGGACCAGCCTGGTAGCCAGTCTTCATTGATTGCACATTGCACCAGTAAGAGCAGATTGTGAAAGTTCAATTAGCAGGGTAACAGCACAGTTTTGCTCAAAATATTGAAATGCACACAACATTATGGGTGACATACCAGAGTTCAAAAGAGGACAAATTGTTGGTGCACGTCTTGCTGGTGCATCTGTGACCAAGACAGCAAGTCTTTGTGATGTATCAAGAGCCACAGTATCCAGGGTAATGTCAGCATACCACCAAGAAGGACGAACCACATCCAACAGGATTAACTGTGGACGCAAGAGGAAGCTGTCTGAAAGGGATGTTCGGGTGCTAACCCGGATTGTATCCAAAAAACATAAAACCACGGCTGCCCAAATCACGGCAGAATTAAATGTGCACCTCAACTCTCCTGTTTCCACCAGAACTGTCCATCAGGAGCTCCACAGGGTCAATATACACGGCTGGGCTGCTATAGCCAAACCTTTGGTCACTCATGCCAATGCCAAACGTCGGTTTCAATGGTGCAAGGAGCGTAAATCTTGGGCTGTGGACAAAGTGAAACATGTATTGTTCTCTGATGAGTCCACCTTTACTGTTTTCCCCACATCCAGGTGAGTTACGGTGTGGAGAAGCCCCAAAGAAGCGTACCACCCAGACTGTTGCATGCCCAGAGTGAAGCATGGGGGTGGATCAGTGATGGTTCGGGCTGCCATATCATGGCATTCCCTTGGATCAATACTTGTGCTAGATGGGCGCGTCACTGCCAAGGACTACCGAACCATTCTTGAGGACCATGTGCATCCAATGGTTCAAACATTGTATCCTGAAGGCGGTGCCGTGTATCAGGATGACAATGCACCAATACACACAGCAAGGCTGGTGAAAGATTGGTTTGATGAACATGAAAGTGAAGTTGAACATCTCCCATGGCCTGCACAGTCCCCTGTAAGTTCTGTATGCTGAAACATGTGGCAACATTGGGCGGTAATGAGCAGTCGCAGGCTGCCATCTATGTGTCAAATGGGAAATTACAGCATTCCTTTTATGCTTGGGCCCAAATGAGACATCCATCAGTCTCATCATCAGTGTTATTTTAGCTGTAAACATACAGAAATCAAACCAATAAAACATCTCCAACCCCAGGGTATTAACATGCAGCTGAGCTTCCAAGGTTTGGTCCAACAGAGACAGACGATGACCTGTGTTCTGGTCTGAGAAGAGACTCCCTGGGGTGAGCTTTCAGTGTCCAGAAGAGGACATACAGGGTCTTCTGTTGGAGCCTGATTTGCTGCCCATACCCCCTGTAGCTCCTCTCTGTCCCTAAGTGAGTTCTCCCATTCATTTGTTCATTTGGATTCTATATTGGCAGACCTCCCACGAGCCGGGTGAACTGTTACACTTCATGACAAGACTCCTAATTAATCAAAGCAACTGTACACATTGCATCTTTTATTTTGAATTGTGTGATAGAAATTTTATTTTTTTATCCAGTGACTTGGCTGCACCGATATGAAGCCAATAATTCTAGACAGACCACAAGAAGAGTCAAATTGTTTGTGTGCACAAACTTGGCAGTAAAGCTGATTCTAATTCTAAAGTCATCAGAGATTGCTTTGCTCTTCAGTTTGAAGTTAGTTTGAAGATACTAACTACTTCTTTTCTTTTTATTCACACTGCAATAAGCATACAACAAGCCTCCTATGAGTCTCATGTACCGTAATACTATACAGATTATAATTAATATATAAGATCTTAATGAGATTTTAAAATTGCACAAAATCTTCTTCTGTTATTCTGAATCATACTTTAAAAAGGTGATGAACATTTCTGATTACAGTTTAAGATACAGCCAAAGTCTTAGTAGACACGACGCAACCAAAACAATCCATTAGTGGAATCCCTTGGGGTTTTTTCTGGACATCATATGACTTCCCAATCTAACTTCCTCCTCCTGCAGAGTTTCTTTCAGCTGATCTGAGTCATTCTGGCACTTCACCTACCTTTGCCTTTGTTTCTGAACTGCAGGGGACCCCACCCCCACCCACCCCAAACTGCCTTTCTTCCCAGACTATTTCCTTTGCTGTCATATAAGTCCACACAATTGTTGAATTAATAGATGTGTATTTATATAGAAAAACATTTTAAAAATCAATTTTTCAAGATAATCATAATAGACTAAATACCTGAAAAAGACAATATTAAGATAGGACACATACAACCTGTACATTTCAACACGAGTACAAAAAGATTTTCAAAAATTAAGAAAAATACATAAATAAATAATGATTATAAAGAAAAAAATACATTTGAAAAAAAGCATCCAAATCACCTGTATGTAACATAAAATAATACCATAAAGATGAAAAATTATTAAAACAACTACAATAAAAAACAAAAAACAAATCTGAAGAACCAAAACAGCCACAGTGTGTCTGGATGTTTTGTTCTTGTTTTGTCTTTTTCAGTCTGGGTTCTTAGCCTTGACTGAGCAGAAGTTTGACTGTTTTTACATTTTTAGGCTCTGGGGATTATTGTGTCCTAATCCCTGAATGTACTGTTCATTAGTCACATGATCTACCCATAAGTAGTTTACTCTAAGTATTTTTATTGAGAGTTTTTCATATACAGCAAAAACACAGCAAAATAAAACCTAGTCCTGTCATGATCTGTCTGTGTTAGGTTTAGGGTTTGAGTTCCTTGTCTGTTTTCTCTAGTCATGTTCTTCAGTTGCTTTTATTTCAGTTCATACATGTTGATTAGATTCATCATTCATGCTTGTGTTTAGATTAAGTTCTGGGATTCCTATGTTAGATGTTTTAGTTTGTATTTCCTTGTAGAGCTGGTTCCTCTCTGTTTATGTTCTTTAGTTACTCCCATTGTTTATTTATGTTCATTTAGATGTTTTGTTATTCCCCTGGATTCCCTGCTCATCTGTGTTAATTAGCCACCCTCTTTCAGTTGTGTCCGAGCTACCGCACCCTGTTGGCGGTCAGACGCCTCGGAGCTCCTCTGGTACTTGGTCCCCAGAAGCAATCACACACTTTATCTAACACTGACTCTTAAAGGAACCACTCTCAACCAGTTTCTAACTTTTAGCTCTTTTATGGTATAAATGGGAAAAACAGCTATGAGTCATTAATAAAGGTTATTCCAAACAGTTGTCTTACATTCTCTCCCCCACCAGCTGCTCCAGATTTCTCTTGATTAGCTTCCATTGTTCATAGGTCCATTCTCCACCCTACCCCAGTATTTATGCTCTCTGGTTTTCATTGTTCTCTGCCGGTCCCTCCTGGCTACTACCTGCCCCATGTCTTTAGACCTGCCTGTGTTTTCATGCCCTTCATATACCCAGGCCCCGTTTCAGAAAGCAGGGTTAGTGAGAACTCACAGTAAGTTCTGGGGTAAGAATTTGCATACCCTTTTCAGAAAACCAGTTAGCCATTACCCTTAGTCAAGTTATCCCTGCAACTTACTCGGTGAACCAACTCTGCTCAGTAGCAGGGTTTATTAAACTCACCCTGGGTTTGGGCTATGTTTTCGCTGAGATCTAAAGTGTCAGAAATCGCGAGATCTTTTATGGGAGAGCCTGGAGACGTTGGAACGTAACTACTCTGCAGAAAAATAGGAGAGAGTGATCAGACCATGATTAGATGTCTTATTATTTTCTGGTTGAATATATTTTCAAGCGTTACCGTTTTTCACCACAGTCAATAATTTATCGCAATAATTTTCTCAGTTCTCCTTTTGTTTGTATAACATAAGTGACGCAGAAAATCCTTCAAAGGCATCTGTATATCGTGCTGTCAGGAACATTATCGTTGCACTTGCACTGTTACTGTATAGCAGACATGTCCATGATATCAACCACAAACATTCAGCTGAGAGATTGTCCTCCACAGCAGAGTGGCTCGGGTCCTTACCTGTCAAATAGGACACAGGGGTTTGATCCCTGATGGAGGTTGTGCTGAAGTTGTGTTTTATTTTATTATCATCAGACACAAATATCTTAGGTTTAGTTACATTTTAGTTTAAACAGGAGCACCTAGGACATTTATAAGTAGCTTTGCAAGTAATGAAAGAATATGACAGAATTGCAGGCATCAGTGAAAGCAGTAATTTAATCTGTATCACATAATCAACCTTCACCCTTTTAATCCAAAAAAGCAGCAAATTTGGAATTAGTTTTTCACACACATCTTTTCCATTTTGGCCTTGGTTATTGTTTCATGAATATTGCAGTTGTGGAGTCTGTTCAGTGTTTTGAAAACTTAATGTATGAATGAAATTATTTTAGAACCTGGTGCGAAATATATACGTATTTTCATTTCCTAATACAACCCAAGAATTCAGAGGTTGTACGAGCTGTCACACTGCAACCTGTGTCAGCAGAACATCGCTTTTTTGTTTTATATTTAGTATATTCAAAAACACAAAATCTCTGCCTCGGAGAAACGAAAATGACCTATTTTCTTTCATACTTTTAGACAGGCATCTAGACTCCTAATTCTACGAACATTATATATTATGACTTTAGCGGGCGCTGTTCCTTCGGCACACCTTGACTTCTCAAACAGGAGTGCGCCATGAGAATAATGCAGGTTTGTTTAAATTGGATAAACGAAAACCAGCGTTTGTCTGGCAGGGTGTCAGTGTGTAGAGAAAACGGCTTTGTAAACATGTTCTTCACTTCTATTTTTAAAACATTATTTAGAACCAGACCTAATAATAATCTAAACATCTCACTGCGTATTCTCGCACAATATTGAACATGTTCGGCCACCAGGTGACAGTTCATTTTGCTGTGAATATGCAGAACATCTCATTACGAAGAGACAGAGTTTTACTCATTATACATCTGCTGTCATACATTTACTGTGGCTTATTGTCAACACTATTAGTCATTACATACATGAGAAGTATATAGTGAAGTAGGCTACAGATCTGTCAGAATGAGAAAACATTAGCATATGTGCTTTAAGGAAAACGGCCTAAACCTAAGTTGTATTTATTTGACCCTCCTGTGTCCCTGTAGGTGTATAAAATTCTTCACTTCTCAGATACCAATATTTGAGGTTACTGTGTAATTATTGTTCTGAAAATTAACATAAGGCGCACAGAAGTTTAACACTCCTCTCTGCAGCTTCTGTACTGCTACCCATCCATTACACTATTAAGATCGTGTCTCGCCCACGGCCAAAATTTAATAGATTAAAAAATAATCTAAAAGGAGGAAATCAGGAAAATCTCAGACTAAACAACTCAGACTAAAAGAAAAATAAAACAATTAAATGTGGCCTACTGAACATAAGATCTCTCTCTTCAAAGACATTGCCAGTTAGTGACCTGATTTCTGAAAATCAGATTGATTTATTTTGCCTAACAGAAACCTGGCTGCAGCAAGAGGATTATGTTACTATAAATGAGTCAACTCCTACTAATTATTTAAATTTTCACATTCCTCGAAATACTGAGCGAGGAGGAGGGAGTAGCAACCATCTTTCAGTCCGATTTATTGATTAGTCCCAACCAATCAATAGCTACAACTCTTTTGAATATTTAATCCTTAGTTTTCCTCATCCAAATTGCAAAGCACTAAAACCACTTCTATTTGTTGTTTTGTACCGTCCACCAGGCCCTTACTCTCAATTTTTAGATCAGTTCTCAGACCTTTTATTTGATTTAGTGTTAAATACAGATAAAGTTATTATAGTGGGGGATTTTAACATTCTTGTTGACACTGAAAGTGATAGCCTAAATATAGCCTTTAATGCTATCTTAGACTCAATTGGCTTTGCTCAAAACATTAACAAACCTACCCACCTTTGTCTTCATTCTCTGGACCATTGAGTACCCTGTCCTGTCTGACCATTTCTTAATGACTTTTGAGTTTAATTTAACCGAGTACTCCACACCTGAAAGAAAATTTCATTATAGTAGATCATTATCAGACAATGCTGTAACAACCTTTAAAGAATCTGTTCCACTTTTTATTTCCCCATTATCACAGAAAAACACAGTGGATGGCAATAATTCTGTTTCTGCCCCTTCACAAATTGATTCTCTTGTTCAGAGTGTTACTTCATCATTGCGTGGTGCATTAGACAATGCAGGCCCCTTGAAAAAGAAGGTAATTATTCATAGGAGGCTAGCTCCCTGGCTTAATTCAGAGCTGTGTACTTTAAAGCACAATGTTAGAAAATTGGAGAGAAAATGGCCCTCTACACAACTAGAGGATTCCTACTTAATCTGGAAAAAAATAGCCTACTGTTGTATAAAAAGGGGAACTTCACCAAGCTAGAAAGCTTATTTTCATCTTAATAGAAGAGAACAAGAATAATCCTAGTTTTCCTTTAGTACAGTTGCTAAACTTACACAGAGTCATAGCTCTGTTGAGCCATCCATTCCCTTAGCTCTTAGCAGTCTTGACTTTATAGGATTCTTCTTAATTTTTAAAATTGATTCTTTAAAAAGAAAACTTTGACATACCCCCAAGATGATTACTTCATCCTCAACAAGCAAGACAAAACATTGGAAAAAACTGTAGGCCCCTGATCTGTGTTTGGAAATTTTTGATCCTGTGGAGCTTCCAGAGTTATCAGAAATATTAGCTCCATCTAAACCTTCAACTTGTATGTTAGACCCCATCCCACCAAATTTTTTTTAAGGGAATGTTCCCTCTGATTACCAGCCCCTTTTTAAATATGATTAATTTATCTTTAAATGGATATGTACCACAATTTTTAAGGTAGCTGTAATTAAACCTTTACTTAAAAAACCTTCGCTTGATCGAGATGACTTGAAAAATTACAGACCTATATCCAATTTTTCCATTCTTATCTAAAATTCTTGAGAAAAATAGTTGCTAATAAAATGTGTGAGCATTTACACAGCAATGACCTGTTTGAAATTTTCAGTCAGGCTTCAGAGCTCATCATAGCACTGGAAACAGCTCTGCTGAAAGTCACTAATGATTTTTTATTGCCTCAGATAATGGACTTGTGTCTGTACTGGTTCTGTTAGATCTCAGTGCTGCATTTGATACAGTCGATCATAATTTTCTTTAAAAGGCTGGAATATGCTGTAGGGATCAGGGGAAAGCACTAGGCTGGTTTAAAAATCTTATCTGTCTGACAGATTCCAGTTTGTTCATGTAAATGATAACTCATCTTTAAACTCCAGGGTTAATTGTGGAGTCCCACAGGGTTCAGTACTTGGGCCTTTCTTTTACTATATATATGTTTCCCAATAGGTCAAATTATCAGGCAGCATAGGATACATTTTCACTGTTACACTGATGATACTCAGTTTACTTATCCATAAATCCTGATGAACCCCAACCAGTTAGATAGACTACAAGCATGTCTTGAAGACATAAAAAAAATTTGGATGAAAATTTTTTTTGCTTCTAAATTCAGACAATTTGAAGTTGTCGTCTTTGGCCGGGGTCTTTAAAAAAGAAACTGCTTAGTCAATCACTTAACCTGGATGACATTAGGTTGACCTCCGGTAATAAAGTAAAAAAAAACCTTGGGGTTATTTTTGACCAGGACATGTCATTTAAATCCCCTATTAAACAGGTTTTTTGGATTTCCTTCTTTCACCTCCGGAACATTGCCAAAATTAGAAATATCCTATCCAGGAGTGACACTGAAAAACTAGCCCATGCATTTGTTACTTTCAAGGCTGGACTATTGTAATTCTTTACTATCAGGATGTCCACAAAATGCAGTTAAAAGCTTCAGCTGATTCAAAATGCTGCAGCAAGAGTTCTGATGAAAATTAAAAAGAGAGATCATATTTCTCCTATTTTAGCTTCCCTTCATTGGCCCCCTGTAAACCCCAAATAGAATTTTAAAATTCTCCTCCTCACATATAAAGCCCTTAATGATCTAGCTCCATCATACATCAGAGATCTGATTGTTTCCATATGTTCCTAACAGGGCACTTCGTTCTCTGCAGGTTTACTGGTGGTTCCTAGAGTCTCTAGAAGTAGAATGGGAGGCAGATCCTTTAGTTATCAGGCTCCTCTCCTGTGGAACCAGCTCCCAGTTTTAGTCCGTGAGGCAGACACCCTGTCTACTTTTAAGGCTAGGCTTAAAACTTTCCTTTTTGATAAAGCTTATAGTTAGAGTGGCTTAGTTTATCAGGGAGGGAGCCTTCCTCCCTCCCTGTTGGATGGAGTAAGGGGGAGTCAGGTTTAGCCTAAACCAGCTCAGTTATGGTTGAGGTGCAAACACACCCTCCATTTCTGCTACCTGTATGACCCTTTCTCTTTTCCAATGGTTATAATCAGTCTGACAGAGAGAGGTATCCCAGTCCTTGTGGTTTTTAGTATAACAATGACCATCAGTGGGACCCTTTGTGGGGTGCCTAGAGACGACATTGTTGTAAATAAGAGCTGTTTAGCTAAATAATCTGAACTGAAACTTTCTGTGTAGTTATGCTGCTATAGGCTTACGCTGCTGGAGGACATAATGACCACTTTCACCCTCTTCGCTACATTCTCACACTACTCTCCAATTTTGCATTATTTGCTGTTATTTCAGCTTTTAACTTTGTTCTCTCTCTTTTCTCTTCCTAGAAGCTACACCTGGCCTGACTCTGTGTCTACCTGTGACACCTTTCTGGAGAGGGGCATCGTCCAAGCTTCTGCTGGCAACAACTTAATCCTCGCCCTCTACCGATGATCCACATGGCCCTGTCTTTCAGTGTTTAACACTTTCTCTCTCCTAGACATTGCGATTGACTGAGCTTTTACTGTAACTAATTATATGTGTTCTCTTTCAGACTCTAACCTTGAAAACTGGCTCAGAGTTTATCTGTTCTTTCTTTCTAGATGAAACGACTAAAGGAGCTACATCCATTAACATTTACTTTTCCTTCCCATAGAAAGTACTCCTGGATCAGTGCTTCTTTGTTCTCTTTGTGTCTCTGCTCTGTTCTCTCTAACCCCCAGTCGGTCGTGGCAGATGGCCGCTCACACTGAGCCTAGTTCTGCTGGATGTTTCTTCCTGTTAAAAGGGAGTTTTTCCTCTCCACTGTCGCTACATGCATGCTCAGTATGAGGGATTGCTGCAAAGTCAACGCCAGTGACTGTCCACTGTCTCTACATGCTCATCCAGGAGGAGTGAATGCTGCAAGTCACTGACTGGATGTAATCTGCTGGGTTTCCTTAGACAGAAAAACTTTTTATCCAATTTGAATAAATAACTAACTTTGACTGCACTGTTCAATGGTTAGGACTAACTGGAATGTATGTACCTGACTTTTGTGAAGTGCCTTGAGACAAACAAATAAACTGAATTGAATAAACTGAATAGAAGTGTTCTCTTTACACACTGTGATAATCTGATGGATTTGTATTTCCGGGCAGGGTGCGATAATGCTCCACATCTATCGCTAGAAATGAGCCAGAAATGTTTAGTGTTTAATATTTTAAATATGAAAAAACGAAAAATGGCTCAAATTCTAACTAAACATTTTGTATTTTAGATGAGAACATCTTATTACCTGAATATACACAGACTAATAATAATTATTATGATAAGTAGTTGTTGTTTTTTTATTTCAGTACTGTTTTTTTAATTAGATCCATATACCAGAACATGCACGGTTTAATACTCCCCACCAGAGAGCAGTATTACTGCTGTGATTTCACAGCTATGCAGTGTCCGCTTCTCTTTCCTCTCAGTAATTACAAACTTCAACACAAACTGTCATTTAGGGAAGGAGATATCCTCGAACTGATTTTTAATGAACCAACTCAGGTTGTTTCTAGTTTTCAATTCTTTTTTATTGTATTTTCGCATTAAAGGTGGAGACTATTAGTGGGACAGCCCTGCTGTGTTACGTTTGGGGAAGTTGCACAATATTGGAAAGGCACATTTCCCTTCACCGTAAAGCTAAATGTTCCGCTTATCCGGTTTTAGCAGTGCTGTATCCGCAGGTTATTTACCTTTCAAAGGTTGGTCATTTTGTCAACATGGCGGTCAGATAAAGCCAGAATAGCAGGTATCATCAGAAAGTATTTGTCGAGATGAATAGTTCTTTGACTTCCGCTACTTATGTTCGCAACATCGGTTACGGTCTGCGCCGCCAGCTGTCCGACTTTCTGGACCCTCAGGACAGGTGGAAGGACGTGATTGTGTCCATACGGAAGCCGAGCGGGGAGCTGAGGTACTCCCAGCTTCACGTCAGGTACATCATTAACTCTCATTAACCTCTTGTTATAGTCACTGGTTTTCAGAATAGGATGAAACATTATCTCTCTGTGTGTGTGTGTGTAGGAGGTTTGAATGTCTTGTGGCTCAGGGGAAGAGTCCCACCGTGGAGCTGCTGAATGACTGGGGGACCAGCAACTGCACAGTGGGAGAACTGGTGGATATTTTGAAGAGTCACAGGTTGCTGGCTGCTGCTAGTCTCCTGCTACCTGGTATGGATTATTATTACAGATTGTATAATATAATAATTTGGACCATTCCTTTTAGTTTCCCTTCGGTTTTAAGGTAAAAAAAAAACAAACTACATTTTCAATGAATTACGTATATCAAAGTTTTCACTTTACAATTATTCAGGTGATAAATTAGGCATGTCTTTTCTTGCTGGGTGGTAAATAAAAACATTTTTTTAATCAATGTCTATTGAAGGAGCACCATATTTAACTTTTTTTTTTTTCCACCGCAGGGGAAGACTATTTATCGGAAAAGACACCGCAGCTTTCTCCACCATTACAGACTATCAGAGATTCCCCAACCAGACCGCTGGGTGAGAGACAGAATCAGTCTCCGCCTGCCAGATTAGCCCTTGAGACACAAGTACTGAGTGGAAACAGTGAAACAGGACACACAGGTGGGGGCTCAGTTTTATTCTGCAAACACAGTTACTTGTAAACACATGTCGGACTGGCATATGGTGCCTTGCAAAGGTATTCATGCGCTTTGAACTTTTTCACATTCTCTCACATAAAATCCCAGACAAATATAGTAGTTTGTGGTTGTAATGAGACAAAAGTGTGAGTTGCAGGGGTATGAACGCTTTTGCAAGGCATTGTAGCATCATGGTCAGGTTTATACTTGATATTGATTTACACATTTTTACAATTTTTATGTTACCTTTGTGCTCCCCTTAATAAGAATTGGTAATTTGATAATACATTCAACTCTCAACTCTTTCACATTTCCTTACTTGCAGTGAAGCTAAATGAAAATACTTGATAGAAAATTTATTTTGTGTACTTTTGTAGATATAACCAGGAACTACTGCTTTGAAGTACTTTAACCATTGCTTTACTTAAATATTTGTGGGCAGTTGTGTAACACGACTATAATCAAGGTTGTTTTATGGTTAATATCAAGTAAACAAAGCATTCTGAACTCCGAGCCCATAAAACTTTGACATGACTGACCAGCAGGTGACAGCAGTGCCCCCTTGACCCTTTTTCTATGTATCCATTGTCAGGGTTCTCCAGTTTTATGTACAGTGAGCTGAGAAGGATCACGGGTAACTTTGACGACCGTCCCACCTCAAATGGTGGCAACCGACTCGGAGAGGGGGGCTTTGGCACTGTATACAAAGGTTTTCTGAACAACAGACCTGTGGCGGTGAAAAAACTAAACCCTGTAAGTCAAAACATTTATATAAAAGAGGACACACTGTTTCAGACGCTGAAAATAATGCAGCAAAATATTATGTCCCTTAGATGGATGACATGCCTCTGGACAAGCTGCAAGATCAGTTTAACCAAGAAATCCAGACTCTGAGAGTGTGCGTTTGCGTCTATCAGCTGGAAAAGACACTGGAAAAAGTATTTTCTTCTTCTACTCCTGGTTAGGGCAGGTCTGGTTTAATAATCTTTTTGCCCAACAGGTTGAAACACGAAAACTTGGTTGACATGGTTGGATTTTCTTGCGATGAGCAGCACCTGTGCATAGTGTATGCCTTCATGGCAAATGGATCTTTGCTGGATCGACTCGCTTGTTTGGTAAAAAACATTCACCGTTCTGCACACACAGAACGCTCGAGCCTTCATGCAGGAGATTTATCTGTACTTTTATTTACGTAGGACGGAAGTCCTCCTCTTTCTTGGCAACAGAGATGCTTGATTGCGGAAGGGACCGCTAGAGGTTTGGAGTACCTGCACAGCAACCATCACGTGCACAGAGATGTTAAAAGGTGCAAAGATTGCAACCTTTGTGTATTGTTAATCTATTTTAATAGCTGCTTTTTTATCAAACTGTACAGTAAACAAGGATACTTCTCAGACTGAAGGTTTACAGTCCCTTAAAGTCTTCATGCTCCTTGAGCTTTTTCTCATTTTGAAAAGTTACAACTACAAACTTCCATGATATCTGTTAGGATTTTATATGATAGACCAACACAAAGTAGTGTATGTTTCTGATATCCTTTGATAAAATCTAGTGTTACAAATTGGCTTTGAAAGAATAAGAGAGTATAGCACAACTGCAGAGGAAGCCGCTTCTGATTGCTAGGAGATGGATGGTGCTAAATACAAGGCAATTCCGGTAGATTAGTAAAATGTAAAACATTTTCAACACCATATGTCCCTTTCCTTCCACTACACAAAACATTACTTTGTGTTAGTCTGTCACATAAAATCCTGATGAAAGAAATTAAAGTTTGTGGTTGTGACCTAGCAAAATGTGAAAAAGGTCCAGTAACATCAATACCAAGACACTTTTCTTCAACTCGTAACAAGAAACTTTCTTAAAAATAAGCAGAAACAAACATAATTTTCTTCTTTGTTAATTATAACTCCTATTTGTTTTGCCCTCTTAGTGCAAACATCCTGCTGGATGAGAACTTTGTGGCGAAAATCTCTGACTTTGGGCTGACGAGAGCATCAGCCAATCACACGTCAACGACGATGATGACGGAGAGGATTGTGGGGACCCGTGCGTACATGGCCCCTGAGGCCCTGAGAGGACAGATCACCCCAAAATCTGATGTGTTCAGCTTCGGTGTGGTACGCTTTGGACACACTCAGACACATAAACAAAGAAAATATGGTTGGACTCAGAGAAACTGGTTGCGTAGCATGAGAAATAAAACCCTTCTCAGCAGATCACTTAAGTGTGCATTATTTCGTTGTCCGATGAGCTAACCCCTCCCACCTACTTCCTCTTTTCTAAGGGGATTGCTCAATCCAGCTCTCCATCCAACGGGTCCGGACTTCCTTAAACCTGAAAAGTCTTACTAAGCAGGTTCACTGAAAGTTCTGTTTAAGCTGGTGTCGGGAAATGACTCGCCTAGCCTCTGACAGCCTACATCCAGAAGTCTCGCCCTTCTTCAACCGGAGGTCTGGACGACTGAGTAGCCAACGCAGTCGATCGCAGTCCGACAATCACTCCTGTTAACGGCTGCTCATCCCTAATATTACAACTGGGGCCCTTTGGTATATGGGCTAGGTTAATTTTAGTGACTCGGCATGACCCCAAGGGCGTTGTTTTAAAAACTGGGTAAGGCAACCTATAAAAACCTCCTATAATTTCTTAGAACAGGCAACAAGATTTTTACCACCAATGAAAAACCAAAAATAA